>OY744519.1:186166320-186603820 GCA_963556195.1 Sepiola atlantica
ATCGAGAAAATGTCGACAGTGTTAATTTCTCCCATACAACTATCTTTAATAGTATGGACACATTTAATTATGTGCCGGAGGAAGGAAAGACTTTTGAAGCATACTATACAAGATACGAGGATGTCTTTCAACTGGACTGCAAAAATTGGCCAAATAGCCAGAAAGTGAGCCTCTTACTCAGGAAATTGGGTACATCAGAACACAGCAAATTCATAGATTACATATTACCTAAAACAACTGCGGAATTAGAGTTCATGGAAGCTGTGAAATTACTAAAAGAATTATTTAATCCAAATATATCTCTTTTTCATAAAAGATGGCTGTGCATGAATCTAAGAAAGATGGACAACCAAGATTATTTGACATACGCATCAGTTGTCAATAAAAACTGCGATAATTTTAAGCTTGCGGAACTAACGGTAGAAGATTTTAAATGTCTAATCTTCGCACAAGGGTTAGTTTCCACGAAAAATGCAGAAATACGCAGACGAGTGTTGTCTAAGCTGGAATCTGAGCAAGATTTAACCCTCCAGAAACTAGCAGAGGACTGTGAAAGGGCCATTACACTAAAAAAGGATTAAAAAAATATAGAAGAATCCGGAGTGGCATATGTAAGAAAAGTTAGAAAACCATACACACCAACCAAGAACTTTACAAAGAAAAGCAATCGAAATGGAACGGGATATTACAATCCTAATAACCATAAATATAGGACAGAATATAACAAGCCTCTTCCTAGATATAACTGTAAGAGATGTGCAGAAAAGCATTGGGAATCATATTGTCCTTATAAGAAGAAAAAATGCTACATTTGTAAGAAGGTGGGACACAAAAGCGATTGCTGCAGATATAAAGATTACACCAGAAAGAGAGTACAGCAAACAAAATCAAATACAAAATTAGACAAAGATAACAAGCCTCTTCCTAGATATAACTGTAAGAGATGTGCAGAAAAGCATTGGGAATCAGATTGTCCTTATAAGAAGAAAAAATGCTACATTTGTAAGAAGGTGGGACACAAAAGCGATTGCTGCAGATATAAAGATTACACCAGAAAGAGAGTACAGCAAACAAAATCAAATACAAAATTAGACAAAGATAACAAGCCTCTTCTTAGATATAACTGTAAGAGATGTGCAGAAAAGCATTGGGAATCAGATTGTCCTTATAAGAAGAAAAAATGCTACATTTGTAAGAAGGTGGGACACAAAAGCGATTGCTGCAGATATAAAGATTACACCAGAAAAAGAGTACAGCAAACAAAATCAAATACAAAATTAGACAAAGATCGGCGAAAATACGTAAAAGTGGAAATATTTAAAACACCAATAAAGTTACAACTCGACTCCGGCTCCGATATTTCTATTATAAACCTGAATACATGGAAAAAGTTGGGTAAAAAACCAACCATGATGAAAACGAGTAAATCAACCCGGACGGTAACTGGTGGTGGTATAAAATTTGAAGGAGAAGTTGTCCTTCCGATAAAATTAAAAGGGATTACGAAGAAATTAAAAATATTTGTACTGAAAAATAGTGAAAATCTGTTTGGAATAGATTTAATTGAGAAATTTGGACTATGGGATAAGCCAATCAATACATTCTGTAAAAAAATAGAATGTTCTTCTCCAACAACAGTAAATATAAAAGACGATTTAAAAGAATTATTTCCTGAAGCATTCACGACTAACTTAGGTCGCTGTAATAAATTCAAGGCCTCGTTTGAACTTAAAGAAAATGCCAGCCCAATTTTTAGAAAAAAGCGAAACGTTCCGTTCGCTGGGTTGGAAAAGATTAATAAAGAATTAGATAGATTGGAACAGACAGGAATTCTATCAAAAATAGAACACAGCGAGTGGGCAGCCCCCACCGTATACGTAAAGAAAAAGATATTGAAATCTGTGTGACTTCAAATCTTGGGAGGGGGGTGTTGTGGTGGCAACCACTCATTTGCATATACGAATAACGTTACACTATAAATGGCAAGCCTAGGTTGGCCTTGGTGTGTGTTACCTAAATGCCACCGGAAGTGACGCCGAAGAGCGTACATGTCCTCCCACCAAGACTCTCTGACTCGACACCTTCATTTGTACATACTGTAACTATACCTTTTCTTTAATACACTTATTATTGCATTCTCCTTGTTGTTTGCGTCTTCATTGTATTCCTCACTAATTATTGTTCAACCTTGCAACCACAACAATAACCAAATAGCAGGACCTCAAGAATGATTTTAATAAAAACATGGTCCCTGAAAGAAATCAACATCAAATCGGTTGTGGTAAGGGAAACTTAACTGAACTAAAATGATTTTTAAAAGAGCGGCGATTAAATATCCGTTCTTGCGTGATCCACTTGTTGACACAGTATTTCGGCAAAACCATTCTATGGCCTTCTTTATTGAAGGCATCGCTTATGAAGGCCAAGAGCCACTCAAGGATAAGGGTTATTGAGATAGAAATGATTGTCAGCTGAAAGATGAGGAACACTATGGGAGTACTCACATTGATTAATGATATGAACTTTGATTTGATTACTTATAAGGGCTCTACGATCTCTTTCAGACAGTTTCGCTTTCTGCCATAATTTTATTTAGAAGAGGATACTTTCTCTTCTTTTTCATAGGCTGTCATCACTTTGAAATAGTTCCTCTCGATACGGCCACCCTCTCAGCAACTTCCGTTACAGTAGCACCTGCCATACAGGGACCAACAATCTGCCCTCTTTGGAAATCTGATAGATCTGTCATTTGAATTTTTTTTCTTAATATGCACTATCTAAAATAAAAAATAAATTCGGAACAACAATAACCATAAATAAAGAAAATTAAACCAACATTTTGGTAATTTTTTTCAATTTTAATAGTTAATGTTTTTAAAATTGATGCAAAATTCACAAGGTGTTTCCATTATTTTGTCCAACCCCTGTATATACATACATGTATATATATATATATATATATATATATATATATATAGCCTGACGATTCCCCCCGGGGATGAAACACGGGAGCCTCTGTGTAGCTTGATTGCCATATATATTTACATAGCTTACTACCTAGCTCTACTTACGTATCGAGCACTGTTGAAGTAGATACTGAAAACTGACACATAAAAGATTATATTTCCTTATAATATTTTATGTGGATACATGAAGTACTAATATATATATATATATATATATATATATATATATATATATATATATATATTCATGCAAACATTGTTAAAAAAAAACAGAATTCGTCTGTTTAATTATACCATTTTTTATTTTTTCAATTTTTCTGATGGTCTTTTTTGTATTAAAATCAAAAATATTAATAAATGTTCCATAGGTTTCACAGGTTTCACAAACGTTTTTGATTCTTCGTCGAATCATCCTCAGGTGTGAAAACCTGTGAAACCTATAGAACATTTATTAATTTTTTTTTATTTTAATACAAAAAAGACCATCAGAAAAATTGAAAAATAAAAAAAGGTATAATTAAACAGACGAATTCTGTTATTTTTAACAATGTTTGCATAAATAAGAAAATGTTGTCTAAATACACACAATATATATATATATATATATATATATATATATATATATATATATATATATATATATATACTAGCAATAATTACCTGCCATCTGGGCGGCAATTACTGACGCTGTAGTCTACTTTACAGAAACCAAAGAAGTAATTTTCATCTGACATTTTGGTCATTTAGAGGAATTTAAAAAAATTATGATTGTTGCAGTGTTATTTGATATATTCCAATATGAGGGAAATAGACTGTAAAGATTAATTGATATGGTCTTTAAGATATTCAACGTCGATAAATTTTTATTTTGTTTCAGCATAAAAATGAAAATGAATTCCCCATTAAAACTGGTTATATAATGAAATGAATAAACATAAGGGTGGAACGTCGATTTGGACAAAGAAAACGTTTTATATTACTGAGTAATTAAAAATGGGTATTTTGTACTTTTCACCTTTATTATAAGAGACAGAAAAAATATGTAAAGAATATTAAAAATACTTTTTTTTTGTAATTTAGAAAGCTTAGAGAAGGTTTATTTTTTTCTATGACAAATTTTTAATTCATCATCATCATCATCATCATCATCATCATCATCATCATCATCATCATCACTACCTTGTTAACTCCTTGGCCTTTTGGCTAGGAGCAAAATGTGGTATCTGTACTGAATCTACACTTAGTTTTTATGTTCTCGTTCAGTGAAGGAGAGATCCTTCTAGACCGAGGCAATTGAAATTTTGTTGCAATTCAGAGTGTCCATTTTGGGGGAGCTGGATTCTCCCCGTGTTAAATATTGACATTGTGTCTAACTCTGCTCTCATGCAAGGAAGTAAATAGGAACAGCAGCAGCAAAAACAACAACAAATTTTTTTTTTTTTAAATAATAAATGCATGTATTTAATTATTAACAGAAAACCTTTGGTAATTATTGCGTTTAATGCAAATTTTATTTTTAAAAAGTAATTATTCGAAAGTTATCAAGGTTGTTGCTATGTGTAAATATACGCGTGCGAAAGTGTAACAAAAAAAAAAATAAAATAAAATAATGAAATGGAAGTTATGATTTTGAATTTTAAACTTAATTCATTAAATTGTTTAAAATAATTGATTCACAGATACTAAGATAACTTTAGTGTACATCCTATATATATCTATTATGCGTGTATGTGTGAGCGTGGATATGTATACTTAACATTTCAACCCTTCCTTAACCCCCTACACCTTGACTGCACCCATTAACCCTCCCCCAACCATCATAAACAGCTAATATTCCCACCCAGCTCCACAGAAGAGGCACTTTCTTTATCCAACGCCTCAGTCTATAACAACGCTCCACTCGGCTCTGATCTAAACTACCGGATCTCTATATATGGATGTATATATATAACCTACCGATATTCGTTTCAACCAGGAAGCGATGGTTGTTCGAAATCCTCAATTTTTTATATATACCGAACCATAACAAACGAAAAACTCCAGCAACAAACGGATACAAATACTACACAGGATAAATTGGAATTTACCAATTACCAAAGACCACCAACATCTTGCAAAAACGTTTTGGACTCCTGAACAATTTAAGTATCGCTTTCTTTTTCAAGCATTCATCCCTAAATAACGGATGCTTTTATTTTAATTTTTATTTCATTTTGTCCTGACGTGTTATTAGATAACATCCACTTTGACTTTACGCTCACACCTCAACATAAAACTATTCACCTCTGGCCCTCATTTTGTTCTTTACTTCTACTTTGTTTTACTTTATATAAAATTTTCAAAGTTAATTGTTGCCGATAATAATTATAATCGCATTGTCGGCTTCCCCATCCTCTGATGAGAAGAAATGTTTTCTTTGAAAATCCATGGATTAAGGATATGAGGCTCCTTGCTCGGAACTTTTGATGTTTTTAATAAATATTGTATCTTTACAATTCTTTATTCTCATCTTTTTCCTCTAATATATATATATGTATTTGTATATATTTTGATTTTCTTTGTAGGCTTTTTATGCACAAGAATATTTTCAATTGGAAATCGTAAAACCAAATGAGTCCTGTCTCCAGATTGAAGAAGAACTATATGAGGAATACAAATTTATTGAAGAAAAACTAGGAACATTTCCTATCGAGGATGAATTGAAAAATAATGAAAAACTGTTAAAATTGAAATTGTTATTGCAAGAACATCTTAAATCTAATCAGCAAAAGAAAAGTAAGTCTCTATAAAGATGCGATTTCTATTCTATTCTAATGTTGATCTAATAAACAATTTTTTAGATGAGGATAGTTAATTTATATTGTTTGGATTATCTCTCAGCTAAAAACGATAAGTTTCTACAAACATTTTTTGGCTACACATTTGTAGACATATTTCGGTCAAAGCTGTGAATCAGCTAGATCTCCTCAGGTCTCTGTTCTAAGTGGATGCGAAAATCATCATCATCATCATTATTATTATTATTATTATTATTATTATTATTATTATTACAACAACAATAATAATAATAATGATAATAATAATAATAATCAAGAATAATGAAAGGGACAAGGAAAATTGGAAGACCGAGGAGGGAGAGCACTAACCAGACCTCCACTGGAAGAGTGTGGAGAGTACTGGGACATTAGGGAAGCTTCTTGCCACCCAAATCCCAGGGGAGACCAATGGTCGTTGGCAGCGAGAAATTAATGGTAGGCGGCTGTTGTGATACCGCAAGGTCATTTGCGGTGGTGATCGAAAAGAGGTGGAGAGTACTGGAAATGTGGGGAGGTTTGTTGTCACTCAGACTCCAGGGAACACCACCGGTTGTTGTTGGTGAGCAATCACTGACGATGACTTGCGTGATAACTCCTAGTGAGTAGAGATAATAATAATAATGACAGACAAACTTACTAACTAGCAGGAGACAACACTAAGGCCAAAAAGATTTTCCTTCTGAGTCTTAATGTATATTGTCTCCAGTATTTGTAAATGATAAGTCGAGTGGGCCCTGCTCAAAACAGAGAAGAATCCACACTAAACTAACCCTAACCCTAACCCTAACTAAACTAACCCTAACCCTAAACTTCGAGGCACATTCCAGGTTATTTAAAAGGTGTTCTCCTATTGCAGACCAGCAGCAGCGTAATGTTGCATCCCTGTGCTTGTTTTATAAGTACTTCCACGGAATGTTTTCCAACCAACTTACTGCACTTGTACCCCCTTAACGTAAATACCCGATTAGCAGCAAAATCCCACCCTTTACTGTAAATCTCCCCCCTAAAACTTTTTAATCTAATAGTTTCTTTCCTCGGAACACTTGCCTTTGTAATTCCCTTTCTGCTCCCTGTTTTCCGACTGTACCAATATTGGGAGTAGAAAGTGGACCTTGGGTTTATTTTTGGCAGCCTCGTAATTCTCACTTCCATTATTTTGTCTTTTAGTCTTCACACTCCATGAGAGATGTTTCTGACAAAGGGTGAAGAATTGCTGTTTTCTGGGTCGGAATCCATCCATCTAACACTTATTGTTGGCTAGTTTTTTTTTACCTTGAAGTAGTATTTCTTTTTAGCTCCTTACATCAAGTGGCTTCATGCCTTGTCTGGAGCGATTTCCATAAAAAAAAATATGCAAAAATTTGAATGTAATGTGAACAAACATCTCGCTGCTCAACTCCCCACTTAGAAGGCTCCCTATAAATCTGGCCCCTAATCACAGTAGGCCCTTATGTCTTAGTTGCAGTCTGCCTTGTTTATACCTCAAGTATAATTGAACTGATTTTCTGACCAGTTTTTAATATTAAATGCAATTTTTTTCCTTTTATTTCAGTTATTATTTTCTGTTTGACGCGATTTAATGCAAAGAGTTTAAAAGATATCATCCTCCATGACAAAGAACTCAGTAAATTTGTTCGGATTGATTATCTTATCGGCCAATCTGGTGATGATGGTTTGTCGCAAAATCAACAAGAAAACGTACTGAAAAGATTTCAAGACAGTAAGTTATTTGATATTGTGCATTCTTACATGTGAGGAGATTGGTGAGTCACCGAGCAGAATAAAAAACCAAGAGTTGACTAACGGCGGATGAACCCACATCTCCGGTCAACATCTCCGATAAACATCTAGGATAAAATATCAACATGTTTGACAATGCATGATTGGTAGCTGTAAAAAAAGCTTTGTTTAACTTAGGTTGCCTCTTGCCTCTCTTGTTTTATTTTACTTCAGTCGAAGTTCTCAGAAATCAAGAGGCTCATTCCTGGGGCTAACACTTGATCTCTATATGAGATACATAGATATTTGAATATTTCATTAAAGTTCGCCTTTATGTCTCAAACATTGAGTTAGTTAAGAGGTTAAGAACATTAATTTTTCTCTTCCAAATTAACCAGTTAACTATATTATAGTATATCTTTCTTACCGGATTCCAGGACAAGATTTCATTTAGTCTGGTGGAGTACCCAGCTAAATGCTGTTACTTGAGGTAACATTACTAGGAGAAGGTTCACTTCCTTGTATGAGCCAGTTTATAGCCGTGTCCGTGTCAAGGGGATCTTATTTGGGCTTCTGCTACTATGTTATTTTGAATATTTGATCAGAGTTTACTTGTAGGGTGAAGTACCCTCATGTCAGGTTGTCCTGATAAACCCTTTTCCAGAGAGACCAAAGACACTCGAGGATTGTGTTTAGTAGATAATTCAAACTCTCCTCTAGAATCTGCTCTCTTGTGCTGGGATAGACGCACCCTCAGTGGGGCATTCTAGATAATCTCTTTGCATAGATATCAGCTCTTGCCATGATGAGACCATGGTAACAGAGGGAAGACTGTACAGCTATATGGGGCTTCATTGGTAGCAGAGGAAGGACTATACAACAATATGGGGACTCATTGGTAGCGAAGCAGTAAAGTACAGTCAGCAGCCATCTGGGATATGAAATATCAATATGTTTGACGATGCACAATAGACAGTCCTTCGATATACTACATTTCCAGCAGCTTCTTGTAGCTGTGAAAAAGTATTGTTTACCTTACGTTTCCCCTTGCCTCTAGATTCTGCTATCTTGTGCTGGGATATTTGCACCCTCAGCAGGGCATGCTAGATAATCTCTTTGCCATAATGAGACTGATAATTTGTGCTGTACAGCCATATAAAGACTCATTAGTAGCAGAAGAAAGACTGTGCAGCCATATGGGGCTTTATTGGTAGCAGAGGCATGAGAGTACAGCAATATGGGGACCCATTAATTAGATGAAGAAGGGTAGTATAGCCATAGAGACATTAGTAGCAGAGGCAGGACTGCACAGTCATATGGGGACTCATGAGTAACAGTTGCAGGACATTGCAGTCTTGTAGCAGAGGCATGACTTTACAGTTATATTGGAGTTAATTTGGAGCATAGAGAGGACTGTACAGATATATGAGGACATTAATATCAGAGGCAGTACTGACAGCCATATGGGGACATATTGATACAAAAGGCAGAACTGTGCAGCCATTGGTAGCAGAAGCACGACTGTATAGCCATATGGGGTACTCATTGGTAGTCGAGGCAGGACAGTACAGCGATATGGAAACTGATTGGTAACCGAGACAGGAATGTACAGCCATATAGGGACATATTGGTAGCAGAGGCAGGACTCTACAGTCATAAGGGGACTCAATCGTAGCATAGACAGGACTGTACAGTCATATGGGGACTCCTTCATAACAGAACAAGGATAATACAAAAGGAAGGACAGCACAGATATATGGGGACTCATTGGTAATAGAGGCAGGACTGTACAACGATATGGGGACAGATTTGTAGCAGAGAAAGGGCATTAATAGTAGAGGCAGGAGAGTATAGCCATATGGAGACTTATTGGTAGCATGGGGAGGAACAGTACAACCATATAGCGACTCATTAGTGGCAGAGGCAGCACTGTACAAACATATACAGACTCATTCTGGCCAGAGGCAGGACTGCACAGCCATATGGGGACTTATTGGTAGCAGAGGCAGGACTGCGCAGCCATATGCGGACTCATTGGTAGCAGAGGCAGGACTGTACAGACATATAGGGATCCCTTTCTTGTTTTTCTTAGCTTCTAATCTTATCTTTCATTTCTCTTAAATTGTTGCTCAGTTGTGCTATGAAATATTTCCATATAATTGGTAGGCAGGTTATCGGTCTGTAGTTGCTTGGGATGGTTCCCTTCTTGCTGTCTTCTTATATTACTATGATTCTACTTTTAGTCATCCACTCTGGTACATCGTTTCATGTAGGGTTATAAAAATGTAAACCAGAATCCATGTATTCCATGGTGGTAGTTATGGTCATGGTAGTGGGATTATTCTAATTTCAAACCACTTGATGATATCCAAGTTTAAACTGAATTTGTAGCCCCCTATATTATTGTATTTCTGGTGTGCTTAAAAGAATGACGACAACAGTGATGTATAAAAACACCTACGCATCCACCTGCAAATGCCCATTTTGGGATTTCGCCTTTGCTGTATATGTAACCAACTCCTTAGGGCGTTTATTTAGAAACAGGGTATTCCTATCTGTTTGTAATGTTTGCATACGAGTAACCTTTGCAGATGGTTCCGACTCAACAATTATTTTATTTTCGACAATCATGTTGTTTCTTCCGGCCAGGTGCATGTCTGTGTCAAGTACGTTTATTCCTGCCTCCAACCCAGATATTCAACAATATGCTGTTTCCCTACATAATTTCTCTGCAATAAACCTGTTTATTTTCATAGTGCTAGTATAATGACATTGTATGCATATGTTTAAAAATATTACTAATTTGGTAGACGTTACTATTCGCATAAATTATTTTAAAGAAAGTTGGGAAATTATCAAAAACAATTTATTTTGGTTTACTTACCCATTTCTGACATATTTGCGTCAAAAAATAAAAAAATATTTAATACTTAATAGAAGTTATAAGCCTTTTAAGTTCTGTAATTATTGGTTGTGAGTAAAGTAATCAGTGGCAGACATCTTGTTTATTGACAGGAAGCAATGTACCGGACCACTTATTACTTTACTCACAAGCAATAATTACAGAACTTAACTTCTATTAAATATTCAAACATTTTAATGCAAATAGGTCACAAATGAGTAGGTAAACCAATATAAATTGTTTTTGACTAATTTCCCAACTGTATTTCCTTTAAAATCGTTTATGTAGCCAATAGTAACAGTTACCACCCTTTTTCTTTTTTTCCATTTGATCAGATGATTTAAATGTGTTATTAGCGACCTCGATTGCTGGAGAAGGGTTGAATATTCCAGACTGTGAAATTGTCATCAGGTAAAATACTTATACCTTTCTTTCTCTTCATTGTTAGCAACATCCTTATTACCCTCACTGAAAACATAATGAGGGAACAATAGAACATCACTGAATAAGTCTCAGACCCGATATGGTACCACTAATAAAAAATCGATACAATTTTTATAAAGTACTAACCTTCAAATTGCAGGTGTAAAAATTTAAGCCCAATCGGATTATTAGTTTACAAATTACAGTTATTTAAGTGAAGCTACTGTTGCAAATTTTCAAAACAATGGAAAAGTCTGAATTTCGTGTGTTGATAAATCATTGCTTTCTGATGGGAAAAATATTATTCAAGCAAAGCAATGTCTTGATAAGTGTTATTCAGATGTTGCTCCATCGGAAACAACAGTTAAACGGTTGTATGATGACTTTAAACGCAGTCGTATAGACACAAATCATTCTGAACGTTCAGGTCACTGAAATTCAGCAGTTGGCCCGGAAAACATAAATGTCCACACACTCGTTTTGGCCGATCGTAAGTTGAAGTTGAAGATATCAGAATGCAGTGTATTCACTATTTTGCATGAACATTTGTCAATGAGAACACTGTGTTCAAAGTGGGTGCTGCATTTGCTTACAGTTGAACTAAAATAGCAACGCATCGACGATCCAGAGCATTGTTTGCAACATTTTCAACGCAACAAAAAGGAGTTTTGACATCAATATGTGACAAGGGATGAACCATGGATCCACCACTTTACTATGGAGTCGAATCGGCAGTCAACCGAGTGGACAGCAGCAGGTGAAATCCATCCAAAGCGACCAAAGACGCAAACATCAGTAAGCAAGGTTTTGGTTTACATATTTAGAGATGCTTAATGTATTTTGTTCATCGATTACTTTGAGGAAGGAAGAATCATCAATAGCAAATATTATATAGCATTATTGATGCGTTTGAAGAAAAATACTTAAAAAAAACGGTTACAAATGAAGAAGACAAAAAATGATCTTTCACCAAGACAATGCACCATGCCACAATGCCACAATTCGATTGCAACGATGGCAAAACTACATGAATTGCACTTCCACACCCACCCTATTCTCCAGAGCTGACCTCCAGCGACTACTGGCTGTTTGCTAACCTTAATAGAATGCTCCAGGGGAAAGAGATTTGTGCTTCAATAAAGAAGTTATATCAGAAACTAAGGCATATTTTGAGGCCAAAAACAAATCGTTCTACTAAAAATGCATTGAATTGAGAAGTGTTGGAATCAGTGTATCACCCTAGATGGAAAATAGTTAGGCCCTGGATTTATTGAGTGATGTGTTAGGTATATGTATCTATATAATAGGTAACTGTACATGTATAATATATGTATCTATATGATAAGTATATGTACCTGTATAATATATGTATCTATATAATAGGTATATGTACCTGTATAATATATGTATCTATATGATAGGTATATGTACCTGTATAATATATGTATCTATATGATAGATATCTGTACCTGTATAATATATGTATCTATATGATAAGTATATGTACCTGTATAATATATGTATCTATATAATAGGTATATGTACCTGTATAATATATGTATCTATATGATAGGTATATGTACCTGTATAATATATGTATCCATATGATAGGTATATGTACCTGTATAATATATGTATCTATATGATAGGTATATGTACCTGTATAATATATGTATCTATATGATAGGTATCTGTACCTGTATAATATATGTATCTATATGATAAGTATATGTACCTGTATAATATATGTATCTATATGATAGGTATATGTACCTGTATAATATATGTATCTATATGATAGGTATATGTACCTGTATAATATATGTATCTATATGATAGGTATATGTACCTGTATAATATATGTATCTATATAATAGGTATCTGTACCTGTATAATATATGTATCTATATGATAGGTATATGTACCTGTATAATATATGTATCTATATGATAGATATATGTACCTGTATAATATATGTCTCTATATAATAGGTATCTGTACCTGTATAATATATGTATCTATATGATAGGTATCTGTACCTGTATAATATATGTATCTATATGATAGGTATATGTACCTGTATAATATATGTATCTATATGATAGGTATATGTACCTGTATAATATATGTATCTATATGATAGGTATCTGTACCTCTATAATATATGTATCTATATGATAGGTATATGTACCTGTATAATATATGTATCTATATGATAGATATATGTACCTGTATAATATATGTATCTATATGATAGGTATCTGTACCTGTATAATATATGTATCTATATGATAGGTATATGTACCTGTATAATATATGTATCTATATGATAGGTATCTGTACCTGTATAATATATGTATCTATATGATAGGTATATGTACCTGTATAATATATGTATCTATATGATAGGTATATGTACCTGTATAATATATGTATCTATATGATAGGTATCTGTACCTGTATAATATATGTATCTATATGATAGGTATATGTACCTGTATAATATATGTATCTATATGATAGGTATATGTACCTGTATAATATATGTATCTATATGATAGGTATATGTACCTGTATAATATATGTATCTATATGATAGGTATATGTACATGTATAATATATGTATCTATATGATAGGTATCTGTACCTGTATAATATATGTATCTATATGATAGGTATATGTACCTGTATAATATATGTATCTATATGATAGGTATATGTACCTGTATAATATATGTATCTATATGATAGGTATATGTACCTGTATAATATATGTATCTATATGATAGGTATATGTACCTGTATAATATATGTATCTATATGATAGGTATCTGTACCTGTATAATATATGTATCTATATGATAGGTATATGTACCTGTATAATATATGTATCTATATGATAGGTATATGTACCTGTATAATATATGTATCTATATGATAGGTATATGTACCTGTATAATATATGTATCTATATGATAGGTATCTGTACCTGTATAATATATGTATCTATATGATAGGTATATGTACCTGTATAATATATGTATCTATATGATAGGTATATGTACCTGTATAATATATGTATCTATATGATAGGTATATGTACCTGTATAATATATGTATCTATATGATAGGTATATGTACCTGTATAATATATGTATCTATATGATAGGTATCTGTACCTGTATAATATATGTATCTATATGATAGGTATATGTACCTGTATAATATATGTATCTATATGATAGGTATCTGTACCTGTATAATATATGTATCTATATGATAGGTATCTGTACCTGTATAATATATGTATCTATATGATAGGTATCTGTACCTGTATAATATATGTATCTATATGATAGGTATATGTACCTGTATAATATATGTATCTATATGATAGATATCTGTACCTGTATAATATATGTATCTATATGATAGGTATATGTACTTGTTTAATATATGTATCTATATGATAGGTATATGTACCTGTATAATATATGTATCTATATAATAGGTATATGTACCTGTATAATATATGTATCTATATGATAGGTATATGTACCTGTATAATATATGTATCTATATGATAGGTATCTGTACCTGTATAATATATGTATCTATATGATAGGTATATGTACCTGTATAATATATGTATCTATATGATAGGTATATGTACCTGTATAATATATGTATCTATATGATAGGTATTTGTACCTGTATAATATATGTATCTATATGGTAGGTATATGTACCTGTATAATATATGTATCTATATGATAGGTATATGTACTTGTTTAATATATGTATCTATATGATAGGTATCTGTACCTGTATAATATATGTATCTATATGATAGGTATCTGTACCTGTATAATATATGTATCTATATGATAGGTATCTGTACCTGTATAATATATGTATCTATATGATAGGTATATGTACCTGTATAATATATGTATCTATATGATAGGTATCTGTACCTGTATAATAGGTAATATGTATTATACCTATACTGTGTGAATGAACTTTGCCAATTATTTTATTTGAAAAACGAAAAATAAGAAATATAAACACTCACTAGGTGACGTCTTCTGGTATCAATTGTTCCTAAGTTCCAGGTTATTTTATTTATTACTAGCTGGTTTCGCCCACCCACTATCCCTTCACAATTGATTTCCTATTCACTACTTAAAATTATTGAAACAAAACTAATTCATGAGAAGAAAAAAACTAATTGATAAAAAGACAACTAATCGATAAGAAAAAGAATACAAAACTAATCGATACGAAAAAGAAGACAAAACTAATCGATAAGAAAAAGAAGACAAAACTACTGCTATTGTTACCTCAAACTTAATCTCTCTCTCCCTCTCTCTCTCCATCCCTCTTTCTCTCCCTCCCTCTCTCCATCCCTCTTTCTCTCCCTCCCTCTCTCATTTCCTCTCTCTCTCTCCCGCTCTCTCTCCCTTTCTCTCTTCCGCTCTCTCTCCCTTTCTCCCTCTCTTTCCCTCTCTCTCTCTCTCTCTCACTCTCTCTCATTCACTCAGATCTACACTACTAAAAGTGTTACATTTTTCGAGCATTGAAAAAAGTTATTCAACTTTTAAAAGACAAATAAAATATCAATTTGTTTTAAAAATTTTTATTGCTATTTCAAACTTAAGCGCCCCTCCCCCCCCCTCTCTCTCTCCCTCTCTCCTTCTCTCTCCCTCCCTTTCTCTCTCTCCCTCTCTCCTTCTCTCTCTCCCTCTCTCCTTCTCTCTCTCCCTCTTTCCTCTCTTCTTCTCTCTCTCTCCCTCTCTCTTCTTTTCTCCCTCTCCCCCTCTTTCCCTCTCTCTCCCTCTCCTCCTCCCTCCCCTCTCTCTCTCTCTCTCAAACATACATAAGATTATTAATTATGTAATATTTAGTATCCAAAGCAGAAGCAGCAGCAGCCGGTGCCAATAGGTTAAAAACTCAATTCTGAATTGTTATCCTTTGAAAGAAGCAGCAGCAGCAGCCACTACTCTGCCTACTACTTCTTTTTCCCCTTCTTATTACTTCCTCTCCTCTCACCTCCCCTTCTTCATACCGTGAATCGTAATGCTTCTAGCAGTCTGCTATGGGCCGGCACACAGCCGCCATAGTGTTTAAATATCAATGACTTGGTTCATGCAATCTACTTCCTCCTTGGCTTGACCAATCAGTGGCCTTCTCTTAGGCGAATCTCGGATGGCGAGCATAACTATATAAACACTTGAGCACCATCCGCTCTTTCTCTTTTTCTTCTTCGGCACAAGGTGCCTCTTCTCTCTCTTTCCTTCTTTGGCACTGCCAAACACACATCCCCCTCTCTGGAGACGCAACAGACATCTTTCCCGGATTTTGGCCCTGGGTTCGACTTCGACAAGAAGACAAGAAGCCAAAATGGCTACTACCGCATACATGTGGAATTAATATCCACTCTCTCTCTTTTTTCTTGCCTCTCTCGACATGTAGACGACTACTACACCGGGCTACCTAGCTCTGGCCACTTCGACATGAAGTATCGAGAAGCCAAAATGACTACTGCCTCATACACATGGACTTAATATAACACGCACACACATAACTGCTTACATGTGAACTGATTTTCACACTGGTGTACAGACACACATACTTACATACACATACTTACATACACACATGGACACGTCCTGACACCATAGCCGGTGTATAAACATAATATATTATGAACAATTCTCTTTTCTCCACTGAGGAATTATAATCACGGGAAATTCCTAAATTTTACCTTAGTCAATAACTCATTTGCACACTAACATTTCCTCTTCGTCACATCTTCCATCCAACATTTTCACATTTATTATATAGAAGAAGGTTGTGATCATAATTGCTATTCGTGATTTGTGTTGGAAAAATTGAAGATTAAAGTAAAAGAAATTTTTTTTTTTAAATCTTGCATTGTAAAGGCTTCTAATTTTCAATTATTTTAATATTTCAAACTTATCAATGCTTCTAAGTGAACAACATATTTCTTCATATCCCAGCATGCCACATGCATCGCGTTCACTAACACCGGATCTGAATTACTAACTGCCAGCCCATCACTCTTGACCCATGCATACTGACAATACCATCTAGCATGTTCAAATTATTCATCACATTCGTGCTTGCAGTCACCACAATACCACATTCACTCTATGGGGTTGCCTTACTTAAAATGCATCCTCTGGGTTTTAGAATGTATTCATTTATTAACTATTTCATTGATTTCAAGCACCAGGTGACTGACAAACAATGAAGAGGAGAGGAGACAAACAACACCTCCACGTTTTTTTTTCGATGTAAGCTAATATTCCTACACGTAGTGATTGATCTATTATCCAATGAAAACACGTTACGTGGAATGTACATCCACTGAACTACATACAGTTTTTCTTGCTACTAAACCAGTTGGATTTAAGATATCCACCCAAGCAGACGTGAGGCGCGCTAGTCCAACTCAAAATGTATAAAAACAAAATAAAATAAATATTCATATTCTCATCTTCTTTCTTTCCTTTTCACCTCAACAAATAATAACAATGAAATCACCCCCCCCCCCAAAAAAAAATCCCCTGTCCTTTTCCATTTTCTGTTATCTCCCCAACCACCTGCCAATAATTCCGTACCCAACCCACTTTTCCTGTTTCTTTTCAGAATTAAACTGGTGGTAAGTTTATTTACCTCCTCCTCAGGAGGTTAGACACAAGGTCAGGTGTGGTTTGAAAAACCAGCACTCTAGGATTAGCGCGTTCTGGCCTACAAAAAAGGCCTGAGCAGCCCTTTCGGTATTACCCGGTAGGGGTGCCTCAGGCGATTAGCAATAAACTAACCCCTTCTTAAAGAGAAGGTAAAGCCTGGGAGGGTGGACCTCCTGAAACTGAACAAAACCATACATCAGCCTGACAGCCACAAAGTCAGTGTCGAACTGATGTCGAGGACGTATCCCCGACTGGTAAGAACACACCTATTCGGATTGTGCCAGGTAAACTGGTGGTAAGTGTGCATAACTTTTCTTTTCTCTAGACCACGATACCACGAGTCTGCTGACTACAACATAGTCTTCTTGACGTCTAATGTAAACAAATACTTGTCAGGCCGTCGACTTGGAAAATCAATTCCTCTTAAGTAATTGTCTGCCCACCAATTCCACCAATTTTTTTAATCATCTCATGGTGGCGATCATCATCCAACTGGCAATCTCTTTAACCCCCGTCGTCGAGTGGCTCCCCCTGACCCATGATAAGCGGTGCCCCATTATTATTTTTAAAAAAATGCCATTTCTTTTCTTGACACCACAAATTAATTTTGCTTTTTGCTTCCACTCTCTATTACAGGTATCTGTATGTTACAAGTGATATCAGCAGAAAGCAATGCATGGGAAGAGCCAGGAAGAAAAATAGCAAATGTTTTCTGATTATTGAAAATAATAGCGAAAGCATTCAGCGCGATTATCGTAATAAAATGAAAGAAAAAGAAATGAATACCGCTTTGGATAAAGTTCTAGAAATGGGAGAAGAAAAATTCAAAGAAAAAGTAGCCGAGGAAATTGTAAGTAAAACTTATTTCTGAATGACTAGTTCAATTTTTAGGTGTTGGTTCAGTTTAATATGAAAGCTTAGTGTAAAATTATCTCTCTTGAGTTGTTATTACCCGGGAACTTCACTAAAATTTGTTATTTAATTTTCTTTTTAGATATATTTTTATTCTCAGGATTACTATATCGATCAAACACTATTATCTTTTTTTTTAACTCTTACCTGTTCAATGTTTAGAGGGCAGGTTAGTTTGTTACGTAAATCAGGGATGTAAGTTGTCCGCTTTTTAGTGGAATTCCGCTTTTTTTTATCCAGAAAAAGCGGATTTCCACTTAAATCGCTAGAGTCTCCAATGGATATTAGTTTTTTTTGCTTTTTGGTCGAAATCTGAATAGTGGCAATGGAGGGGCACTCATGAAGCCAAGTCAATTCACGATGGTCCCCGGTGTGGTACATCATTAATAGAGTAAAGAGTAAAAGAATGACAAAAGAAAAAGAGTGATTGAAATAGATTTATTACTATCTCTCTCTAAAAGAAAGGGTGCTTGTACAGAGAAGCGTCCATATTAAATTATCAATACCACAAAAATCGGTATTATATACTTACGCAGCAGATTTAAATAAGTATCCTCACCAAAAAGTGGGGAAAATGATCGAGTAGAATTTTGATTAAAAATAAAAATTAGTTTCATCGTATTTTGGTGAATGCCATTAATTTATTACTTGTTAATATGACAGACTGGGTTATCTCCCCCTGAATTCCGTGTTTTTCGCTCAAACCCGATTAAATTGATTTTTATTTTTTATTACAATTCTACTCAATAGTTTTTGCTAATTTTTGGTGTACGAACCTATTTTTGCTTGGTATTTCAAAGAGTTTCACAGTTAATTTAATTGGAACTGCGATTTTCAGCGTTTTTCATATGTACGCTTCTCTGTACAAGCACGAAAGAAAGCTATAACCATAAAAAGTAGAAGCAATTTACTAAAAGAAAGCTATAATCACGAGACAGATAGTTCATAAAAAGTAGAAGTATTTTCGTGGCCATATGTGTTGGAAATAAATATGAACAAGAAAAAAATGACATTTTTTTTATTAGAACAGCCTCGTTTTCGATTTCAATGTTGTCCTCCAAAATTTTACATTTCACATTTTACATTTCACTATCAAACTGTCGATTGATCATGTTACTTTTTAGAATCTATAAAATTGAAATTTTACATTTCACTATCAAACTGTCGATTGATTATGTTACTTTTTAGAATCTATAAAATTAAAATTTTACATTTCACTATCAAACTGTCGATTGATCATGTTACTTTTTAGAATCTATAAAATTGAAATTTTACATTTCACTATCAAACTGTCGATTGATCATGTTACTTTTTAGAATCTATAAAATTAAAATTTTACATTTCACTATCAAACTGTGGATTGATCATGTTACTTTTTAGAATCTATAAAATTAAAATTTTACATTTCACATTTTACATTTCACTATCAAACTGTGGATTGATCATGTTACTTTTTAGAATCTATAAAATTAAAATTTTACATTTCACATTTTACATTTCACTATCAAACTGTCGATTGATCATGTTACTTTTTAGAATCTATAAAATTAAAATTTTACATTTCACTATCAAACTGTGGATTGATCATGTTACTTTTTAGAATCTATAAAATTAAAATTTTACATTTCACATTTTACATTTCACTATCAAACTGTCGATTGATCATGTTACTTTTTAGAATCTATAAAATTAAAATTTTACATTTCACTATCAAACTGTCGATTGATCATGTTACTTTTTAGAATCTATAAAATTGAAATTTTATGTCCAAATATTATCTGTTGTGACAATTTATTATTTTACAAATCAAATAAGTGACCGTTTTTAAAAAGGAAAGATGAATTGAAATCTTATAAATTTTAAATGTACCAGACATCTTTTAAGGTATTCTGTAGTTATGGGTAGACATTGTAACTACCTGGAGTTGCCCGGAAAGCTTTTTACTGAAATCTTTGTTCATCTTTTTTTAGCTAATGCTTTTTTTTGTAAATAAAGTAAATATTTTCTGAATATTTATATTTAAAAAGTTAAAGTTAATACAGTATAGCTTGATCCTTAATGTATAAACCATTTTTGAATTGAACTTGGTCATGAAAGAATTGATATCCAAATAACAGTTTTAAGTTTTCGAAACAATCTTCAAATTCCCAGTGGTCACAAATTAAAAGACAACAAAATAAAATAAAAATGTTAATAAGTAATCATAATAAGTATTTATAACAAGTGGTTGAATTTAATTCTGAAAACATAGTCTTAATGTAAATACTGTAATCGGACTGAATAATTACATACCCAGTGATAGTAGACACCATTTTGAATTTCCTATTTGTAACAAATGCAAGGTTTTCATTGGATAAACATCTCTGTTGATTATCCAATAGAAATAAATGATGAATCCTGCAAAGTGTATGCTACTGAAATAATTATCAGGTTGGATAGAATTTTAGATGATGAAATCGATTGGAATTTTTTCTATGTAAAGAACACAGATTGGAAATTTCCATAATTCACTGACTAGGTAGAATTGACAACCAATTAATTGTTGACTATTTCTTTAAGCTAATTTTTTGCTGATTTCTTTATGCTCAATTGATTTCCGTCTATTTCTTTATACTCAATTGTTTTGGCTGATTTCTTTATGCTCAATTAATTTTCGTCAATTTCTTTGTACTCAATTGTTTTGGGATCCAATTTTTAATCTCCATTGATTTCTTTATGCTTAACTGATTTTAGCCGATTTAGTTATATTAAATTAATTTGGGACCATTTCTTTATGCTAAATTGTTTTTGGCTCATTTCTTTATGCTCAATTGTTGTGGGCCCATTTCTTTATGCTCATTTGTTTTTGGCTCGTTTCTTTATGCTCAATTGTTGTGGGCCCATTTCTTTATGCTTAATTGTTTTTAGCTCGTTTCTTTATGCTCAATTGTTGTGGGCCCATTTCTTTATGCTCAATTGTTTTTGGCTTGTTTCTTTATGCTCAATTGTTGTAGGCCCATTTCTTTATGCTCAATTGTTTTTGGCTCGTTTCTTTATGCTCAATTGTTTTTGGCTCATTTCTTTATGCTCAATTGTTGCGGGCCCATTTCTTTGTGCTCAATTGTTTTTGGCTCATTTCTTTATGTTGAATTGTTGTGGGCCCATTTCTTTATGCTCAATTGTTTTTGGCTCGCTTCTTTATGCTCAATTGTTGTAGGCCCATTTCTTTATGTTCAATTGTTTTTGGCTCACATCTTTATGCTCAATTGTTGTAGGTCCATTTCTTTATGTTGAATTGTTGTGGTCCCATTTCTTTATGCTCAATTGTTTTTTGGCTCGCTTCTTTATGCTACATTGTTTTGGGCCCATTTCTTTATGTTGAATTGTTGTGGGCCCATTTCTTTATACTCAATTGTTTTTGGCTCGCTTCTTTATGCTCAATTGTTGTGGGCCCATTTCTTTATGCTCAATTGTTTTTGGCTCGCTTCTTTATGCTAAATTGTTTTGGGCCCATTTCTTTATGTTTAATTGTTGTGGGCCCATTTCTTTATACGCAATTGTTTTTGGCTCGCTTCTTTATGCTCAATTGTTGTAGGCCCATTTCTTTATGCTCAATTGTTTTTGGCTCGCTTCTTTATGCTCAATTGTTGTGGGCCCATTTCTTTATGTTCAATTGTTGTGAGCCCATTTCTTTATGCTCAATTGTTTTTGGCTCGCTTCTTTATGCTCAATTGTTGTGGGCCCATTTCTTTATGCTCAATTGTTTTTTGGCTCGCTTCTTTATGCTCCATTGTTTTGGGCCCATTTCTTTATGTTGAATTGTTGTGGGCCCATTTCTTTATACTCAATTGTTGTGGGCCCATTTCTTTATACTCAATTGTTGTGGGCCCATTTCTTTTTGCTCAATTGTTTTGGGCTTATTTCTTGACGCTCAATTGATTGTGGCTCATTTCTTTATGCTCAATTGTTGCGGTCCCATTTCTTTATGCTCAATTGTTTTTGGCTCACTTCTTTATGCTCAATTCTTTTGGGCCCATTTCTTTATGTCAAATTGTTTTTGGCTCGTTTCTTTATGCTCAATTGATTTTAGCCCATTTCTTTATGCTCAAATGTTTTTAACCCATTACTTTATGCACAATTTTGAGGGGCCCATTTCTCTGGGCTCATTTGATTTCTTTATTGTTAATTGATGTGTCTAATTTCATAGAGGATTGCATTGGAAATATAAACCCCAAATTCAAAGACAACATAATTTAGAGATGGGCAAAGCCTTACATAATAGTATGCATTTTGTTTTACAGGAGGAGTTGCAGGTTTTAATAAAGGAAAGGATGGAGGCGTCATCTGAATATGCGCAGAAAGCTGAAGATGTAGAAATTTTCTGCAAAGAATGCCACAGTTTACTTTGTCTTGGTTCAGATATCATCAAAAAGGGATCAGAGTACATTTGTATTGATCCTGAATTTAAGAATAAGGTGCACATCATGCGAACAAAAGAAAAAAAATTCAGACATGACAGCAATATAGGTAAGTAAAAGAGAACGTATGTACATAGGGTGTGTTTATTCAATGCATGCTAAATCTACATAAACCAAGTGCCCTTGTTTGAGCACAGTTTAAATAAGGGTCTCACTTTCTTGTGTGACTAAGATTTTATAGTGACTATATGGCCTGAATTTTTATTTATAAAACTTATTTCAGAAATGCAATGTACAAAAAGTGTCCAAATTATCGAATTTGAAAGCATCCTAAATCTATTAAATAAGTAGTAAGACAGAGAGACGTATAGGATAAATAACAAGGTTTATTGGCTGTCAAAATACATTCTAACTGAGTCATCGCCAGGGGCCGTAACTCGTCCCCTCACCGGTGAATCGTCGGTGCAGTAACAATACATCCCCCTTTCGGTTGTAAAGTTCTTTACAAGGACAGTCTTTTAGGTGGTCGAACTTGTCGACCGCTTCTTGTATATTTCCCTTGGTCAGGACCTCTGGAACTCTCTAGTGAGATGTTTCTTTGGTTACTGGGAAGATCTGTTGAGTCATCATCACAGCTATAGATATATCCATATCGAGGGGAACGTGGTAAGGTGTTTGCTTCCTGTGGGGTAGCCACCTGAGAGAAGCTGGTTTCTCCGTTCCTTAGGCGCAGATTACTTTTGTTGCGTCGGTGTAGTCCTGAATCTGTCTTAACTAGGACTGACCTTGGTGACAGAGTTTTACTTACTACAGCTGTACTGGTCTTAGGTATCTTGACCCAGACTGGTTGTCCTTTTTCAAAGCCAGGACAATCTTTAGCCCGATGACGTTTGTCATAGTTTTGCTTTTGTCTGGCTTTGAGCCGGGTGTCTGCCCTTCTATGTTCCTCGATGTTTTGCTGATCAAATGAATTTCTTTGAGGAATGGTAGGGATCCGTGTTCTTCGTTTTCTATTCATTAACAGCTCTGCAGGACTCTTGCCATGTTGCAGAGGAGTGCTGCGATAATTTAGCAGTGCTATGTATGGGTCACTTGCTTTCTTCAATAAGTTTTTTATTGTCTGGACTGCACGTTCAGCTTCTCCGTTTCCTTGCGGATGATGGGGGCTACTTGTGAGGTGCAGGAAGTCAAAAACATTTGAAAAGTTCCTGAATTCACTAGAACTGAACTGGGGACCGTTGTCAGATATGATTGTCTCTGGGATCCCATGCCTAGCGAATATTGATTTGCAATGCTCTATTACGTTGGCTGAGGTGGTTGTCCGTAAATGGGCTATTTCAATCCACCTGGAAAAATAATCGACAATCAGAAGATATCGGTGTCCCATGAATTCGAACAGATCCATTCCTATTTTCTGCCATGGATATGCAGGTAATTTGGTGGGTTGTAGTGGTTCTGGTGGATATTTTCATTCTTTTTCACAGATACCACATTTCCCAACTTTGTCTGCAATTTGTTTAGAGAGGCCAGGCCACCACACACTTTCGCGAACTAGTGCTCGGCATTTGACAATACCTTGGTGTCCCTCATGTAGACGCTCTAGTATGTCTTTTTGAAGTACATTAGGAATGACAAGTTGGCTCTGGTACATTAGAAGTCCCTGGTAAACTGTTAGGTCCTGGTTGACAAACCAGTACTGTTTTAGTTCGGGGTCCCGCCTTGCTCTTTTGGGCCAGTGGTCCATCTCATAATATTTGATTACCTGACTGCAGACCTGGTCAGTATTTTGTTTTAGTCGGATATCCTCCAATCGTTTATCGCTCGCCGAGATATTTCCTATGACTGAGCAGATAAATAAGTGGGTCTCTGTCTCCTGCTGGATATCCTGTATAACGGGACTACTCCCAGGTGCTCGGGACAAAGCGTCTGCTGTTGTGAGGTCTTTTCCCGCTGTGTATATGATCTCATAAGAGAATCTCATTAACGTCATGCGGAAACGTTGAATTCTTGGAGTCAATTCGTCGAGTCGCTTCGACTTCAACAGTGCCAACAGTGGTTTGTGGTCTGTTTCGACTGTGAATTTTGGCATTCCGACCAAGTAGTCCGCAAATTTTTCACAACACCCAGTGACTGCTAGTGCCTCCTTCTCAACCTGTGCATATCTCTGCTCTGTTTCTGTCAGAGATCGTGAAGCATAAAATACCGGTCTCCAGTCATTTTCTTGCTTCTGCAGTAGTACACCGCCTAGGCCATAGCTAGATGAATCTGCTGATACCCTTGTCGGCTTGTTTGAATTGTAATGAGTCAGTACTGGTGCAGAACTCAGTTGCTTCTTCAGGGTCTGGAATGCTACTTTCTGAGGCTCATCCCAGATCCATTCTGACTCTTTTCTAAGAAGCTCTTGGAGTGGTTTGGTGGTTTCGGCTAGATTCCTAGCAAATTTTCCGACCTGGTTTGCCATGCCCAGTAAGCGTCATAATTCGGACACATTCTCAGGTCTGGGCAAGTCCATAATTGCTGCTACTTTTTCGGTATCTATTTGTATTCCCTCTTTTGATATAATGTGACCCAGAAACTTTATGTTTCTGACAGAAAATACACATTTATCGTTGAGTGTAGCTCCTTCAGCCTTCATTTTCTGCAGTACTGCTTTTAGTCGCTGGTCGTGCTCCTGCTGGTTTCTTCCACTTATTAGGACGTCATCTATATCACAGATGACTCCTGGTATTCCGGACAAAATGTGTGTCATCTCCCTATGAAAGATTTCTGGCCCAGAACTTATCTCGAATGGAAGTCGTTTGAAACAGTACCTCCCATAAGGTGTTATAAATGTGGTAAGGACCTGCGATTTTTCGTGTAGGACGATTTGGTAGAAACCGTTGTTGCAGTCGAGCTTGCTAAACACTGTGGCTCCATCGAGCTCGGCCAGTAATTGGTCTGTGGTGGGTAAAGGAAATTTTTCCCGTTTCACACTCTCATTTAGCTTGGTAAAGTCGACGCATAACCTAACTTTACCGTTAGCTTTTTGGACGGCGACTATTGGGGCACACCAATCAGTTGGTGATTTGACTGGACGGATTATGTCCTCGTTCTCCAGACGTTTCAGTTCTTCCTGAACCTTCTGTTTCATAGGCAACGGCAATCTTCTAGGGGTAGCAATGGAAAAGGGCTGAGCTCCTGCATCCAAACGTATCTGGTACACATGTTCCAGTTTCCCTAGGCCTGTGAACAGTTCTGGGAACTGTTTCTTATACTGGTGTCCTTCGCTTGTCACTCTATTAACTGCTTTCAGCAGGTTGAGGGCTTTGATTGCTGGTCCTCCCAGTAGAGGTTCTTGCAGACTCTATAACATAAAGGTCTTGTTGCGAGCTTACTTTTTCCGTGGACAGTTTGGCCTTCACACATCCCATGAGGTTTATCTCATGATGACCCGGTCCGTACAGTCTTTTGTTTGTGGGTTGGATGAGTGGGGAATTTTTCCTGAAGAACCGGTTCAGGATTACGGTCACATCTGCACCTGTATCCAGCCTAAAATTTATAATTTTGGTACAGGTCTTAGTGGTGACCTTGATTTTAGCCTGCCAATTTGTATTATCCTTAGTGGTAATTGTACCTATATTTTCGAGAGTAACAGAACCTAAAAATGATTTTCTTCTTCCTCTCTTATTTCTCTAACCTTCGCCTTATCGGTTCTGCAAAATTTTGCATAATGCCCTTTCTGCGAACAAATTCTGCAGCGTGCATCTTTTGCTGGGCAGTCATTTCTATTGTGGAATGGAAATTTCCCGCAGCGTGTGCATTTGCTAGGCATTTTCGATTTCGGATGTGGTTGTTTGGTGAAGTTTGTCTTGTAGGTTCGCTTCGTAACCCGGTTGATTTGAGGATCCGCTGCATCGGCACTGGAGGAAATGGTCTGCGTCTGTTGTTTCGAAGTTTCGTAGGCTCTACCTATTTGTAAGCACTTGTCTAGAGTAAGCTGTTTATCAGACAGTAACTTTTCTCTGACGGGATCGCTTCGAACTCCGACAACGACTTGGTCTCGAATAAGCCTATCCTGTAGCTGTCCGAAATTACAGTTCTTTGCAAGTTGTCGAAGAGCAGCTATATAGGTCTTGATACCTTCCGATACTTCTTGCTTGCGAAGATGGAATGTATAGGATTCATAAGCTTTGTGCGTTTCGCCCACGAAAAAATCCTCAAACTTCTTCATCACCTTCTCTAGGTCCGTCTTTTCTTCCTCAGAGTTAAACTTCAACCCTTCATATATATCGTAACTATCCTCCTCGATAGTTGCCAAAAATACCGATGTCTGATATGAAGTATCTGCTTCTTTAGACAATCTACTAGCGATCGAATAATTGAGAAAATTTCGTTTAAATTTTCGCCAGTTATTTGCAACATTTCCAACGAGAGTCATTCGTTCGGGGGTGGTATATTAGCAGACTATTGCTTTATGTCCGTGTGAGGCATTTTTCAAATATATACGATATATATGAAATGAAAAAAAACAAATTTCTGTACTCATTGTTCTCTCTTTTCTTACTTTTTTTTTTTTTGTTTGTGGGACCGTTTTCCGTAAGTCGTTTGTTTATTGATAGCAGAATTTTCTTTCTCTTAGAAATCCTTTGTTTTTCTTACTACGATATCCGATTTTTTTACTTTGTTTTTGGTCTCCACCATGTAATGTTATCGGCTGGGTTAAATAAGTAGTAAGACGGAGAGACGTATAGGATAAATAACGAGGCTTATTGGCGGTCAAAATACATTCTAACTGAGTCATCGCCAGGGGCCGTAACTCGTTCCCTTTCCGGTGACTAGCTGATGCAGTTACACTACAGAAAGAATGTGAAAAATCTTCATAAAAAATTGCAATCACATTATTATTCATTATTTCTTGTATAATTTTAGTTTGCTAAAAAAAAATTGCAATTTACACCTTAAGCTTAGCAAAACAAGCAACATTCTATTTCAGACTTAATGGACATGCTATTTGAAAGTTAGAAGTTCTGCAATGGGAAATCTGACCAAATTCAACACATTAGGTCAGAGGAAAGCACTACATTTGCCCAGCATTGAGGTATCATAAGGACGAATCAGTTATGATGATACAGTCATATGGAGCATTGATCTTCAGTGGTAAACCGTTGTAGCAGCATTAGTGTCTTGAATTCCAGGAAGGTTTGCTGGCCATGGAAAACTTGGAAGCAAGTGATTGGGCAAGACCACACAGAGTGGAGTTTGGAGACACCTGACCTGCTGAAACATGAGAACTGGAGAGTGAGCTTGTGAAATATAAAAAACATCTTACCACTTGATAAGTAGAAAGTAATGTTAAATGAATATATATATATATATATATATATATATATATATATATATATATATATATATATATATATATATATATATATTAAATGTTGAATTAAATTAAAGATAATTGAATTATCGTTTAATAATAATCTATCGTGATAATATGAAGCTCAATATATTGAATAGAGCAATCAATTGTAGAGATGAAAGATGAAAATAAAAAATTGTAACGATACAAGATTTATTAGAACATCAAAAGTTCAAAGCAAGGAGCTTCATATCCTTAATCCATGGATTTTCAAAGATAAACTCTTTTCATCAGAGGATAGAGAAAAACCGACAATGTAATTGTAAATATTATCGGCAACATTTAACTTTTTTTTACACAAAATAAAAACCAAAAGATAAAGAGTCTTTTGTTGAGATAAGAACATAGAGTTAGGGTAGACGCTGTCAAAAAACACGTCAAAAATAAAACAGCTGTTATATTGGAAATGAATGTTTGAAAAAGAATAATACTCAAATTGTTTAGAAGTCCAAATGTTGTTGTTCTGATGAAAAGAGTTTATCTTTGAAAATTCATGGATTAAGAATATGGAAGACCGTGCTTTGAACTTTTGATGTTCTAATAAATATTGTATCTTTACAATTTTTTATTCTCATCTTTCATCTCTACAATATATATATATATATATATATATATATATATTATTTGAATTTTTTATTTTTTTATTTTATTTTTTTTATATTCAAATATAAATTTTATAACATAAAGGAATTGTTATAGCTCAATAGTGTAAGACCAGAGCTATGCTATGTATTTTTTATTCGATTTTATATCATATCCAATGTTTTGAAAGACAGATTTTCTTTTACGCTAATGGAACTTGTCATAACGTATCGGCATCTAATATTTTTCACTATTAATATTTTAATCGTTCCTTGTCTTCTAATACTTTGATTCAGAATCTCCTGAATTAAGATATATGTTTCTCCACTAACCTTCCTTTCTTGTTTTGCCCAATTTTTCATTTATTTTTGGGTAATCGAAATTTTAATAATGGATATTAGACATCAATTAATAAATATTCCTCAAATTTCAGTTTCTTTTGGGGTATTTTAAAGGGTTTTTAGGGAACATAATATGTGTACAACCTCCCATTTAAAAATTCAAATATTTCAGATTTGCATTAAATTTCATCCATATTAGGCACCAATTAAATAAGATTTCCTAAATTTGAATTTCTTCTTCAGACTCCTTAAACGTACGCCTTAAATTTAACACATAGAATCAAAATGTCGTAATGGATTTTTACCAAAATTAGAAAGAGATTCTAGACATAAAGTTTAATATTATTATATATCGATTTTAATCGTCGTAAATTAAATATAATCCATAGTTGTTGTTGTTTATCCCATAACGCACGAGGACGTCCCCGGGGAGTGAGGCAGATACTCTATATGTCCTAACTTTTTCTGTAGGCATGATAGAACCTGGTAGTGCCCATATCCTCTCCAGGTAACATACAGCACTTGGTCTTCCCAAATGGTCACCTGTTTAGTACTGGCCAGGCTCAACGTTGCTTAACTTCGGTGATCTAACGGAAACCGATGTGTCAACGTGATTATGCCAATCCATAGTTATTAGACACCAATTAAGCAAGATTCTCCGGATTTCAATTTCTTCTTAAGACCCCTTATCTTTAAGTCTTTAATTTTTTAGATTTTCTAGAATTAAAATAACGTAATGGATTTTGATCAAAACGGGAATAAAGATTCTAGACATAGGATTTAGAAGCATTATATCTTGATTTTGAATCTTCGTAAAGGGACATAAAAGTGGTGCAAAACTGTTTGGGGAATTAATTTTACCCGTCCTGGGACTGGTATTCTAGTTCAAGTGAGTGACTGATTTTTTTTTTTTCATTTTTACACTTTAGAATTTATTTATAAACAGTGTTTTTTTTTGTTTTTTTAGGGAATTCAACATGCAGCGCTCCGCAGTGTAATAACCAATTTGGAGCCATTAAGAAGTATGTCACTGGTAAGAGGCAAATGGCATATGTCTTAAATATCAAATCTATTCTGTTTCATAGCCCGGGATATCAAGATAAAAGACAATTAAAAAAATGGTCAGAACATTTTTTTAATATCAATGAAGAACCTTTATCATGATACCAGTGTCATTCATAACTACCTGCGAACCTTCTGCCCGGAAGCACAGAAGGGATTTGTTTTTCAGCAATACTCTGGAAGACTCCTCTTAAGTTTAATTTTGTATCCCCTTAATATGTTATCTTAACATATTCTATAGAAATGATTTGACAGTCAGCAAAAAAAATATTTTCATTGTATCGTTTCTAAGGTTGCTTCTTTTTTTTTTTTGATAATTCAAATTTCTATGCTTTATTAACAAGAAAAATCCTCAATTTCTACTTCGTTTCGTTTTGCTACGTGCGACTGTTCTTGACTGGAGATTGTCCTGATAGCGTTTGAAACACACCACAGATCGACTACAACCAAAAAAATGTGTCTAAAAGAAAGAAAAAGTATGAAACAGTGCCTTTTATCTCTGATGAAGGCGTTTATCGCCGAAAAATTTAAGATAAAAAAATTTAAAAAATTGAATTGTATAGCTTCTAACGGTTTAATTGTTTTTGAATAATTCAAATTTCTATATATCAACAATGCTTTAAAAAACAGATAAATCTTCAATTTTTACTTTGCTATGCACAACCGTTCTTGACTGAAGACTGTCTCAATACCGTTTGAAACATCCCATGGATCGACTACCTACACAAAAAAGTATCTAAAGAAAAATGTATAAAACAGTGCCTTATATCTCAAATGAGGACATTTATCGCTGAATGATATAAGATCAAAATAAAATATTTCCAGTTTATGGCTTCTAAGAGTATTATTAAAATCTTATCCGAACATATTCTACAGAAATGATTTAACAATCAGCAAAATAAAAAAAATGTTTGACATATTTTCTGCATCTTTTAAAAACGAATTGATTTTTATGTCATACAACTCCTGGCTGTGATTAATCTATTTGAAAGGAAAAAAAAAATTATTGATAACTTTTATCCGCTTCTGGTTAAACAACTTTCTCATATTCATAAATAAAAATGGTTATATAATGAATTGAATTAAAAAAAGTGTGACGTCGATTTTATTTTGTTTCAGCATAAAAATGAAAATAAATTCCCCACTAAAAACTGGTTATAATAATGAAATGAATAAATGAAAAACTGTAACGTCGATTGGTCAAATAAACAATTTTATATTACTATGAATTTGAAATTGTTACTTTGTGCTTTTCACCTTTATTATTAAAGGCAGAAAAAAAAGATGGAATGAAAATGTTAAAAAATATATTTATCAATATCCTTCTAGTTAAGCAACTTTCTCACATTCATACACCCTTGTAAGACATTGTTGTTGTTTTTTATTTCATCACTTCCTCTTACGTCATGGACAAGGAATGTTTTCACTTTGTCATTTCTTTCCTAAATTATTCTTTGTTCTTTTTATTTTCACCTCAAATCCATCTGCAGACGATGGATAAGAGAGGCATTACAAGCACATGGTGAGAAAATAAAAGAAAGCTACGACCTATAGAATGACCGTCATCATGTCACGTTATGCCCTGTTCTTTACGTGTCCCTAAATGCGAAAGGTGTTGCATAAAATATGAGGAATCAAAACAAGAAAGGTTCTTTTTCATAGCTTAAAATTTATTGCAGTAGAATGTCAACATCCTCTTAGCGCACTCCGCTTTACAAACACACTCAACTCCCCAGCCCCAGCTGGAGGAGAAGAAAGGTAGAACGTCCGTTCATTTTGACTGCAAATCTCGCTCTCTGCTCTCCATTGGCTTCAACAGTGAATATGTTAAATAATGTTTTGTTTATGTCTTCTGCCGCCAGCTATGTGGTGAACAGCTGCGACTAAATTATTAATCACAGCTTTCTCGGATAATACCATTCTTTTTGCTAATCATGCTTTTCGACCTACTAATGTCACGGACAAGGAATGTTTTCGCTTTGTTCATTTCTTTACAAAATAATTCAAGCATAACCATCAGATGTTGTGTCTGTCAGACTACCACAATTAAGATGAAAACCTATTCATGTGTCTGTCACGCTTTTTAGATTTATTCAAGCATAACCATCAGAGGTTGTGTCTGTCAGTCTACCACAATTAAGATGAAAACCTATTCATGTGTCTGTCAGGTCTTTTAGATTTATTCAAGCATAACCATAAGAGGTTGTGTCTGTCAGTCTACCACAATTAAGATGAAAACCTATTCATTTGTCTGTCACGCTTTTAAAATTCATTCAAGCCTAATAATCAGAGGTTGTGTCTGTCAGTCTACCACAATTAAGATGAAAACCTATTCATTTGTTTGTCACGCTTTTTAGATTCATTCAAGCATAATAATCAGAGGTTGTGTCTGTCAGTCTACCACAATTAAAATGAAAACCTATTCATTTGTCTGTCACGCTTTTTAGATTTATTCAAGCATAACCATCAGAGGTTGTGTCTGTCAGTCTACCACAATTAAGATGAAAACCTATTCATGTGTCTGTCACGTCTTTTAGATTTATTCAAGCATAACCATAAGAGGTTGTGTCTGTCAGTCTACCACAATTAAGATGAAAACCTATTCATTTGTCTGTCACGCTTTTTAGATTCATTCAAGCCTAATAATCAGAGGTTGTGTCTGTCAGTCTACCACAATTAAGATGAAAACCTATTAATTTGTCTGTCACGCTTTTTAGATTCATTCAAGCCTAATAATCAGAGGTTGTGTCTGTCAGTCTACCACAATTAAGATGAAAACCTATTCATTTGTCTGTCACGCTTTTTAGATTCATTCAAGCCTAATAATCAGAGGTTGTGTCTGTCAGACTACCACAATTAAGATGAAAACCTATTAATTTGTCTGTCACGCTTTTTAGATTCATTCATACCTAATAATCAGAGGTTGTGTCTGTCAGTCTACCACAATTAAGATGAAAACCTATTCATTTGTCTGTCACGCTTTTTAGATTCATTCAAGCCTAATAATCAGAGGTTGTGTCTGTCAGTCTACCACAATTAAGATGAAAACCTATTCATTTGTCTGTCACGCTTTTTAGATTTATTCAAGCATAACCATCAGAGGTTGTGTCTGTCAGTCTACCACAATTAAGATGAAAACCTATTCATGTGTCTGTCACGTCTTTTAGATTTATTCAAGCATAACCATAAGAGGGTGTGTCTGTCAGTCTACCACAATTAAGATGAAAACCTATTCATTTGTCTGTCACGATTTTTAGATTCATTCAAGCCTAATAATCAGAGGTTGTGGCTGTCAGTCTACCACAATTAAGATGAAAACCTATTCATTTGTCTGTCACGCTTTTTAGATTCATTCAAGCCTAATAATCAGAGGTTGTGTCTGTCAGTCTACCACAATTAAGATGAAAACCTATTCATTTGTCTGTCACGCTTTTTAGATTTATTCAAGCATAACCATCAGAGGTTGTGTCTGTCAGTCTACCACAATTAAGATGAAAACCTATTCATGTGTCTGTCACGTCTTTTAGATTTATTCAAGCATAATCATAAGAAGTTGTGTCTGTCAGACTACCACAATCAAGATGAAAACCTATTCATGTGTCTGTCACGCTTTTTAAGTTTTATTCAAGCATAATCATAAGAAGTTGTGTCTGTCAGACTACCACAATTAAGATGAAAACCTATTCAAGTGTCTGTCACGCTTTTTAGATTTATTCAAGCATAACCATAAGAGGTTGTGTCTGTCAGACTACCACAATTAAGAAGAAAACCTATTCATGTGTCTGTCACGCTTTTTAGATTTATTCAAGCATTATCATAAGAGGTTGGGTCTGTCAGTCTACCACAATTAAGATGAAAACCTATTCATGTATCTGTCACGCTTTTTAGATTTATTCAAGCATAATCATAAGAGGTTGTGTCTGTCAGTCTACCACAATTAAGATGAAAACCTATTCATGTGTCTGTCACGCTTTTTAGATTTATTCAAGCATAATCATAAGAAGTTGTGTCTGTCAGACTACCACAATCAAGATGAAAACCTATTCATGTGTCTGTCACGCTTTTTAAGTTTTATTCAAGCATAATCATAAGAAGTTGTGTCTGTCAGACTACCACAATCAAGATGAAAACCTATTCATGTGTCTGTCACGCTTTTTAGATTTATTCCAGCATAATTATAAGAGGTTGTGTCTGTCAGTCTACCACAATTAAGATGAAAACCTATTCATGTATTTGTCACGCTTTTTAGATTTATTCAAGCATAATCATAAGAGGTTGTGTCTGTCAGTCTACCACAATTAAGATGAAAACCTATTCATGTGTCTGTCACGCTTTTTAGATTTATTCCAGCATAATTATAAGAGGTTGTGTCTGTCAGTCTACCACAATTAAGATGAAAACCTATTCATGTATTTGTCACGCTTTTTAGATTTATTCAAGCATAATCATAAGAGGTTGTGTCTGTCAGTCTACCACAATTAAGATGAAAACCTATTCATGTGTCTGTCACGCTTTTTAGATTTATTCAAGCATAATCATAAGAAGTTGTGTCTGTCAGTCTACCACAATTAAGATGAAAACCTATTCATGTATCTGTCACGCTTTTTAGATTTATTCAAGCATAATCATAAGAGGTTGTGTCTGTCAGTCTACCACAATTAAGATGAAAACCTATTCATGTGTCTGTCACGCTTTTTAGATTTATTCAAGCATAATCATAAGAAGTTGTGTCTGTCAGACTACCACAATCAAGATGAAAACCTATTCATGTGTCTGTCACGCTTTTTAAGTTTTATTCAAGCATAATCATAAGAAGTTGTGTCTGTCAGACTACCACAATTAAGATGAAAACCTATTCATGTGTCTGTCACGCTTTTTAGATTTATTCAAGCATAACCATAAGAGGTTGTGTCTGTCAGACTACCACAATTAAAATGAAAACCTATTCATGTGTCTGTCACGCTTTTTAGATTTATTCAAACATAATCATAAGAGGTTGTGTCTGTCAGTCTACCACAATTAAGATGAAAACCTATTCATGTGTCTGTCACGCTTTTTAGATTTATTCAAGCATAACCATAAGAGGTTGTGTCTGTCAGTCTACCACAATTAAGATGAAAACCTATTCATGTGTCTGTTACGCTTTTTAGATTTATTCAAGCATAACCATAAGAGGTTGTGTCTGTCAGACTACCACAATTAAGATGAAAACCTATTCATGTGTCTGTCACGCTTTTAGATTTATTCAAGCATAACCATAAGAGGTTGTGTCTGTCAGACTACCACAATTAAGATGAAAACCTATTCATGTATCTGTCACGCTTTTTAGATTTATTCAAGCATAACCATAAGAGGTTGTGTCTGTCAGTCTACCACAATTAAGATGAAAACCTATTCATTTGTCTGTTACGCTTTTTAGATTTATTCAAGCATAATCATAAGAGGTTGTTTCTGTCAGTCTACCACAATTAAGATGAAAACCTATTCATGTGTCTGTCACGCTTTTTAGATTTATTCAAGCATAATCATAAGAGGTTGTGTCTGTCAGTCTACCACAATTAAGATGAAAACCTATTCATGTGTCTGTCACGCTTTTTAGATTTATTTAAGCATAACCATAAGAGGTTGTGTCTGTCAGTCTACCACAATTAAGATGAAAACCTATTCATGTGTCTGTCACGCTTTTTAGATTTATTCAAGCATAATTATAAGAGGTTGTGTCTGTCAGTCTACCACAATTAAGATGAAAACCTATTCATGTGTCTGTCACGCTTTTTAGATTTATTTAAGCATAATCATAAGAGGTTGTGTCTGTCAGTCTACCACACTTAAGATGAAAACCTATTCATGTGTCTGTCACGCTTTTTAGATTTATTCAAGCATAACCATAAGAGGTTGTGTCTGTCAGTCTACCACAATTAAGATGAAAACCTATTCATGTGTCTGTTACGCTTTTTAGATTTATTCAAGCATAACCATAAGAGGTTGTGTCTGTCAGTCTACCAGAATTAAGATGAAAACCTATTCATGTGTCTGTTACGCTTTTTAGATTTATTCAAGCATAATCATAAGAGGTTGTTTCTGTCAGACTACCACAATTAAGATGAAAACCTATTCATGTGTCTGTCACGCTTTTTAGATTTATTCAAGCATAATCATAAGAGGTTGTGTCTGTCAGTCTACCACAATTGAGATGAAAACCTATTCATGTGTCTGTCACGCTTTTTAGATTTATTCAAGCATAACCATTAGAGGTTGTGTCTATCAGACTACCACAATTAAGATGAAGACGTATTCATGTGTCTGTCACGCTTTTAAGATTTATTCAAGCATAACCATAAGAGGTTGTGTCTGTCAGTCTACCACAATTATGATGAAAACCTATTCATGTGTCTGTCACGCTTTTTAGATTTATTCCAGCATAATTATAAGAAGTTGTGTCTGTCAGACTACCACAATTAAGATGAAAACCTATTCATGTGTCTGTCACGCTTTTTAGATTTATTCCAGCATAATTATAAGAGGTAGTGTCTGTCAGTCTACCACAATTAAGATGAAAACCTATTCATGTATCTGTCACGCTTTTTAGATTTATTCAAGCATAACCATAAGATGTTGTCTCTGTCAGTCTACCACAATTAAGATGAAAACCTATTCATGTGTCTGTCACGCTTTTTAGATTTATTCAAGCATAATCATAAGAGGTTGTGTCTGTCAGTCTACCACAATTAAGATGAAAACCTATTCATGTGTCTGTCACGCTTTTTAGATTTATTCAAGCATAACCATAAGAGGTTGTCTCTGTCAGTCTACCACAATTAAGATGAAAACCTATTCATGTGTCTGTCACGCTTTTTAGATTTATTCAAGCATAACCATAAGAGGTTGTGTCTGTCAGACTACCACAATTAAGATGAAAACCTATTCATGTGTCTGTCACGCTTTTTAGATTTATTCAAGCATAATCATAAGAGGTTGGGTCTGTCAGTCTACAACAATTAAGATGAAAACCTATTCATGTGTCTGTCACGCTTTTTAGATTTATTCAAGCATAATCATAAGAGGTTGTGTCTGTCAGTCTACCACAATTAAGATGGAAACCTATTCATGTGTCTGTCACGCTTTTTAGATTTATTCAAGCATAACCATAAGAGGTTGTGTCTGTCAGACTACCACAATTAAGATGAAAACCTATTCATGTGTCTGTCACGCTTTTTAGATTTATTCCAGCATAATTATAAGAGGTTGTGTCTGTCAGACTACCACAATTAAGATGAAAACCTATTCATGTGTCTGTCACGCTTTTTAGATTTATTAAAGCATAATCATAAGAGGTTGTGTCTGTCAGTCTACCACAATTAAGATGAAAACCTATTCATGTATCTGTCACGCTTTTTAGATTTATTCAAGCATAACCATAAGATGTTGTCTCTGTCAGTCTACCACAATTAAGATGAAAACCTATTCATGTGTCTGTCACGCTTTTTAGATTTATTCAAGCATAATCATAAGAGGTTGTGTCTGTCAGTCTACCACAATTAAGATGAAAACCTATTCATGTGTCTGTCACGCTTTTTAGATTTATTCAAGCATAACCATAAGAGGTTGTCTCTGTCAGTCTACCACAATTAAGATGAAAACCTATTCATGTGTCTGTCACGCTTTTTAGATTTATTCAAGCATAACCATAAGAGGTTGTGTCTGTCAGACTACCACAATTAAGATGAAAACCTATTCATGTGTCTGTCACGCTTTTTAGATTCATTCAAGCATAACCATAAGTGGTTGTGTCTGTCAGACTACCACAATTAAGATGAAAACCTATTCATGTGTCTGTCACGCTTTTTAGATTTATTCAAGCATAATCATAAGAGGTTGTGTCTGTCAGACTACCACAATTAAGATGAAAACCTATTCATGTGTCTGTCACGCTTTTTAGATTTATTCAAGCATAACCATAAGAGGTTGTGTCTGCCTGTTGGTCTACCACGCTTTAGATTGAGATAGCATTACTATTTGTCTTTCAAGCTTTGTAGATGATTCCAAGTGAAACCATAAGAGGGTCTGTCTGTCTGTCAGTAAATGACACTGAAGATTTCAATAGCATTTTATTGGTTAGTTACGCTTTTTAGATGCATCCAAGCATAACACTAAAAGACTCTGTTTGTCGCTTAGTCTGTCATACTGCAGATGGTACCATTCTTTGTAAAAAGAGGAAAAATTCTTTCTTGATGGGATAGTTTTTATTTTTCTACTATCCAGTTTGCCCCATTATGAAGAACTCGATATCGTCGTTTGAGATTAAAGTCACCTCATATTAAATCCAGATCCCAGCAGGCGGTAAAGAAATAATTGTGTTTTTATTTCTACTATTGCGTCACCACTTTTCACGTTCAAGAGCTGTTTGAGGATAATGGAATGATTGTCAGTAAAAAGATGAAGAACACTATGGGAGTACTAACATTGATCTATGAAATGAACTAAGTTTCATTACTCATTGGACGGTTTATGACCAGTATTTAGAGACGACTATGTAGTAATCAGCAGGGAAGCAGTCCCTGAGTAATGTGTCCCACGGGCGAGAATCCCTTACAGGGAAGCTCTATCCATGAAAATTCCGCCTGACGTTAGGCACATGAAGGAAGAAATGAAAATCCTTTTCCATTTTGGTAAGAAGAAGAGTTCTTGCTGTGAATGTCTATCAAGGCAGGAAAGAATACTCTGAGCGGTATCTCCCCAGATGTGGGAGCAGTACTCCATCTTTGGACGTATCTGACTCTTATATAGGTAGAGGACTGCATCTGGAATCAGGTACTTTCTTGAGCGGTAGAATAATCCAAACATTCTTCCAGCGACATGGACTCCATATTAGATCTGGAGTGAATCTCAGTCCTAATAGCTTAAAAATAAAAAAAACAAAAACGTTAATGCGCATCGATGTCTATCTGAATCAAACTTAAGTTCCATCAAATTTTCAATCTTTTGAAAATCACTATGATGTTAAATTTTTAAATTGTATTCTTGATAGAAGATGTGCTTACCCACCATTTTTTTTAATACATGTAAGTGACTCTGTATTCAGAAATACAGACTTACGTCCCCTTTTTTAAGATGGCGTCCATATGAAGATAATTTCGACCAAATCAAAGAATTTTCTGGAAAGAAATTAAATCGAATTACATTTTATTGTTCTTAGCAAAATGCTGCTACACCCCACAAAAAGAATTGATAGACCAGAATCAAATATTGGTTTTGTAGGAAAAAAGCGACTGATGACAAAAAACGAGAACGACGTTGATTTTACTTTATTAGGATCATTTGCAATAGCATTATGTGACCTGAAAAGTGTTGGTTTTCCATAAAAGATACAAACTTACTTATGCGTCAACAAAACGCTAAAGATACAAAAAAGGTTGTTCAGATGAAGGTCAAATTTTATTTATTTTGTAACCTTATAATCTTTAAGGTCAGCCCTGATAAACATTACAGAGATTCAAAATTGCATTATAACACTCTCAGTCACCATTAATGTGGGTCTAAATTTGAATAAGAAGAGAGAATAACAAGAGAGCTGTCGATTTAAAAGAATGAACATCTGAGAGGTTTTTATTTGAATTTTTACACTTCTTCTCATAAGATTTCACAAAGAAATTGTTTACACTTCTTTTATTATGTAAACACTTCTCCTTATAAGATTTGACGAAGAAAATCGTTTACACTTCTTCTGTGTTTTTTTCAACTTCTTACAATATTTTACAAACGAGAATTTCTTACAACTCTTTTGTTCTTTTCCACTTCTGACAATATTTCACAAAGAAACTTGTTTACACTTCTTTTGTCCTTTTTTCACTTCTTCTGACAATATTTCACAAAAAAATTGCTTACACTTCTTTTGTTCTTTTTCCACTTCTTTTGACAATATTTCAAAAAGAAAATTACTTACACTTCTTTTGTTCTTTTCCGCTTCTTCTGACTGTATTTCACAAAGAAACGTGTTTAAACTTCTTTTGTTCGTTTCCAATTCTTCTGACAATATCTTACACTTCTTTTGTTCTTTTTCCACTTCTGATAATATTTCACAAAGAAACTTGTTTACACTTCTTTTGTTCTTTTCCACTTCTGACAGTATTTCACAAAGGAAATTGCTCACACTTCTTTTGTTTTTTTCCGCTTCTTCTGACAGTATTTCATTAAGAAAATTGCTCACACTTCTTTTTTTGTTTTACACTTCTTATACGATCTTACGAATAAATGTCTTACTCTTTCTTCTTTTTTTTATACATTTTAATTTCATGCAAAAGTATCAGAACATGCGTCCTTGCACAGTCTGTCACATTTAAGTTTGAAATAACGTTTGCAGAAACGAGAATTCAATGTGTAATACACAGGAATTTACACGCTCCACTAATTTTGGAGTTGCTCCCGCTCCTGCTCCAACGCCCAAAATTGGAGCTGGCTCCTATTACGCTCCCCATTTTCAAAAAGGAGCCGCACCTGCTCCAACTCCTATAAAAAAGGAGAGGCTCTTTTTCTGTGCTCCATAATGAAAATATACCTTCTTTCATAAACGTTCTATTTTGCCAATACGTGGTCGAAAGATAGGGGTGGGCGTCAAAGGATCTCATCAATATGGAGTGGGATGTCACTTTAAGTGTAAGACCGTAAGATAATATTTGACAAAATCTCGCTAATATTTTGAGAGTTATAGGAGAACATTTCGGACGAAGTATAGGATTATACGTAAATTTTCGTTTCCTGAGGTATAAAATAGAAATAGAAAAATCCATAAAGTATTTTAAAACAATTTTAATTTTCATCATTACATTAACAACCTATTTTTTCAGGACAGGAAAATTTGACCCGATATTTTTTCTATTTATTTTGGAAGGGAATTTAGATTTGTTTTAAGTAAATAAAGTTTTACTTTTAAACATTATTAGTGATTATTTTCTTTTTAAAGAAAACATTTCTCTAGAAAAGGAGAGACAGCCAGGGCAACATTAATCGTTGTATTGTTGTTTAATATTTGTTTGTTTTATGAACGTAGCTATATTGTATAATGTATTTTTTTTATAACAGAGAAACGCACAAGTACTTTCAAACAAATCGATTTATCCATTTTTTTTCTATAGTACAATTTGGGGCGAAAAAAATTCAATGAAGTTCATTTTTTAAAGATTGAATAAAAAATATATTTCTCATAAGTTGCCCCCAAAATATCAATAAATTGTCAATATACAATTCAGAGATCCATTTAATGTCTTAAAATTTCATACAAAATATCTGGCCTAGACCTTGGGAGTTGAAAAAATATCGGGTCAAATTTTCCTCCTCTGAAACATTAACTGGAGCAAGTTTTCCTAGGTCGGGCAAAAACATTTATTAAAATTAAAAATTTGAATAAAAAACGTGAAAACGTCTATATTTTAAATATCTAACAAAAACAAACTGTTTACAATTTTAATATTCGATAATAGATTTCTTAAGATAAAGAAAGATATCTAATCTACTTTCGGTTCTAAAAAAGCAACAAATTAGTCAGGAAGTCTAAGTATTTTCTTTTTTAAATTACAATTTAAGATATTTTCTTTAATTTAATTAAGTTTAAACATCGGTTTAATTGTAGAATAGGGACCGCTCTTTTCTTTCGCTCATTTCACTTGGTATTCGCCCAAATTTAGGATGAAACTGATTGTTGGTCTTAATTGTATTTTTGGTCCTGAAATAAAATTTTCATTTACTTTTTAAAGTGTTGAGAATCTAACTTTAATCCCAGGTTTTAATCGCTGGCGGCCATGTTGGGTTTTATTGGTTTTTCCTTGGACTAAATATATTTTTTCCTTGGACTAAAGATATTTTTATTGCTTTAACATTTTATTACACACAAAAAACAAACTTTGAACAGTCTATTTACACAAGCAAGTTTTAACGGAATTTAACGAATTTAAAAGCAAACATGAAAAGGTTAAAACATACTAGTCGTGAATTTAAGAATAACAAAAAATGTTACCGAAAAGACGACGAGTAAAAATGTGGCATAAAAGTTCAATTTGATATATACTAAAAAATAAATTAGAATTTTTTGTCAGGACAAAATGTACCATTTCACCCCAAAAATCGATTTTATCGAACATTTGGGTGAATACCGAGCGAAATGGGCGAGAAAATCCAACGGCCCCTATAGTATAATTGGACCTAAAATTCTTTATTTAAAAACACGAATTAAAAGAAAAATTGGCTTATTTATTCAATCAGCAATAAACATCCTTGTCATAAATACAAAAAAAGTTCCAATTTATAAGAAAATAACTTCAAAGACATCTATAGACTCACTGGCGCATTTGAAGACATTTGTTGCCAAAGAAAACTGTCCCATACATGTCGATGTAAAAATCTGAGAACTTCAAACGTTCTGTTTTCGTTCTTTTCCGCCTCTCTCCCCCTCTATCTCATATACATTTACCAGAGATATACTTTTTAAAAAATAACCCAGAGTAAAGTCTGAGAATTTCTTTTCTTTTCCTCTTTTTTTTTTTTATTGCTGAATAAAAACAAATGTTTAAAAGAAATAAAAATCAAATAATTTTGGAGCGGGGAGCGATAAAATCACCACTCTTTAGTCCCAAATGGAGTCGCTCCCGCTCCACTCCTGCTGAATATAAAATGAGCCCTCCTCTCCTTCGCTCCAGCAAAAAGGAGCACGCTTCTTTTTTGGATGACTCCGTAACGCCCTGGTAATATATTATTACATTAATATATATTAGTATATTATTAAGGGATTATTGTTACTATGTATTTATGTTTATACCAGAGCTCTGTTGGCCAGGTAATCCTGGCACTAGTACGTTACCACTGCACCTACAACGATGAAAACGGGTTGAACTTTGGGTTGGGGGGGGGTACCTGCTGCTTCTGCATTTCACGTTAATATATTCTAAATGAATCATTTCCATTCATTTCATGTATTTAAGGGAAGTAACTTTGATATTTTTAATCGAGGCGTTACTTCCCTTATGCTGACCCATTCCTCGAGAAATCGAAATAAAGGAGAGTAGTATGTGTGTATGTCCAGGGAGAGGAATAGGCTAGGCGGAGGAGAAAGAGGGTGGTGTGGGAGGAAGGGGGGAATGAGAAGAAAGATAGAGAGACAGATAGAGATGGGTAAAGAGATAGAAGTTTAATTTTACGCTTATGCCCCGGGCAACGCCGGGTTGCCCTGCTGGTAACAAATACACATAAAATGCAAGTAAAATATGGATAACATTGCAAAAAAATCTATAGATAAAAAAATTAAAAATTAAAAAAAAAAAACGATGCAATTGTAAAATACGCAATACATATACATAAGAACTTATTAAAAAAAATACAGAAAATAACAGAGAAATATACAGATGACATACGGATAAAGATGGCGCCAAATTAAATATCAATAAGGTATATTTTCTTTCATATTCTGATATCATAGCTGTACAATATTCTTATTATAGCAAGCTAGATGCAGCAATTACTATTTTCTTATCGATAATAAGAGTTAAATATATTTTATCTCTGTTATCTAGTTAATGATGTAAAGTGCAGTAGTTTATGTGTGTGCATATGTTCAGGTAAAAGTTTTAAAAAACTACAAAACAAACACCCACAAAGTTAGTATATTCTTGATCAGTATTGCCCGAAATGAATATCTAAAATTTAGAAAAAATTATTTATTCTTTGACCCTAAATTGGCGCAGATTTCGTCAAGGATGGGGGTGGGCGGTTTTCCATCCATTTTATGTACTAAAGGAAAGTAACTCTGATTTATTTTAATCGAGGAGTTACTTCCCTTAGGCTGACCCATTCCTCGAGGAATCGAAATAAAGGAGAGTAGTCTGTGTGTATGTCCAGGGAGAGGAATGGGCTGGGCGGAGGAGAAAAAGGGTGTGGGAAGAGAGAGGGTGGAGAGAAAGAAGGGGGAAAACGAGAAAAAGATAGAGAGATGGACAGGGAGGGGTAAAGAGATAGAAATTTGATTTGACACTTTTTCCCCGGGCAATGCCAGGTAGCCCTATTAGTAGCAAATAAAGATAAAATGCAAGTAAAATATGGATAACATTACAAAATGTCTACAGATAAAAAAATTAGAAATAGAAAAAAACGATACAAATACAAATTACAAAATACACAATACATACACATAAGAATATCACAGAGAAATATACCAGTGACATACAGATAAAGATGACCCCAAATTAAATATCAATAAGCTATATTTTTTATTTCATATTCTGATATCATATCTGTACAATATTCTTATTATAGCAAGCTAGATGCAGCAATTACTATTTTCTTATCGATAATAAGAGTTAAATATATTTTATCTCTGTTATTAGTATTAGCAATTAGTTTTGTTATTAATACTTGATATAACTTGGTTAGAAGTTATAATAACAAAAATAACCAGAGTGTTAGGTCTTTAAAAGAGGATGGTTTATTACAACGTATATCTTGTACAAGACAATAGCACTATCGATAACCCAATAGGATTAACATAATACACTCTAATACAGTTGAATACAGTTTACCATACATACTACTGTTCATAGTATATATATATATATATATATATATATATATATATATACTACAGACTAATACACTTATCAGCCTTGAGGGGAGTCAGGTATCCAATCACAACAAAATGAAATATCGAACAGGATAAAATGTTAAAATTAATTGAAAATACAATTTTTATTTTCTAAGAACAGGGACCAATATTTGTCATAAGTGGCGAAATAGATTTGCGTGTATAGCTTGTAGTAAAAGGCTATTAATCACAAAGAAACGGTCAACAGACTGACCCTGCTTTATATATAAGATTAAGCATCTATGAAAGCCAAAAGAAAGAAAGCGCCTTCATTTTACACTACAGACTGAGACACAATGTATATCAGTAATGGAGGGCGACTGTGTGTGTATTTGTTGTGGCCTTGTTTAAGGGTCGGAATGAAAACACAAACACAGGGTTGACGTAAAACAAGTATATTGGAGAAACGTATATACAACAGAGAAACAAGAGAAATCGTACGTCAGTCCTGACTGCCAGTGTAGACTGGGGTTGCCTCAGGTATGTAATTCCTTCCCACTGCTGAAATATGCGACACAAAGTAGGAAGGTGGGGGAGAGTCAAGCCAGCGCCCCTAAAGAAAAAAGCACTCTGGCCTATCATAAATAGCCTGGGCAGCCCCGTCGGCATTCCCCGGTAAGGCCGCCTCAGGCAGTAAGCAGTAAACTTACTCCACCCCAAAGAGGGGAGGCAAAGCCTGGGAGGGTGCACCTCCTAAGACAATCCAGGACAGTATACCTCAGCCCGACAGATAAAAGGACACCGAAATGGCCCAGTTCCTGCCGGACTGATTGTCAAGAACAAATCCTCGACTGGTATTACCACATCCCGAAGTCCTCAATAAAACCGAAGTTTATGAAAGACTGAACAGGTTGGGATTGCCGCAGCTACCTAATTCCTTCTCACCGCTGAAATATGTGACACACGGTCGGAAGGTGGGGGAGAGTCAAGCCAGCGTCCTTAAGAAGGAACACTCTGGCCTAGCAAAAATAGCCTGGGCAGACCCGTCAGTATTACCCCATCCAGAAGTCCTCAATCAACCGAAGTTGCTGAGAGACTGAACGGGCTGGGGTTTGCGCAACACTGAGAAGCCTATGCTTCTAGTATTTATTGAGAATGGAAGGGTCCAAATGTTCGTTATAGGTACGGCACCATAACAGTTTACTTTTTCCATTAAACTTTCTTCCGTTAAATATTTTTTATACAACTTTTTCTCATGAAATTTTTTAATACAACTTTTTCCCATTAATTTTGTTTCAGTAGCAAATGGAACTGCAAAGTAGATTTATAAATTTTAATACAAAAACCCAAGCAGTTGCTACAGCCCCTTTCTCATAGAAAAGACGTTGCTAGTCTCTCTCTACTTCATCGTTAATTTTATCGAAGACTAGGCTCCAATAGCTCGTTCCTGCCCGTAAGAGATTCCCAAGCAAGATCTCGTCTTATTACCACAGCAGAAAAAAGAACTTTCCATTCTTCCTCCATGTGCCTAGCGTCATGAAGAATTTCCATGGATAGAGCATCTTTGCAATGGCTTCTTGTCTGTGGAAAACATAACCGCAGGCCTGCTTCCCTGCAGACTACAACAATTCAAATTCAATATCAACAAGTACTAGTCGTGAACCTTTCAATAAATAATTGAATTAATTTCGGCTGACAATCGTTCCATTCCATTAATCCTTATCCTCGAGTGACCCCCCCAAAAAAGTAAAAAACTTTATTTCTTGTTTAATGATTAAATGAAAGAATTGCCTTCTTTACTATTAATAGGTCCTAAAGTAAATATATATATTCTTTTTCAAGACCATACGGATTTTCTGTCACGAAATAAAAATAAACTTATAAATAAATGTTACTTTTTCCTGAAGATAACTTTTTGCAGTCGAAATAAATAAATATTTTTAAAAAAAGAATATATGCGTTGTTTGGGATTCAAAACAAAATTTATTTTCTATATTACCCAACGCTTTCAAAAAAAGAAGGACCAATGACAATATATGTATTAGCATATACCACCAGTGCTTTTTAATTAGCAATCTCTTTAAAAGATTGAGCTCGATGATTGTCAATCAGTAACAACGGAGCATATATAAGCCAGGTTCATTTTATATTCCAATAACCATGTTTTTGTTTAATTTTTAATTTTTCTTTTTGTTTGTCTTTTTTCACATTTCCAAAAAAAACATAATATTTCTGTGAGATCTATTTTTTATGATCCGTTTCTTTTGCCATGAATCAAACAACATTTTTATGTCAATATCGTCTCTGCAACACTACAAAATCATCAGAAAAATCCACAAAGAATAAAAAGTTCTTGGATTGAAATGTCTTGAAAAAAAAACAACTAAACTATACAATGGATCATTTTTTGGCGAAAACAAATAAAAAAATAACAAAGAAAAGAGCAAACTCACATGTGGGGAAAACTCACTAGTACGCCATTTTGAATTTTTTTTAAATTGGATTATAAAATGAACCTGACTATATATAACAGGTTTATGTAGTTTGCTTGAAGCATTGTTTACTTGTATATAGAAATGTGATAACTTGTATATAGAAATATGTTTAACTACATATTGGTGTTAAAAACTATTTAACATAATATATACTAAAATTTGTGCCTGTATATATATATATATATATATATATAGGCACAAATTTTAGTATATATTATGTTAAATAATTTTTAACACCAATATGTAGTTAAAGCAAAAAATGAAATTGTTTCGGCCTATTAAATGAATTTCGAACGCTAATGATAATGTTTCCTATTCATTTTTTTTTTAATGGAAATCGCTTCAGACAAGGCATGAAGCCACTTGATGTAAGGAGCTAACAAGAGCTAAATATAATTATCGCAAAAACAGGAGATACCTTTTGACCATAGTCTTGAAAAACCCAAGATTATAGGTAGGGGGAAAACAGTCAGCAGCAAGAGAGTTCCACAAGCCTGCAGTTCTTGGAAAGAAGCTACTGGAATAGGAAGCTGTATTACAATGAGGTATCATAACAGCGAATTGATGGAGATCACTAGACCAACGAGTCAAACGAGCTGGAACAAAAAAAGCAGGAAATAGATCACAGAATTCTGAAGAACACATGCCATAATAGTACTTATAGAAAAGTATGAAACTAGCAACATCACGTCTGGGTGTAGAGAAGAAGGAAGGGTGGCCCAATCAAATTACAGATACGTTTTTATTTTATTATCACTTATGTTTGAATAAATGTTTTGAAACATGACGTAAATCATAAATCTATGACGTCACGTCAAAGCTATAATTATTTTGTTACGGTAATGTTGTAAGATCTATTTATAAGAAAATCTGAATAGCTCAATTCGTAAAACATCAGAGTGAATATCTCAAGATTTCGGTTTCGATTTCCGGTCATGGCATCCGCTTTATTTGTTGGGAATTTATGATTTAGTATTAATGCAATATTTTCCATTTCTAAAATAAGTTAAGATATTTCGATATCGAAATGTATTTCTTACGTTTAAAAAGAATTGTGACTGACGCACACACACACGCACACACAGAGAGAAAATGCCCTTACATTTATGAGTCGATTATTAATCTTATTTCCACAAAGGGTCTGGTTTGTTTTAATATTCAAAAATAATGATAACTTGCTGTACCTATCCGCCGTTGCCCGGGATGCAATGAAGTAATTTTAGTTTTTGGAAGGGTGGGTGGGGAATAGAAAAAAAATTAAATTCCTTCACTTGAAAATATGCTTAGTGAGATAATAATCATTAAATTTAACTTTCAAAAAAAAAAAAATAATAATTTGATAAAAATAACACAGCATCTTATATAAATAGAGATTTCCTGTTTGTTCCTTTTTTTATCCAATTTTTTGAGCTGGCGGACCAACGATCTAATGTTGTGCTCCGGTGTGAATAAAAACTTGCCGTATTTGCAAACGTTTTCGACTCTCATGAGTCGGGCACGTGATGAAGTTACAAAATTAAAACGGGTGAATTTATTACGAAAGTCGATTAACAAATTGCAACCTTCGCACCCCCCTCTATCGAACTTAACTCATTCTAGCATCTAAACCCGCCATCAACCAAGCTCGATACGAGGGGAGAGAGGGTATATTAAAATGTTTTTAAAATGTTCTTTATTGACTTTTGTAATTAATTGACCTGACGATGATTCGGGAATCGAAAACGTTTGCAAATATGGTGAATTCTTATTCACAATTGAGCACAACATTAGATTGTTGGCCAGCCAACTCGTTTCTTTTTATCGATATAACGTATTTCTCATCATGGTTTGACGTTACTCAGAACGCTGACGATTCCACTGGGCATAGATTTTTAAATAATATATATATATATATATATATATGTTCTATATAAAACTGAATGTCTGTATGTTTGTGTGTGTGTTACTTATCGAAAAAAAAGTTAGAGAATATAGATAAAATCTAAAAGTGTATTCTGATGTAAAATTCACAGAGTAAGTTGATGGGCATTGCTGAATCACCCCTTAGGGGTCTATGGGGCAGATTTTATCAGAGGGGGGGGGGTCGTTTTCAGTTATTCAGGGATAAGAAACTATGCGAAGGTCCGCCACTAGCCGCCACTGTCCGCCACTCTGTACATACACAAATACATGTACATGTACATTTTATAATATCTTATATAAGAAACGTATTTGGCATTGTCCGGCAAATTATACCTCAAGTACATAAAACAATTTATGGTTTTTAATGAAATTTATTTGTTAGAGAATAGCTAAGGAAGAACGATAACTCACGTTTTAAAATACAATTTAGGTTTGTTTAAAAAAGGTTAGAGAATATAGATTAAATATAAAAGTGTATTCTTAGGTAAAATTCACAGAGTAAGATGATGGGAGTATTGCCGAATCTCTACACCCACCCCTTAGGGGTCTATGGGGCAGATTTTATCGGGGGAGGGGGAGTTCTTTTCAGTTATTTTTCATTCTATTTCATAGTAATTAGAAAATGCTGAGTCATATTTTAATTTAATTACGTAATACTTTGAAATAACTTTTAATTTTATTTAACGTTTCTTAGCGTCAGGGACACACCTCTAAATTTTTAGTTCTTTGGTATTGTTTTTAAATAAGCGACAAACGCTAATCAAACTATTGCTACTATTTTACGAAAAAAATTATAGGAAATTACAACATGGCCGCCAGCGATTAAGTCATTGCATTCAAGTTCGATTTCAAAGTCTTTAAAAAATTAAATATAATTTTATTTCGGGATAAAAAATACAATGTAAAGGTAATTAATAACTTTCATCCAAAATGTTTGTTTGTTTACATAACATATTTCTTTAAGAAAATCCACAGTTACATAAAATACATATTTAGTAAAGAGAATTTACGCGTCATTAGAGGTCTTGGTTGTTTTTTTTATGACTGTATTTTCGGACATCCATACTTACACAACGTAAAAAAGAAATTAATAAACCATTTCATTGCTTAAAAAGCAATTAAATGGTTTATTAATTTCTTCCTTTTTTACGTTGTGTAAGTATGGGTGTCCGAAAATACAGTCATAAAAATACAACCGAGACCTCTAATGACGTGTAAATTTTCTTTACTAAATATCAACCTAATCAATAAATGTCCCGAAGCAATAAATGTAAGATTACATTATTACATTTAAAGGAGATGGCTCCGGGGGAAAATGAATTACATTATTATTAGTTTTTAACACATTTAAACAAGAGAAGAATCATATGGGAAAAAGGGAAATAGAGGGTTGAAGAAGGAAGGGAAGTAATGGGGACCAGGGAAAGAGAGACGGCTAGAGAAAGAAGAGAGATTGAAGTTTTTATATAAAGATGTTAAACACACTCTTTAATTTCTACTACTTTGTTTTTTTATAGCCCCGGGCAACGCCGGGTAGCTCTGCTAGTATATATATAAGAGGTGAGGCTACCAACATATGTAAATTTGAAAAAACTTTTTCAAAAATTGTTTATTATTTTATTAATTTATAATTTTTATAATTTTATAATTTCATAACGCGTTTCGGTCATCTTGGCTTTCTTCAGATATTTTTTCCATTTAAAAAAATGGGTTTATTTTTAACAGTTTGGCATTTCTGCGCATGTGCGTGTGCGTGCGTGTGTGTGTATGTGTTTTCATATATCTTATTTCGTGGGGTAAAAGCTATGTGTCTTTGAAGCATGTGTTTCTGACTTTTATCTCTGCTGTCATCTTCGTGTGTGGCAATTAGTGGGGTAGGGTTAGGGTTAGTGAGGTAGGGCACTTATTGATTTGTGTTATTAGAAACAAATATTTTACTTTTGATCGATTTTTTTCGACTTTTCAATGTTTCAATTTCTTTTCAGTTGGAGGAGAACTTACTCACTATCTGTCAAGTCCTCCCACATCAGTCAGATTCAAGAGGAAAAAAAATATTCATATGCCATACAATTCGTTTTGCACTGAAAAGGTGTGTGTTCGCTAATTTAACACAAATTTAAACTTCGAAAACAAATTTTTTTTATGGAAATCGCTCCAGGCAAAGCATAAGGCCACTTGATGTCAGGAGCTATAAAGAACGAAAGATGATTATCACAAAGGCAGGAGATGCCTATTAACCTTAGTCTTGAAAAGACCAAAGCTATAGATTGGAAGACAACAGTCAGCAGGAAGAGAGTTCCACAAGCCTGTAGTTCTTGGAAAGAAGCTACTGGAATAGGAAGCTGTATTATAACGAGTATGGCATAATCACATTGAAGCACCGGTTATCGTTAGATTACCGAAGTTTAGCGACATTGAGCCTGGTTAGTACTAAAATGGATGACCATTTGGGAATACCAGGTGTTGTATGCGCTCTCCGCTTATCTCAGCATTGTTTCCAGTCGTCCTAGAATCCTCCTTGCCACTGGAATCAGGCAGTGCTAGTTCAGGAGAGGTTTGGTTGGGATTGTGCAACCCTTGCTTCACAATTACACGATCAGCCACCCTTACAGAGGGTATCCATTGTCTCTTAAGACTAAACAGAGGCCATACCATGTTATGCCATTATAGCAAGATAATTTCGTCGCAGAATTTCTTTAGATCTCCCGTTCACCTTTAAAACAACACCAAAAATAGATTTCTTTCGTTTGTAACCTGTACACACGCCATTTATTTTGCATTTAAGGGGATTCAGCCTGGGGACATATAATACAATTTTACCAATCAGTTCAGCTCTGAATTTTTCCATATTCCGTTTTCCAATATGGGGCAGTGACACATCACTGTGTTGTGGTTGCTGTTTTTTTTTTTATTACCATACATTAATTCTAGCCGCAAGTTTCTCTTCTGTTAGAAGAGAAATTTGCAGCTAGAATTAAAGAATGCAAGCCCCTTGTTTAAATAAGCTCTTTAGACTGACTTTCACTCCAGATCTAGAATGAAAGATGTTGGAAAAATGATTGGATCATTCTACCGCTTTAGAAAGTACCCGACTCCAGATGCAATCCTCTACCTACATAAAAGTCAGATATGCCCAAAGATTGAATACTGCTGTCACATCTGGGGAGGTGCCGAAAGTACAAAACATGACTATGAAATCTAATGAGGTATGTTTTCTTCTTTTCCATACAATCCATTTTTCACATGAGAGACGTTGTTAGCCTCGATTTACTCTATCGTTATTTTCATGGAAGGTGCTCGACTGAGCTCCAATCTTTGGCTCCTCCTCGTAATACATTCACAGCAAGAACCCGTCTTACTACCACATTGATAAAAGACTTTCCTTTCTCCCTGTGCCTCGTGTCAGGAGGAATTTCCATAGACAGAGTTTCTTTGCAAGGGTTTCCCACCTGTGGAACACATTACCACGGGACTTCTTCCCTGCTGATTAACACTTGGTCTCTTTAAATCCAATGTCAACAGATTCCTGTCATGGACTACCCCAAATTAATTAAACGCAGTTCATACTATTGATCGATTTTAGTACTCCCATAGTGTTCCTCATCCTTCAGCTGGCATTCATTCCTGTCTCATTAACTCTTATCCTCAAGTAGCTCTTGGCCTTGATAAGTGGTGACCTTGGCAGTAAAAAAAACAAAAAATAAGTTTATAGACCAAAAACTAAATCGTTGATGTTCACATGTGCTCCTAAACCAAAGATAAACAATATTTTCCAAATATTACATTTTTTCATATATATACATCAACCATCAAAATATATGTTCTTGGTAATCGTTTTTTTTTTTTACTTTTATTCACCCCAAACAAGGCATATTGCCACTTTTGGTGATGGTGCAGAGAAACCAAGGGATAAGCGCCCACCATGACTAGCATGCGCCCGCTGCAAGGAAACAGTGGCCGCATGCGGGTGCGAACCTAGAAGTGTTTAATTACAAGGCGAGAGTTGGTAGTCCAAAATGACTAAATAGAAGGAGTGAGATTTTTTGCTTGACGAGTCAGTTTTTTTTTGGGGGGGGGGATGCCACGTTGTTCACGTGTGTTTTGACAAAGTGTCGTTTATCTCTTGCTTCTGGACTGTTTTCGGCGAAGAGAAGAAACAAGGACTACTGCTACTGCTAATGATAAGAGTGAACATCTCGTGTTATCGGTGGCAACAGGAAAGGGAGAACTGCTGCTGCTGCTAATATTAAGAGCGGACGTCGTAACTTGTCGGTAAAGGGAGGAGAAATAATCCAGCACCTCGCTTGAATACTGAGAATTGGAATTCTGTGTGTTCTTTCAGCTCTAAATAATTTATGTAACTGAAATAGGAATTGGTTGACAAAACACATCTTTCAAGCGTAAGGGGATACTATGACAGGGACCAAGTTTATAGGGGGCAATCTGGGTGGGGAGTTGCAAAGCAAGATGTTTGTTCACATTACAATTAATTTTTTGTTGGTATGGTCAAGAAAACATTCAGCAGGGAGGGGATTCCAAAGGCAAGCAGTCTGAGGAAAGAAGCTATTCGAGTAGAAAATCTTCCGGCATCTAGGGACTTCTACAGTGAAGGGGTATGATTTTGCTGCTAGTCGAGTAGGTCGGGCGTATTTTCGTTGAGGAGGTATAAGTGCAGTAAGTTCATCAGATACAAGTGCAATGAGTTACTTTCTCCCTCACTGACTGAGGACAGACAAGATGAAGTGTAGTATCAGAACAGATACTACACTTTGCTCCAAGGGAGTCATGTTTTTTTTTTTTTTGATGTGCGTTTCCGACTTCTAATAGATCAGTAATAAGCAACGCTCTTTAAAAAAACTTATAGTCTTTCTTCTTTTTCCTTCCAGATTCATTAAAGATTCGAGTGAATAATCTGACAACACTGTCAGTTTCATCATTATCTCCCTTCTCTGCTAGGATGCCATAAAATCCAGAGTATTCCTCATATGGATCGCCTAAAGATCGGAGACAGACGACACCTATAAAGAACTTGACTTACATGCATACTCCAGAGCGCTTCGCGGCATGTTCAAAAACAAAATTCCCCACTTATCACGGTCTTGGGTCAGTTGTCACAAGCGGCATGCCAGTCTCAACCCTTATCTCGTTGGTCATCTCTTTGGTGGTCATCCTCTTGATCTTTCTTGAATTGAATATTTTTTTATATGCTTTCTTTACATAGCTGGAGTCTAGTAGCCAGGAAACATGTCCAAACAACGTTAATCTCTGTTTTCGAACAATGTTGGTGATAGATCTGTTAATATTAAGCCTCTTTCTGATACCTGCATTTCTTTGTCTATCTCGCAAAGTTATTCCAAGGTTAGTTCTTAAATACTTAATTTCAAAGACATTGAGCTTCCTCTCATGCTCAGCCAGTCTAGTCCATGTTTCATTTGCATATACAGCAATAGGAATTGTCAATGCATTGTAAAGTCTTAACTCGAGGCCCAATTTGGACCTGAAATGGACCAAGAAAACAGATAAATTAAGCTTATAAACGTATGTTATATTTCTTGGAAGAGCAGTAAACCCATAGAATTTTTAAATTTGACCAATTTTAGAGATGATAGCTGAAATACCAGTCACAAAGTCTCTTGTAGAGATGCATGGGAGCATCTAATGAAGAATATTATCGCGGGACTATTTTGTTAAAAAAAAGAACTTATATCATTGACGTTTGAAGCCTGTAGAAAGCAGGCTTGTGGAATCGGAGGTTTTGAAGAGCCTGACTTGTAAGAATGCTACGAGTCGGAGTCGCATTTTTTAATCTCCAAAGAATCAATAAACAATCTGAATATCGGAAGACTTTAAAATAAATAAGTCAGAGTCTGATATTTTCGAATTCTAGGAGTCGGAATCAGAATTTTTGTCAAACGTTATACCTTCTGACTCTTCAAGCCTGATAGTCTCCAAAGGATCAACAGACAGTCTGAATATTAGAAGACTTTAAGATAAGGAGTCGGGGTCAGATATTTGGGAATTCTAGGAGTCAGAGTTAAAATCGGAAGGAGTTGGAGGTCTGAAAGGAGTTGGACTCGAAAGAATGCTAGGAGTCGGAATCGGATTTGTTAATCTCCGAAGAATCAACCGACAATCTGAATATTAGAAAACTTTGAAATAAAGAGTCGGAGTTGAGTCGGATATTTGGTCATTCTAAGAGTCAGAGTCGGTGTCAGAGTTGTACTTTTGAAATCCTAGGAGTCAGAGTTGGAGTCAGACCCTATACCTTCATACTCTACAACCCTGATACTCTCCGAAGAATCAACAGACCATCTGAATATTGGAAAACTTTAAAATAAGGAGTCGGATATTTTAGAATTCTAGGAGTCAGAATCAGAGTCGGAGGAAGTTAGAGGTTTTAATAGGAGTCGAAGTTGTAAAAATGCTATGAGTCGGAGTCAAAGTCAGATTTGTTAATTTCCAAAGAATCAACAAACAATCTAAATATTGGAAGACTTTAGAATAAGGAGTCAGAGCTGAAGTTAGATATTTGTGAATTCTAGTTGGAGGTGGACCTCAAACCTTCCGACATTGCAACCCGGATAGAAAGTGTTAATTTTGTGCTGGCAAGACTCCATTAGAGTGTCTTAAAATTATGAAGATTCATTCAAATATTAAGAATCAGCATAATTCTGTGTTATTTAACCACGGATTAAATCGTATCAAAGTCAGCGATTAAAAAATAATTCAGTCAGGGTTTCATGGTCCGTCCGTTTTACAGATTTTGTATACCAAAACACGATAATACCGATTATTAGCAATTGTACTTTTTTTTTTATGGAAATCGCTCCAGACAAGGCATGAAGCCACTTGATGTCAGGAGCTATAAAGAACGAAAGATAATTATCACAAAGACAGGAGATGTCTATTGACCTTAGTTTTGACAAGACCAAGCCTTATAGGTAGGAGGAAAACAGTCAACAGGAAGAGAGTTCCACAAGCCTGCATTTCTTAAAGAAGTTACTGGAATAGGAAACTGTATTATACTGATTAATATACGATTAGTTAAAGAGAAGTCGCTATTTTACCCATAGCTGGGGAGGGAGTGATCTTGGGTTAATTCCTTTATTAACGGTATTCGTGAGTAATTGGATGCGATAGAATTTGAACTCTGCATAGCCGATTCCATATTCCGTAATGGTATCGATTAGGCTAATTAGTGATTCTGATAGCGTCTACTTCGATATATTCAAAGAAATATTCCGTACTGCTTGTGTGAGAGTATCTTTAGAGCACCTGTTGAAAATTGCTACAGTTTATTTGTGCTTTACGGCGTATGATGAGTCATACACCATACATAGCGAAGGGTCTTCGGGGTTTTTTTAGTTTCAGATTTTCACACTCTTATGTAGTATCAGCAGTAGTAGTAGTAGTAGTAGTAGTTGTACTGTTTTCTCAGATTGAAACGTTCTTAAGTCCGGTTCTTTCTTAAACTTCTGTTGCTTAACGACTCTTGACTGGAAGATACCAGTCAAAGATCCGTTCTCGACAATCAGTCTGGCAGAAACTGAGCCATTTCAGCGGCCTTTTATCTGTCAGGCTGAGGTATTGGTGCTGGGTAGTTCTAGGAGGTGTATCCTCCCAAGCCTTGCCATCCTTCTTTGGGGTAGAGTAAGTTCATTGCTTACTGCCTGAGGCGCCCTGACCGAGAATGCCAATCGGGCTGCCCAGGCAATTCTAAATAGGCCAGAGTGGTCCCTTTTTTTAGGGGCGCTGGCTTGATTCTCCCCACTTTCCGGCCTTGTGCCACATCTTCCTGCGGTGGGAAGGAAGTAAATACCCAGTTCGGTTCTTATCCCTGGTCTTGTAGAGTTAAGCAGAAAAGAATAGCCGGAACCATCCCCATGACAAGGCGCTAGTCTGTTGCCACTATTTTCGTGTTTCATAAATAGATTTTACAAGCTTTATTAAATTCAATTAAATTTATTTTTTTTATTTATTAAAAAAATAAAATAAATCTAATAATCGCCCAAATTTTTGCTTAATAATAAATAAAAATGTTGTTTCTGCTGTAGAGTTTCAAGGAGAGATTATCTCACTTACTCCTGACTGGTCCTAGAGTCAGGGTCATATGTTTAGATTGAAAATGCGACAATGGGGAGCATGTTAGTCCCCATGTTTTTTTTCTATAAGAATCATAAAAGCAAAACAATTAAGCCTGTATTAGATGGGTAAAATGTAAAAAGTGAACACACGAACAATTTTTTGTGTTTCATAGATTTAACAAACTTTATTTAATTCAATTAAATTCATTTTTTTATCTATTAAAACTATAAAATAAATCCAATAATCGGCAAAACTGTTTGCAAATCCTAGCGATGTTCTCTAAATTAAGAAAAGTTAGGCACCGGAAGACAATTAAAAGCCTTAGCATAGAATCTTTACCACTTCCGTTGCTCGATGCTGGGTCTATATTGTTTCCAAAAACTAAAACATCTCAAAGATGGCTGATCGGTAAAGGCTTTTACGGGTCGGTCTATCTTGCCCGAATGAAACAAACCACAGAACTGGTTGCTGTCAAAACCTTTAACATCGACGATAAAAAAGAGATCTACAATGAAGCAAGGATTTTATACTATCTGTCAAAGACTGAAGTGGTTCCGCACTTTTTCGGATTAATAATCCCAGAATCGCCGAACGCTAGTCCGTTGCTTGTCCAGGAATTTTTTGGCGAAGGAAAAACCCTTTCCATGTTGGTGAAGGACACTGATTCGCTCCTCACTACGTCGTCTTGGCTTTATATCTGCGTCCAACTCGTGCGCGGTCTGAAAAAGATACATGAAATGGGAATACTACTCAACGATATCAAAATGGATAATATCCTTGTCGATAAAACAACTCTTTATAATCGGGTGAGGTTCATTGATTTCGGTTGTGCGAGTAACTTAAAGGGAGTTGTGTTTGACATCTACAATGAGACACTTGCCCACATCGCACCGGAAGTCAAGTGGCAGTTCAAAACGACTACTGCTTCAGATGTCTTCAGCCTGGGCCACGTATTTCAAGCAATCTGCCAGCAGCGGAAGGTTTGTTTGTTAAAGTCAGTCGTCACGTCCTGCGTCTCTGAAAACGTGCGGAAACGGATCCATGTTAAAAACCTTTTAGAAGATCTTAAGTCACTGCAACATGAAGCGTCATACGAAGGGTGTGACAAAAACTATATCTTATCAGCGCATTTTAAAACAACATGTTCACACATGTAGTGCTTCCAAGGAACTACAGACTTCTCTCTCTCACTCTCTCTTTGAGCCATGTGACATCACATCCGTTTCTATCTATTCCCCCAGTCTAGTAAATCCTGATTTCGAGTTCAGCAAGTAGACCGCGACTGATCCTTCATTTCCTGTTATTTTCAACTAACCGTCTTATATACTAGTGTGTTTACTCGTCCAATATTTAACAATTGTATTAATGAATCACTAGCGGGACCCATGTAAATTACACGAAATGATGTTTTCAATACTAATTATCTTGTTCCTAACCTATACATTACTTTGTAAATGCTTTAGATTAAATTAAATTTGTCTCCAATTCATTAGTAGCATACAAAGATTCGGAAGGTCATTGCTTTTGATGTAAGCGTGACACACAAAATAACACACAGGCTATCGTATTTATATGTGTTTACCCGGTCGTCCCGACGTCAAAATCCTACGTTGCTAATCGTTGCGCTAAAGGGAAATACTTGAAAATATTATGAAAATTAGGTGACTTGAATGCTTTTCCAAATCTAGGTGCGGCACGCATGCGCAGAGCTTTTGATGTAAGCATGACACAAACACACACGCTATCGTATGAATATGTGTCTTCCCGGTTGTCCCCTCCCTTCGATGTACAAAAAATAAATCATGGAGGTTGTTTGGGATCGAACTATAAACAGTCGGGCTGACATCTAAAACAGATGTCAAAATCCTACGTCGCTAACCGTTGCGCCAAAGGGATATACTTGAAAATATCACAAAAATTAGGTGACTTGAATGCTTTTCCAAATGCGCAGAGCTTTTGATGTAAGCGTGATACACGAACACACACGCTATCGTATTAATATATAGATGAGGCGTCAACTGTGGACATTCAGAAAAGATTGTTTAAGATTGGGACATTATCAAAAGAAAGAATGTCAAAGTCTATTTCATACAAAATAATTAAGTTTTATTAAAAATTTACGATAACAAAAGATAAAGACTTAATAGAATACAAAAGATTTGAATTTTTTTAGATGAGGATTGATAATTTGGATTATCTGGACTACTGTTTTTATTTTGGATGTATTCTCACAACGTTTCAGCCGAGGTGCATCTTGAATCAGTACGGAATTTTGAGCGGAACCCTTTATTTAATCCATGGGGAGTACCTTGCTCTCGTTCTATCAGCCATGATTGAGTAGAAGTCTTAAGTAATTCGTAATTGTATTCTTAGTATCGCCCGTACTGAGGATTGAACCTTCAATCTCCAGAAGACTGTTACTGAGAACTGATTATTACTTAGCACTTGCGGACAATTCTAATATGAATTTTAGGAGCCTTAAACCTATTCTTGTTTTAGATGTGTAGTCTTACTACTTATCACTATATATATATATATATATATATATATATATATATATATATATATATAAATATATATTACTACAAATTACTACATATTACAGTAATGAAAATTATAAGTAATAAGTTCTTCTGGAGGTTAAAGGTTCAATCCTCCGTGTAGGCGATTCTAGAAACACATTTACTCACAGCATGGTCTCTATATTTGCTCTCACTCATCTGCACAATAACGGAGTTACTATCCTTGAAAGTATCTCTGAGATAATTGACCATATCCTGTCTGCCAATATTTATAGTCTGTGGAAATTTTAATGTTCACAGTGTTCAATAGCTAGTCCACTCAAACAAGACGATTTCTTTCTTGCTTATGATCTAACTGTTGACAACCCTACTCATGTACCCGATGCTAATGCACATTTTGCAAGTCTTCTCGATCTTTTTCTGACAACTTGCCCTGAACTGTGCTCATCCATTGTTCTGTCTCCGCTGGGATCTTCCGATCACTCAGTTGTCTCAATTAAGATCAAAACAAAGTGCAACAAGACCTCTGATGTCCCTTTCTATTGCACAATGTATCGATACTCGATGGCTTACTGGGACAGCCTCAGATCTTTAATATCAGAAATTCCTCTGTATTCCATATTTGAAAAGAATGTGTCCTGTATCGCATCCGATTTAACTGATTGGTTAATCGACAGAAACCAAACTGCCAGCCGCCGTAGACCCCAGAATGTGCCGCTGTTACTCACAGAAACTACTATTTCAATAGGTTTTAAGCAATATGTGTTCTGAAACCAAAGCTGCCTTTAGGACTGTCTGCAACTACTGCAAAATGGTTATAGAAAACGCAAGAGAGTCTTATGCCCAATCTGTTACGTCTAGAGAAACTGAGCACAGCTTTGGTTTCTTACGAGTTTTGAGCGAATAACAAACAGAGTCCTAAACAGATGTGTGACCTCTATCCCAACTATCATCAATTGACTTGAGGTGATTTCCTCAGCGTCCGATAAAGCCAAACTTTTTGCAAAGAATTTTGCATCAAATTCCACCTTTTGTGATCAGGCCGCTCACCTCCTGAATTTTCCCCTATGACTGAAAATACTCTGAGTGACATCCATATATCTGTCCGAGATGTTACCAAACTTATCAAGATCCTTGATACCAGCAAACTAACTGGCCCTGACAACATTCCAATCATAGTGTTTAAAAAGCTGCAACCGGAACTAGCTCCAATTCCTACAAAGCTGTTCAAGCGTTGCTTAAAGAAGAAATGCTTCCCAACACCTTGGAAAACTTTGTCAGTCCGCTCAGTATTTAAAATACTGCAGATCCATCTTCTGCATCTCAGTACATACCAATTAGTTTCCTGTGCGTCATGAGTAAGTTGCTTGAATCTGTGATAAATCAAGAAGTTGTCAATCATCTCAGTAAAGACAGCCTACTCAGTGACAAGCAATATGGATTTCGTCCTGCAAGATCAACAGCTGATGTGCTGACTGTAATATCGCACAGGATCAGTGAATCTATTGATCGGGGGGGGTCTTCATTTCTAGAGCAATAGCTCTTGACATATCAAAGGTCTTTGATAGGGTTTGGCATAAAGGTCTACTTCACAGGATTTCTAGCTATGGAATATCTCTCTGATAGGTTTATAAAAGTAGTCGTTGATGGGAAGAAGTCTGAAGCTCGTAGTATCAATGCTGGCGTGCCTCAAGGATCCATTCTGGACCCAACCCTCTTCTTGATCTTCATCAATGATATCCCAAATCACATTCTAAGATCATTCGTTGACATTTATGCAGATGACACAACCGTCTATGGCAACACTTCGAAGAGCATTAATAATCAAGATCTTTCTGATTCTCTATCTTCTGACCTGGAGCATGTGGTGCAATAGGGAAAAAGGTGGCGGGTTACTTCTAATACGTCTAAAACCAAACTTCTCTCTTTTCATCACCGTTCAGTGAGCGGCGTGTGTGCTTGCAGTCAATGTGTTTAGTAGTTTGTTACAGTCTCTCGTTATGTGTGTGCTGCTTGCTGAAGGAGACTTTCGCCCCTAACGGCTAGGCAGGATTATGTCATGCGCACGTCTCTTGTCTCTGGAAGAAAAGAGGAAAAAGTACATGTAAGATTTCGGGACTGAGTATTTCTTGTGCTGTGATTGGTTAAAAGAAACTGCTGGTTTGAACTTTTGTCCAATTGATATGTAAGATCAACATTCACTGCCGCTGCTACTTTGAACAAGAAAAAGAATAAGAATTTTAGAAGGAAGTTAAAGAATTAAATGTTTACAACTTTTATAATAAATTCACTTGTAAAAAAAAACAGTTGTCGTCTTGTTTACATTATAAACTATGATATTTCGAGTTTGCTGCTGCTGTTGTTGTTTTCGTTGTTAGGCGAGTCGGACTTCTGCATGGAGTTCAGGAACATGATGCCTCAGGATTGTATGGTCTGCATGAAGTCTTCCTTGTTGGTTACAGCTATTTGTTAAACCTTCAAGACTGCAGGTGTTTACCCCCAACACCAAGAGCAGCCAGGCTCAGCAGTTGCATGCAAAGTCGGGGAAGGTTTGGCTCAGAACACACAACGGAATGACGCAGAAGCAACATTGCCACTTTCACTCCATTGACTTGCAGTTCCGTACCTGACACGTCTTTGCTTGCAACACGCAGAGGCAGAGATGACTAGAGGACGACAGTTCCTGATGCCGACTCCTTCTGTTAGCCGAATAGCTCTAACACTATCCTGGCGAGAAAAGGTTGGACTTTAGGTGGGTACTGCAGCTGTTGTTGCCTCAGGATTGTCTGGTCTGCATGAAGTTCTTCCCGTTGGTCGTAGCTATTTGTTATACGTGAAAGACTGCAGGTTTTTACTCCCAACACACAGAGCAGCAAAACCCAGCGGCTGCATACTAAGAAATAGAGGTTGCATATGTGCAGAAACAACGTTTTTTCTCTCCATGTCTGACATGTCCTTGCTTGCCACAGGGGCAGAGATGACCAGAGGGTGACGGATCCTGATGTTGACTCCTCCTGGATTTTCACCAGAGCCCTGTAAGATGGAGACCACTACCACATTACTACGGTGGGGGAAAGTTAGAATTTAGAAAGGTATTGCTGCTGCTTTCTTTCACTTGAATATATTCTAAATTAATTATCTCCCTTTGTATAACACTAAAAGGAATAACGATTTATATGAGAGGGAAAGAGAGAGACAGACAGATAAGGGTGATTATTGACAGTGCGGTTAGCCCCAATACCTGATTTATCAATGCTGAAATATCTATCTTAATGTCTTATTTCCTTCTCTAGTTTGATGTCTACTTCCAGTGAATGTCCAACTCCGTTGATCCCTACCCTGTAGCACACTCATATTACAGACTATCAGATAAATAGAAGAGTTATCCCAGACGATGTGTTTTGTTGGTGACGTAATCTCACTTCTGTTTTTATTAAAAGGAAAAAAACCTATCTTTTTCAACATATGGCTTCAACAACATTATGTAAAATATGTCGGATTTAACCCTTGATAAGAAAAAAAAAATAGGCTAATAAATAAATAGTGTCGGGCGAGATGTTGCGACGTGTGACTCCCCATTTTCCAACCAAAATTCATAACAATGGCTGATGAATGTCAACAAGAGGCGATCATGTGTTGACCACTTGTTGATTCAAAACCAACGGTATCATGTTGTTTTAAACTTCTATAATACAATGTATAAATAAATATTATGTTCTTATCTTGAATTTCTTTTTTAATAATCAAGCACTCTGCTGGGTTTATGTTAATTTTTGGAGTGCAAATAAATGACCATGTAACAAAGTTTACATTAGATCTATGTTATATATATATATATATATATATATATATATATATATATATATATATATAATTATTACTGACAATATATGTATTAGCATATACTATCAGTGCCTATTTTACTTTGCAGTCTCTAAAAGATTCAGCTCGATGATTGTCAATCAGTAACAACAGAGCATATATAAGGCAGGTTCATTTTATATTCCAATAACCATGTTTTTATTTTATTACTTTTTTACATTTCCAAAAAATATTGTAAAATAAATTTTTGGAAATGTGAAAAAATGTGAAATGTGAAAATCTTTTTTGGAAATGTGAAAAAATAAAAATAAAAATAATAAAATAAAAACAAGGTTATTGGAATATAAAATGAACCTGACATATATATATGTATATATATATATATATATAAATGGAGAGATATGTGTGTTAGAAAGGGTATTTAGACATATTTTTAAACCATTGTTTCATAATAGTATTATATTGTTTTTTTGAAAAAACCATAACAATGTGTAGTGTTAAAATAAATAAAATTTATTTTAATCTTAACTTTCGAGAATTATAATTCTCCTTGTCAAAGAGTGTTTTTCTTTTTCTTCTTTTTCTTCATCGTCCGATGGTAATGGACTTTTGGGTCAGAAAATCACGTTATATCTGTTGGCTAATTTTTGACCTTGAAGTAGTATTTTTTTTTTAGCTCCTTACATCAAGTGGCTTCGTGCCTTGTCTGGATCGATTTCCATAAAAAAAAATCTGTCTCAGGATGTAATTGAAAACAAACCCCTATACAAAGATCAAGTACAATTTTCTTGGGTAAAATTTTACGAGGAATCTAATGCCGGTATTAATTTTGTATGTTTTTGTTTTTTTAAAATAATATTGTGGGGTCTACGTTCGCACCAGACATCCATAAACAACAAAGACGATGTTTTACTTTATTTTATAATTTTAAAATTGAAAATTCTAGAAATGAAACAATAAGAATAAAATGATTACTATGGGGTTCAGGGCTGGGGGCAAAACTATGCAGTGGTTGCAATTAATTCCCGAGCAACACTTGTGATGCCTGCTACTTATGGTTTTTTTTTAAACAAACCGCAACCATTTTTCTCAAATATTTTCTGTCACAGACTTCTAAAGCAATTTTTTTATATACTTTAGAGTCACCACTTACCAAGGCGAAAAGCCACTCGAGGATAAGGGTTAATGTCAGAGATTGTCAGTTGGATGCTGAATTATCTTGTGAGAGGGTTGAAAACGATGGACCGGAAGGATAAAATTTGATGACTTAAGAAGATCGCTGGACAAGTATTTGTTGACATTGGACTTTTTTTCATGGAGGTTGCTCCAGACAGAGCATGGAGCCCTTCCGTCCCTATTAGGCTCTTGAAGGGCTTACTTTTTGGCTAGTCCATTTGGAGCCCAGGGGATTGAACGCTGATGGTGGGGTCTCTTTCAGGCTTGGTTTGTCTTGAAGTGATTCTATCTTCTTTTTCCTTTTTATTATTATGATTAGCTTTATACATCAAGTGGCTCTATGCCTTGTTTGGAGCGATTCCATAAAAGAAAAGAACATCACCGTACTGAAACAACCTCCCTATTCATCTGACTTGTTTCATATGATTCTTTTTTTTTCCAAGTTCTGCCTCTACGTAATGTAGGTAATCAAGATGTCTCTAATGACGGAACAGAGCGGAAACACAGAAAAGTCTTTCAAGCAGGATGAGAAAGTGCCTTAGATCTGAGGGGGAGTAATTTGTTACTTTGAAGGGGAAACCATGTAGTTTGTTATTTAGAATTGAAATAAATTGTTTGTGACGCAAGTGCGATTACTTTACAGACACATCTCATACATCATTATTACATTAACATGTAAAATAGAGGTTGTGTAACCAAATAAAAGAATATCTTTGAGTGGAATGCTGGCCCTTCCATTCACTGTTATTTCATTGTAAGGTGAAACGTTGTTTGGAATTGGAATAGATTATTTTTTACATCAATCCCGTTACTTTTCAGACACACTCCATATTATTTTAATCTCCCCCCCCCCTCCCTGCATATCTACTAACTTCACTGGTGGGAACATCAAAATATGTTCTTTTATCAGCACACGTTTTATCAGTACCATTTTAAGTTATTGTTGTTGTTCTTCATCATCATCATCATCTGCAGTTTAACATCTGTTTTACTTGCTGGCATGTGTTGAACACCTTTTTAGAAATTGACTTCCAAACTAACCTATCTCTGACCAGGTCTTTATTTATCACTCTTCTTCTCAAATCCATTCTTATCACTTCCTCCCATGTTTTCCTTGGCCGTCTACTGCCAACTGACCCTGCTACATCTACTCACCCAAGAACTCTCATCTATTTTTTCAATGTGACCAAACCAACAAAATCTCCTGTTCTGCATACAGGAAACTTGTCTCATTGTATTGTGTAATATTACTGCAAATTGTAACCCCCCCCCCCCCCTCCCAAATATGGGGAACATTATCGAGACATTTCCAAAGACACTGAAAACGTTGAAGAATCCATATTCTTTACTTTCGGGTGCGCACCTCTCGGATTCTTTTACTGAAGATATTGAATTCAAACTTGTGGCCGGTTATCCTGATGACATGTCCCTAGAAAACTATTTCCATTCTATGTTTGGATCTTATACTTTAAAAGGTAAGAGTGGTATTTTACAAGGGGTAAATTCACTTGCAAAATAGCGTATGAGATTTGTTTGTCTTTGTGTTTTCTTTTTAGGTTTTTCTTCTTATTAAACTAATTTCTTATTTTTTTAGTAATTGTTTACTTTTTTAATAACTAATTTTTTGGATTTTTTTTTGCATAACTTTTTTATATTTTATTAAGACATTTTTAAAAAACCTTTTGAGGACTTTTTTTAGTGACTTTTTGATTTTTTTCTGATATGTTTTAATGACATTTTGAAGTTTTTAACGATTTGATTTTTTAATGACTTTTGATTTTTTTTAATGACTTTGATTTTTTAGGGATTTTTAAAACTTTTTTAGTGACTTTTTAAATATTTTTCTGACACGCTTTTAATGACATTACTGGTATTTTGATTTTTAATGACTTTTTATGATTATTTGTATTTTTTTTAATGATATTTTGATTTTTTTAAGGACATTTGTTATTTTAGTATCGTTTTGATTTTTAAGTAAATTTTTGATATTCTAAGACTTACTTTTTTAGTGATATTTTTCTCTTGATTTCGTCTTTTTTGTTGTGATTTGTTGACTTTTTTTTATTTGATTTTTACTTTTTACATAGAGTGTAGAATATTGTTTTCAGTGATTTTCCCCTTGGTACCAACATATTTTTTAGTCAAAAATTTTCAGATTTCGATTACATGTTATGAGAATACAAAGTTGGCAATATCGACCTCCGAAACCTGCTGGGGGACCTGGAATAAATATTTTATTTCAGTTAAAAGAATGTTTGTAAAAAAAAAATTGTAATATCACTCTTTGAGATGAATTTTTGACATGATGCCAGAGCTAGTGTTTCATCTCTCCGAAACCATTGAACTGGTTTGGTGCCTCCCACCCCGGCCCCAAAACGAACGAAGTGGCATTCACCCTACGTGGGTTGAACCGGCTACCTCCAAAAGAGGAAGTTTCTAGGGAATATCAAATTTACAAGTGATCACCAGTCGCATGTATATCCCGGTCAGGTGAGATAATGACAGGTTTTTGCAGGGAGGTGTTGACGTCCTCCTACATACAGTGCCTGGTATTCCCAAATGGTCACCCATCTGGTACTGACCAGGCTAAACATTGCTTAACTTCGAGCACCAGTGTGTCAGCGTGATTATTCCCCCACCTAAAGGGATGGTTTCAACTGTGTCTTGGAAGTCTTCTTATTTTTGTTTATTTTCGCTTTAAAATGTTGTTAGAAAAAAGTATATAGAGTCAGTTTTAATGGTAACGCATTACACTAAAAGACAGAACATTATTTGGTGGTTATCTCCTGCCACCCACAATGAAAAAACATTGCCAGTCAGATACACTTCAAGATAAAAGAAATTGTTTAATTCGACCCAAAGCTTCACTCTTTTAAAAATTTCTATGAAGTTCTTTAGCATTCTCACTGTCTATTATTAGTTTCTTATTATTAGTTCTTTACATATTCACTGTTTATTATTATTATTATTCCTATTTATTAGTTAATTATCTTATTAACTAAACCATTTAATATTTCAATCTATTTTTAAATTAGTTTAAGTATATTGCCTATGCAGTAAGATAATTAATTTCCTTCAAAGATGCTGAGATTTTATTCAAAATTATTGCTCTAGATTGATTGTAGCCTATATTTGGAGGAGAATTTTGATCCGTGCATGCAATTATGTATAACTTCTGATTTCTTATTTAAGAGTTTATCCTTATTTCTTATAATATGGTATGATTTCAGAATGCATAGGTTACATTTATTTAATTCATCGGGTGAGTATTTCTTACCCTTACCTATACTTGACCATTTCATTTCGAATGATTTTCTCTTATCCTCAAGTTCCCTAACGTGTTTGGCTAATGATGTTGAGATATTCTTTGAACCCTCTGATTAACCATTTTTGAATGAAGTAAGGGGATTGTTATAATTGGTTTTAAATTGGCAATTGATCGCCCCTATATATGACATTATTCTGTTCCTTTCTATTATATCACATCAGGGTATATTCATTAACTTATCTTCAATTCCTATTCATCTTAGTATTGTTTGAAGCTATTATAGTCGAGATTAAGTAAATTTAATAGTGTTTTTTGTTAATTATTTTACATCTCATTTTACCGGAAACTGACACAAGACAGAAAACAAAAATAAAACAAACATGAACCTTGAATTCTCTGGACTAATGCTGACAGAACACACATGAAGACAGACTGAATAGGATTACACCTCATAGAGCAAAGCTAACTTATGCCACACCAGCTTACCCTCTATTGTATTAAGTGTCGAGGATACGTCAGGTACTGCCAGGTGCAAGAAAATTATTTCTAGACTGGTAGAGGGAGTCTACCTTCTTTGCAGAAGCCTAGGCAACAAACAGCTTCTATGTACGTATTCCAATTCATGTTGCTTGAAGATATCAAGTCGAGGAGTTTGAATGCTGGACTCTCGAGAAAGCTGCTATCGGCGATGATAATCGGTGTTTGGAAATGTTTTTGCTTCATTATGCTACAGACTAGAGACAGTCCTGAGTAGATGTCATGCCAGTCTAGAATACATCCTCGACAATCAGTTCCACAGAGTCTGGGTCATTTTTGAGTAGGTGATTACCTTGCATCTATCGGGCTTAGGTATGGTTCTGTGCAGTTCTATGTGCCCCCCCCCCCCGGCTTTACCTTTTCTCTTTGAGAAGAGGTTAATTTATTGCTAATCGCCTGACACCCCTACCAGGGAATGCCGACGGACTGCTCAGGCATTTCTTTGGAGGCCAAAGTGCACTTATCCTAGTGTGCTGGCTTTTCAAAACCTTACCTGACCTTGTGTCTAGTTTCCTAGAGAGTCATTTTCTAAGGATTCAGCCATTGTCTTGGATGTGTGGGCATTCGATTTGCCCTCATGTCAGGAATAGAGCATGGTGTCATCCACAAATACACCCACCTCAGATGCAAATGCATTGGGGAGGTTGTTTATAAAGATCAGGATAATATAGATCCAAGTATTGTTATAAAAAGCGTATGGTAGCAAAGAGAGCAGACACAGAGATTTAGATTTAAACAAGGCTCTGTGGTGAAAAAACTCCTCGAAATATAATTATATAGACCACATGTTCTTAAAGGGTGGGTCACAGGTCTTTGGGACCCATCCCTACTTTATTTAACATATTTTTAAATAATTGTGTTTCAACTTACTAGCCGACAAGTAATATCCTGATTCTTTGTTAATCAAATATTTTTAGGCTTGAATTAAGAATGGCTGGAATTTCAACCATTCCAGTATTATCTCAACTACTTGGGAATAATGAAATTTCCATCATATTATTGTTAGCAAGATATAAAGAGAATGCAACGTCTGTGAATGTTTGATTGAAGCCTCCCCTTCCCAAGAGACGCAGTGGAAGGAGGGAAACGAGAGGGGGAGATAACAAAATAGCAGACATCTTCTTATAGTGGAGCTAATAACTAATCGATGGGGGGGGGGGAGAAGATTACATTCTTTCCTTTCTCTCTGGAGAGGGAGAACAAAACTGAATATTAAAAAAAAATGGGCCGAGAGGTTTGTTTTATGGCATATCAACCCTTTTTAGGGTTATTTAATGCTAAAACAATATTTATGCATTATTGGGATTATTAAGACTACTATTCTCACAACGTTTCGACCGATGTAACCTCAGACCTTCTTCAGGTGCATCCCATCAAACTCGTAAATTTTCATGTCGAACTCAGGAATCTGTATGGAAGTTTTGAGCTGATTACTTTATTTAATCCAAGCAGGTAGCTTGCTCTCTTTCTAAGTAATATGTAATTGTATTCTTAGTATCGCCCATACTGAGGATCGAACATTCAACCTTCAAGACTTAAAACTTATTATTACTAAGCACTTATATTCGTTGTGCCACGGGTCGTTGCAGACAATTTTAGTATGAATTTTAGGAGCCTTAAACCTATTCTTGTTTTTAGATGTGTAGTCTTACTACCAATTACTATATATTAGTACTTATTACTATATATATATATATATATATATATATATATATATGGATGATGGGCGCATCCCTAAAGACCTTCTCTACGACGAGCTTGCCTTAGGCTCAAGAAAAAGAGGTCGTCCCCATCTCCGCTTCAAGGATGTCTGCAAGCAAGATATGAAGGCTTGCTCAATTGACATTAATACATGGGAAGTCTCTGCAGCTGACAGACCTGCCTGGAGGAAACAGATACGCCAGGGAATGATCATCAGTGAGAAGACCCTCCACGATGAAAACGCTGCGAAGAGAGCTAGGAGAAGAGCGAACCTACAGGCAGACCAACAAGTGGTGGTGACACATTGCGCAACAGCTTTCGTATGTCAAGGCTGTAGTCGACCATGCAAATCAAGAATTGGTCTCTACAGTCACACAAAAAGATGCACACAAACATCCCAACACGGCGCTGATCCATAGTCGTTGTGACTGAAGGATGCGAATACAATACAATAAAGGAAGGATGAGAGTAATCTGACGTAATGGGAAATGAAAAAGGAAAAACCAAAAGATGTTATTTTTTATGTATTCATCAACGTTTCGTCTTTATTTGTAAGACTTTTTCAGGATGATAATTTTAAGAAAAATTTCATGCAAATACATAGAAATATTGGGTTGACATGATGGGTTGATGAGAAGAAGTAGCCACTACTGGGAGCGCAGGACCAAGGTCCAGGCTGAGAAAAGTCGGTGGCAGAGAGTGAAATGAATGTGGATGGTTGTGAGTGTTAGTGAATTTGTCTTAGGGTGGGAGAGAGGGGAGGGGGTGCTGAGGTTTTTGTCGTGGTGAGGTTTAGCATGGATTTTGAGGGGCTGAGAAAAGAGGAGGGAAGGGGGAAGCTCTGTGTCTTTGGTGTATAGGTAGTATCATAGTTTTAGAAAAAGATTTGAAGAAATGAAAGATGATTTGAAAGTAGGCGGGGTGGGTGGGCTAGAAAAGGGGTGCCACAGAAGAAATTGAAAATGTCTTTGATTTTGGGTCTGGCCACACAGAATTAAATTTCTCTTTGAAAAAAATAATAGGCGCCTCTTTATGGGAGTTTATGCTGAGAGATAAAGACTCTGAAAAAATGTTTATAGATTGTCTGCAGATAGGCCCTTTTTAAGTGGACACTGGCTGGCCGTTATGTCAAGTGGATATCTGGGTGGTCGAATGGGGATGACTGAGAAAAAGACTGGAATCTAAGATTTCCGAGCAAAAGTACATATATTCTAAGAGATGGGCAGGGGAGACAGTTGGTCTTGAGCATCAGAGGCAGTTTGGTTTTTTGGGGGCTGACAGGTGTTTGGTCTGTGTGTCTCCTCAAGCAAGATGGGCCCTGGGACTTGTATTTTGATTTGGTTGGCCAAGAATCTCTCATTTGGCAATTCGGCTGGTCAGAAACGAGTACCAGTGTAACCTCCAAAAAATAAACCTCCGTTATTTGTTTTAAACTGGAGTTGTGGTTTTATTTGTAGGGAGAAACCTTCTGTTGCAGCACTGACTGAGATCACACGGTTGACATTGCTAATTCAACAATAACCTTGTACTGGAATAAGCTAACAATCACCGTCTGTTCAATGGATGCCCGCAGACACGTTCATATATATAGTAAGTTATGAAAATATATTTATGGCAATTACGAGGCTTCCGTGTTTCATCCCCGTAGGGAATCGTCATTTTAGCCTGACGATTCCCTAACAAACACTGAGGCCTCTGCGTAGCTTAATTGCCATAAATATATTTTCATAACTTACTACCTAGCTCTACTCACGTACTGAGCACTGTTGAAATAAATACTGAAAATCGATACATAAAAGATTATATATTTTATGTGGATACATGAAATAATAATATATATATATATATATATATATATATATATATATATGACAAATAAAAGGATAAAATAAATCTGACGGTATGAAATAAAAAGGAAAAACAGAAGACCTAAAACTCAACGTTTCGCACAGCTGTTGTGTGGGCTTTTTCAAGAGCGAAAAAGTTAAAAGTGGCAACAGACGTTCTTCACCAATTTTTCTTTGCCACCCTCAGCTTTTTCGCTCTTAATAAAGCCCACACAACAGCTGGGCGAAACATTTAGTTTTAGATATTCCGCTTTTCATTTTTAATTCATATACATGTATATATATATATATATGCATGTATATATATATATATATATATATAAATAAATTAACAAGTTCAAAAGTATTGATAAAATAAACTTAAAATCAATATTTTTTCAAAAGTGCTCAATCTAAGGTAGACCCATATAAATATTTTTTATATAAACATTTAAAATGGTCTACACAAATCAATTTATGTTTCGGTGCTACTGTGCACACTTGTGTGGTTCCGTCAAATGTGCACAGTAACACAGAAACATGATGGATAAATCGATTGCGCTGGTATAGTCATGCAGAACGTTCGTATAGCAGTTGTCTCAATAGCATCATGATATATAGCAGTGAATGCTGGGCCCTCGCCCAGTCCTCTCTCGCTCTTCTGCAGCCCAATGATAGATCCATGATCAGATGGATCTGCAATGTGAAATCTGACCAAACCCAACACATCAGGTCAGAGGATTTGTTGAAAGCACTACACTTGCCCAGCATGGAGGTTATTCTAAGGTTGAATCGATTGTGCTGGTATGGTCATGTGGAACGTTCATCCTCCTGGATAAACCATTGCAGAAGCATCTATGTCATGAATCGCAGAAAATTTGGCCGGCCAAGAAAAACTTGGAAGCAAGCGATTGGACAAGACTGGACAGAGTGGAATTTGGAGACTGCTGACCTGTGAGAAGTGGAGAGTGAGCTTGCATAATATCAGAAAACGTTTGATCCATAAACAAGGGGAAAGTGACATTAAATGAATAGAAGAAGAAAGATGAAGATAAAGATGCATTGTGCATAGGGTGAAATAATCACTTGTACTCAGAAAATAATTTCATCTTCGTTTGTCTGGGTTCAAGTTAAAGCAAAACCGTGGAGCGTTTATCTTTGATGTCTGTTCTGCCTGGCATCAGTAAAAAAAGAAGCTGCTTGAATTGTTTTGCTCTCTTTTTTTCTTGTACATGCGTCCGACGTTGACACACCAGTTCCCGTTAGATCACAAAAGTTAAGCGACATTAAGCCTGGTCAGTGCCTAGATGGATGACCATTTGGCCAAACCAGGTGCTGTAAGTAAACATGCCATTCAGCTCTATGCATAAATTGTTATGGGTAGAACTGGCGATAGACTAGCGTCCTGTCATGGGGATGGTTCAGGCCATCTGTTTGATTATGTGTAATATTTTTACCTTCTAAATCTTTTAGTACCTGTTCATGTATTCTGATACTTGTATGTCTGTATTTTGTTTTAAAGGTCAATCTTATATTGTTTTATTTCTACTTTTTTACTAACACTAGTCTATTTGAAAAGTTAACCATCTGAACCGTGAGAAGTGGAGAGTGAGCTTGCATAATATCAGAAAACGTCTGACCCCTGAACAAGGTAAAAATGACGTTAAATAAATAGAAGATTCAAATTATATTTTTACCATAACTAAATCGGGGTCATACTGAAAATGAAAATATTAATTTTATTATTATTATTAATTCGAAAAGATTAATAAAATAAATTAAAATATAATAAATACAATAAATTGATAAAAATAGTTAAAAGTAATTAGATATAAAAGAAAGTAAAATTTAAAAAATTATTTAATGTATAAAAATCAAGTAAAGAATAAAAATAATAATAAATATAATAAAAAATAAAATGAAGAAAATGAAAATTTTTAAATATATTAAATAAAACCTTTATAGAATTTTGAAAGAAAACAAGAAACGTTTTATAAAATTTTTTTTTTTATATATATATTTATTAAATGAAATCATTTTTCATAAATATGTCTCTGAGACTTTCGCTGTAAAACAGCCTTAATGAAGAGTTATTACTTTCTTTTTTTCCCCTCATTTTGCTGGTGTTAAAATCACAAGTAAATCAACACGTGGTTCCATAAGGACATGCTTCGTCCGATCTCACTGACGATTCTATAATACATTGCAAAAATTTTTTTTAAAAAGATGTGTACATCTCTTCAAATCCATATAAGCGTTAACTGCCCTAATACATACATCTAAAATGTTCACTTTCTTCAGAATCGTCAGCGAGATCGGACGAGGCATGCCCTCTTGGAACCAAGCATCGATTTACTTGTGATTTTAAAACCAGCAAAATGAGGAAGAAGAAAAGAAAGAAAGAAAGTAAATAACTCTTCATTAAGGCCGTTTAACGGCGAAAGTCTCAGAGACATATATTCATGAAATATGATTTCATTTGATAAATATATATAAACAAATTTAAAAAATAAATAACGTTTCTTGTTTGTTTTTTTTCAAAATTCTATAATACATTTCTGAAAATGTATTCTTAAAGTCCTCCAAAAAAATTGATTCTTCAGAGATAAAAAAAAATCCGACTCCTAGTATTCTTACAAGTTCGACTCAGACTCCTTCGCAAACCTTCAACTCTGATTGTGTTGACCTGTTACATCTGTTTCATGTCAAACACAATCTTTTTGACAGGAACACATTAAAAAAAAAAAAGAAAGATGTTTCTTTCACGAAACTTTTATTATTTACCATTGATGTGATTTGATAAATGCCCATATATGGAATTCATGGTAAAAGAGAAACAGTCTACTTGATGACGGCTTCCCGTTTAGAAATCGGAAATAGAAAAGCAGTGTTTATCAAAAACTCTTACCCATTATATTTTTAAGTCGGATGTTTTTTTTGGCGGGGGGGGGGGCAATTAATTTGGTTTCAACATTTAAAAAAATTATTAACACATAAGAAAATCAAACTGATTCTTATAATTAGAAATTTCATATTTTTTAAATTACAAATAACCAAATCAAACTTTATTTTTATAATTGGAATGTTTTGGGGGGGATTTGAATATATATTTTAAATAGTCTATTTTGAAAATATCTTTTAAATAGTTTATGTACTGTTTTTTATAATTGGAATGTTTTTTATTGTTTAAAAATAATTCCAATATAAACTAAATAGTTTATATTGGAATTATTTTTAAATACTTTGTTTTATTTTAATTCCACCAAAATATAAGCAGTCGAAAATTATGAGGAACTGTTTTTTTTCATACACACTGCTTGTCAATTTCCGATTTCAAAAGCGGAAGCCATCATTAAGCAGATTGTTCTTCTTTTACCGAATTCCTATATCTAATCAATTATTTTTCAAAAATATCAACGTGTTTATTTTCACGTTGGCATTTTGACACTATTCATTTCCCTCGTTCAATAATTTGTCTTTTTTTCTTGAATGATGTTATCACTAATTTCTCATGAGAGGATGCGTCCTTATTTGGTGGCGAGCAGGGGGTCTCTCTGGAATGTTTTTTTCTTTAATTGGGGGAGGATTTCCAACTGCTGCAGAGTTAAAGTTTGCATCTGATTGGGTACCTTAATTGGACCTGGATTAACAAACTCCACACCAAGAATGATATCCTAAAGATCGCGACTTAAAAGTTAATAAAAATTAATAAAATGAACAATGTTTCAACAGATAAAAAAAAAATCAACGAGACATAACCTCCTTGGCCTTTTTGGTTAGGTGCAAAGTGTGGTATCTGTTCTGATACTATACTTCATCTTTTCTGTCCTCGGCCAGTGAAGGAGAAATCCTTCTAGACTGAGGCAATTTAAATTTTTTTCCTAACTCACAGTGCCCCTTTTTGGGTAGCTGGATTCTCCTCACATTAAAAAAAACAACTTTGTGAGGAGGTAAGTAAATAGAGACAGAATCCAACGTCTAGTCCCCCCTCCCCTCCAACTCCTAATAATCAAAGGGAAAAGATGAAAATAAAATAGTCAATGGTTGATGTTTTTTCTTAGGTCATCAGAAATGACTTGCCTTCTGTTTTTCAACTCGTGATAGTTCAGTTCCTAATTATTCTATTGAAATAAAAAAAAACACATTAAAAAGACTTACATTGGGGAAACATTCTTGACCTTTTGGCTAGGAACAAAGTGTCTGTTCTGATAATAAACTTTATATTTTCTGTCCTCGGTCAATGAAGTAGAAATCCTTCTAGACTGAGGCAATTTTAATTTTTTGTCACAATCCAAAGTGCCTCTTTTTGGGATCTGGATTTTCCACACATTAAAAACCGACCTTGTGTCTAACTGCCCTCGTGGGGAAGTAAGTAAATAGGGACGTATTCATCATAACTTTTGACCCTGACTCCTCTATTTTTGGAACCTTTGACTCAGACTCCTCTTTATATAATTCATTATAGCCTACATATCTCATTCATTTCGTATGAATCCGATGATTCTATTGTTGGCATTGGTTTCGATGATATCTTTCTAGTTAGAATTATTTCAAGAAAGACATCGGGTACTCACGGGAGGGACTACGTTAAGGTTACCAACATCCAGAGTGAAAGTGTTTCTGTGGAACGAACTGGATTTGAACTTGGCACACCCAGATTGTCAGTCCGTGTCGTTAACCGCTGAGTCACTGTCACCTCCCACATATACCCCCAACCTGAGTAGGTCTATATCATAACTTTATTCTATCAAATAATAAATAAATTAAGGCCATATATTTTTACAGACTCCAGAAAGATGGAAAGTTTAAGGTAGACACTGTGTGAAGGGACAGCCTCTTTGCTAAGAGCAAAAATGTAGTATCTGTTCGGATACAACATTTTATTTTTTCTGTCTTCGGTCAGTGAATAAAAAAATCCTTCTAGACTGAGTCAATTTTAATTTTTTGTCAAAATATTTTGCGCACACACATCTTCGACAAAAATTTAAATTGGTTCAGTCTAGAAGGATTTCTTCTCTATTGACTGTAGTCAGAAAAGATGAAGTGTAGTATCAGAACAGATACTACACTTTGTTCCAAAAGGCCAATGAGAAATAGGAACCATAGAAAATAATGTTTTTGTGACTAGACATTTTAAAATAAATGCGAAAAAAAAAATCGATTTCATCAGAATATCTTTTAATGGGGTTGGTAGTGTAGTATCGGTTATGTTGTCTAAAGACAGTCTTCCCAGGAATTACCTCCTCCCATAAGAGCTCAAAATTTTTTCATGAAAAATTATAAATGTACATAGTTTGAAATAAAAACGTTTTTCACTTAAAATGCAAACCAATAAAATTGAACTTTCTGTTTAAATTGTAAGTTTATTTATTTAAATATTTTTCACTTCTTAATAAATCTTGTCATAACCCCCCCCCATAAATAACTAATTAAAAAAACAGCCATTAAATTAAATAATTAAAAAATAGCCATTAAATAAATAATTAAAAAAACAGCCATTAAATTAAATAATTAAAAAACAGCTATTAAATAAATAATTAAAAACAGCCATTAAATTAAATAATTAAAAAAATAGCCATTAAATAAATAATTAAAAAAACAGCCATTAAATTAAATAATTAAAAAATAGTCATTAAATAAATAATTAAAAAAACAGCCATTAAATTAAATAATTGAAAAAATAGCCATTAAATAAATAATTAAAAAAATAGCCATGCTGGCTTTTCTTCTCTTATTTGAGGTTAATTCCTATTTCAGTCACGTAAATTATTTAGAGTGAAATAGGTTTCAGCATCACTCATAGACAGCTTATATATATTAAAAAAAACTTAAACCATGTTTTAGTAAAAAACAACTTAGGGTTTTTAATATTTTTTTTTATGTCAAGTTTCACTGTACACGTGAAATGGTGAAATAAAAATTAGATTGGAAAAATATAGTCGAGATAAGGCTAGCTAAGGAAAAACGATAATTCAAGTTTTTAACAAGAAAATTATGGAAGGAAGTTACCGTTCTTCCTTAGCATATTTCTATTTGTTTATAAAGATAACGACTATATTTTTCCGTCCAATTTTTATTTCGACGTTTCACGTGGACAACAAAATTTGCCATTGTTTTTAATGTCATCTAAATGAATAATATGCGAAAGTTTTTTTCCCACCTATCCTCATTATATTAACATCAAAACGGTTTATGCTTATTTATTTCTGTGTAGTATATTTTCATTCGTCATGATACATTCCTCCCAGGCATCAACTTCTCTTTTTTTTTTTTGGGGGGGGGGGCAGTATAGTATACATTCGTTCCTCACAATACCATTCTTTCAAGATTACTTTCTCCTTTTGTATGTGTGTGTGTGGAGGGGAGTAGTGTACTCTCTATTCTGTTGTCATAATATCATGCTCCCAGGGATTAACTCCTACTTTTTTTTGGGTGGGTGTGTGTGTGTAGGGGGGGGGGGGTGATCGTTCGTCATGATATCATCCTATCAGTCATTGTTTCCTCCTTTGGGGACAGCGTATGTAGCTTGTTCATCATATCATACTTAAAGTCTAGTAAAAGAATTTTTTCTTTGCAGGTTTGTTTTTCGTTTATTTTATTTTATTTATTTATTTATTTCATCTATATTGTTCTCTCTGTTGTCCACGACGCTTTATGTGTCTTTCTTTCTTTTTTATGTCCATGCTAATAATTCTTCGAGTTCTTTCTCTGGAGGGGTCAATGCGTTTGAAGATTAAAAGGGGGGGGGGGATATCCACTATCAATGTAGTTTAAGAAAAGGGAAAACTCCCACTGTAGCCCGCTTGGCTGTGTTTTTAAAAGCCACGTGTCGATCCATTTATATCAGCGTCCGTCGAGTGATGAAGACCCCAAACTCAAATGTAGCTTGCAGGCCGGGTTTTAGAAAGGAAAAAAAAACAGCTAAGTCTAAAATTACCTCACTGTCTTAGCTCCCTCGACCGTTCTCTAGTACTCGATTTTTATTCCTCTTATTTATACCTACGTGCGAGAGGGAAACCTATCTTTAACTCTCTGTTCCCCGTGTAGTATACAATGAACTTATTCTATATACATACGTAATATTGGATTTTTTTTTTTTTTTACCTGCGGGGGACAGGAAATACCCGACTAGTAAATGAGCGCAGGATATTTTCACCCTTCTCGGAGTGTTGGACCCATTAGACCTTGTAAGGCTATCCATCTAAGAGAAGGAAACCTCTGACAAAAAAACCTTGCTACTTACGTCGTGGCAGTAAACCGTTGGGGAGGGAGGCCTCCTTAGTCCTCGTCGACAACCTTCCTAGAGTTGGAATCTCGAACAAAATATCCGGTTTGCAAACCTACAATTGCTTAAGGAGTAGATAGGTTCTGCCTATCGCCGGCCCTCGCACTCCTTCCTTGTCTATTAGTCAGACGCAGAGGTAACAGCGCTGGGACGCCTCTAAACACTCAGTGTCTAGCCTTGTTTCCTTACTAGGTCAATGAACGCCGTTCTCTTTCTCTCTATTTGGGCAACTTGGGGAAAATTTTTTCGTCATTAAGTCTTACATGGCCAGTCTGGGTCTCTCTTGTTCCGACAGGTTGAGGGTACAGGTTAGACAGCTTGTCTGGCTGCTGTTTTCGACTGACAGGACAGGAGCCCAAACTCTTGGGTAGCGCCAAGAACGGCTGCTCCATCATCAGTTGCATAATACCGTGGGTAGTTGTATGTGCCATGTCGCGCATGGAAAGGGACCCTGCAATTATCTCCGGTGGGCTTTCCCGAGGCCACAGACCCCATGGACCAGGTTCAGACTAATGGACTGGTTGTGTGAGCTTATTGGCACCAAACAAGTACTCACCTTGACCAACTCACTCTATAATCAAAATAAACATGTCATTACAAAAAAATAAAAGCAAACCTAAACCAGACACCCAACAAAAAACACTTTCGCCTCCGCCCTTGAGGCTCGCATTCACAAATATCCGGGGACTTAGAACCAATATCAATGACGTAGAATCCTTTCTCCTGACAAACTCCCCGGATATCCTAGCTCTAAGTGAAACTAACCTCCAATCCTCAATCTCCTCTCACCACTTTGACATGACTGACTACCTCCCACTCTACCGTAAAGACTGACAAACATATGCACGGGCTAGGAGTTTATGTTTGGAACACCCTCCCCCTGACTAGAGAACATAGGTTTGAATCAGATAACCACGACTATTGTGTGACTTTACATCACAGCATCAGTTACTTATATTTCTTATACCGCTCCCCGTTGACCCAGGACTGTACCCTGTTAAACTGTCTCTGTAAGCATAGATAGAGCACTCTTAATGGACTCGAATGCCCACATACATGTATTTGGGGATTTTAATGCCCACCACCGTGACTGGTTGGGATTCTCCAGCCTTACTGACGCAGTCGGCAACTCTATGTATAATTTCTCCTTAGCTCACTCCCTCTCTCAGACTGTCGATTTTCTGACCTGCATCCCCGATCGAATAAACCAACAAGCCTCACTTCTAGACCTTTTCTTGACCTCATGCCCGAGGCTTGTGTGACGAAAGCTCATAGCCCACTCGGGAATGCTGATCACATTGTGCTAATGATACATATCACCCTAAGAAGTCGTCCAAAAGCTGATGAACCGTTGCTCAAAACAACAAGATACTACGAGCGGGCTGATTTTGAGTCAATCAGAGATCAAATCAGTGACACCCCATGGAGGGAAACCTTCTCACTCCCTGCCAATTAGTGTGCAAACGAATTAACTGAATGGGTCAAAGCAGGCATTGAAGCCTATGTCCCCATGCGAAAATACTTTAGCAAGCCTCACTCTCCTCAATGGTTCACCTCGGAATGTGCAGCTGCCATTTCTGAGAAACAACAAGCATTCCATAAATTCGGCCGACATAAGTCAGCTACTAATAGAAATAAATTTATAGAGTCAAGAAATAATTGCAAGGCCGTGATAGGTGAAGCGAAGAGAAGGTTTAATGAGTTAACAGGAAAACGCATCCAGTCACAGAAATTAGGTACTCGTGATTTCTGGAAAATCTACAATAGTGTAGTGAATAATGGTCTATCAACGATTCCCCCACTATCAAACCACAATGATGTCGCTTGCACGACCACTGATAAGGCTGAACTACTTGCCCAGCGCTTCGCTTCTAACTCTACTTTGGACTCAGATAACCACCCCCTCCCCAAATTCCCTTTGCTGACCGAAGCCACACTTGATAACCTGGTCATCACCCCATCCCAGGTTAGAGACATCATAAAAAACCTTGACACCTCCAAAGCTTGTGGGCCTGATCTTATACCCACAATAGTAATAAAGAAATGCTCTGCTGAACTGGCCCCTGTCCTCTCCAAAAAGTGTCTAGCTGAATCTTGCTTCCCCGATAGCTGGAAAATTGCCTCTGTGGTACCAGTCTACAAGAATTCTGGAAATAGAACCGATCCCCAGAACTATCGCCCAATCAGTCTGCTGCCGATCTTTGCTAAAATCTTTGAATCTTCAATCAATCTAGCGATAGTATGACACTTAGTTAATGCTAAACTTCTTTCTGACCGCCAGTATGGATTTAGACAAGCACGATCTACTGCAGACATCCTAACGGTCATCTCTGAACGCATGTATCATACACTCGACAAGGCAGGTGAAGCTAGGGCAGTAGCGCTTGATATATCCAAGGCCTTTGACAAGGTATGGCATAAAGGGCTCCTCCTGAAAATACGATCATACGGTATTACTGGGCAATTACTTAATATAATTAGATCCTTCCTAGACAAAAGAAAAATCCAGGTTGTTCTCGATGGCCGTTCATCTAAGCAACATTACATAAATGCTGGTGTACCCCAGGGATCTATCCTTGAACCCTTGTTGTTCCTGATCTATATAAACGATCTCCCTGATGGCATAGAGTCTGAGATTGGTTTATTTGCTGATGACACCACCCTTTACTCTCGCCATGTTGGCAAAACCGACGCAATCATATCCGATGCAATGGCTGAATCTTTAGAAAATGACCTCCAGGCTGTAGTGGATTGGGGTCATAAATGGTTGGTAACTTTTAATGCCGCAAAGACAAAACTCCTTTCCTTCAATAACTACAAGGAACCTTTTCAACTACCGATTGTCATGGCAAATAACACCCTACCTGAGAGTTCATCATTCAAACTCCTCGGCCTAACCTTCACAGGTAACATGAATTGGAACAAATACATTGAAGACATTGCCAAGGCTGCCGCAATGAAGGTTGGCTCCCTCTACCGTGCTAGTAAACTCCTCACACCTGACATTATCCTGTATCTCTACAAAGCCACCATTCGCCCATGCATGGAGTAGTTGTCACATCTGGGCTGGTGCATCATCTACTAGTCTCTCCCTCCTTGACAAGGTCCAAAAAAGAATCGCCAACCTAATAGGTTCCTCACTGTCAACCAAGCTCCAGCCTCTGTCCCATCGCCGCAATGTAGCATCCTTGTGCTCGTTTTACAAATACTTCAATGGATTATGCTCCGATGAATTGGCTACTCTGGTGCCCCCTCGACGTAAATTCACTAGACTAACTCGACAATCAACTAAATCTCATTCATTCACTGTGGAGGTCCCGAGATGTCAGGGAGCCTTCTACTCAAATAGCTTCTTTCCTCGTACTGCTGGCCTCTGGAACTCCCTCCCTGCCCCCTGTTTCCCCAACGGTACTGCCATGCAGAAATTTAAAACTAATGTTAACAGACACCTCGCTGGGCTGATCCCAATCTAGGTGACCGCCCCCTGCCTTCTCCCCTTTTCTTTTTCTCAGTAGCCCCTTACGTTTACAGTGGCGGCCTGCCTTGTTTGGGGTGAACTATGTTAAAAAAAACAAAAACATGTTCTAGTAAAAAAAAAAAAAGATTACATTAATAAATAAAAATAGTCGCCGTCTTTATAAACATGTTGAGAAAGAAGCTAGCTACTGAAGAACGATAACTCAAGTTCACAACCCTATCCTTTAACCATAAAATTATGAACTTGAGTTATTTTTCTTCCTTAGCTAGCCTCGTTCCCGAATGGAGACTTTTCATTTCGGTGTTTCACGTGTACGATAGAACTTGCTATAGTTTAATGTTTTCTTCTTATTACTAAACCATGGTTTAAGTAAAAATAAGTTATTCGGGAATAATGTCAAAACCATGTCGAAACCCATTTCACTCAAATAATTTGGGTGACTGAAACAGGAATTTACCAAATAAAAAAAAATGTTGGTAAAAGTCCAGAATTGTTAAGAGTCGAAAAATCGTAAACAAAAAATAAAAACAACTAATTTATAGCAAACGCAGTAGAATTAAAATATCCACTGACCTGTATACTTCTAATGTGTGAAAATTGTAAGATTTTTTTTCCAGAATTTTATTTCCATGATTGTTTGACACACGAAAACTAAAATGGTGGACGAGCAAGTAAAACATTTTTACCCTACCACTAACCCTAAGTTCGAGTGGCAAGTCCCCAACCCTCTAAATCCTTGTAATGCCACAAGTAGCGCAGTTAAGTGAAGATCACGGCGGCCATTGTTGTTTTTCGTGACAGCTTCCATCGAAATAAAATTCTGAACTAAAAAAATATCTATAGATTTGCATGCGTGACGTTGTGGCAGATCGATGAGACGAACGGGCATTGAGGAAAAGTCCTAGCCTGTTTAGCTACCCCTTTTCTTTCTGGGTTTGTTCGGCTTACTCTCTCCCTTTCTTTCTTTGTTTGACCCTTCTTCGCCTCTGAAGGGAGAAACTCGTGAAATCTCGCAGAATCACGTTGGCCGAAGGATTTCGGCCAGCTTGACCACGCGAGATTTGAAGTCGATAAAAGAACACGTTTTCCTTTCCTCTTGCTCTTTTTCCCTCAGCGTCTTGAGAAGGACGCACCAAGAACTCTCGGCGATTCCCCCCCCCCCCCCCACCAGCTCGAACGAGCTGTGTGGAGGAGGGGGGGGGGGGGTGAGAAAAAGGTAATCTTATTCACATCTTTCAATTCGATGAACATTTCTTCAATCTTTCAATTTGACGAACATTTCTTCACACATGATCAATTACAAATTAGCCACACAAAAGACATTCACATGCTCGCATATATACACTCACAAGTACGAATCTAAGAACTCTTTAAAATGTTTCAAATATTAAATAAATTGTTTTTGTTACTAAAAATGTTATTCCTTTCCTTTTTTTATTAACCATTATAAAAGGCCTCTTCGTATATGTGTATAGCTTCCTAATTCCTTCGCTTTCTTTAAGGTAAGTTTAAATAATGTTTTCTTCCTTCATCTTGGTTGTCTTAAACTGTTTTATTTAATCCCCACGTGGTCCGATGGTGGAAGCCTAATGGTGTGATAACATGCAGTTATAAAGGCATCTATCACACTACCTATGGTTGGGGGATTCATTATCGCAAAACCATTTGTCCGAAATCCTTCGCGACTGTGGTTAAAATCCAAAAACCCTTTGTTCTTCTTTTGAATCTCCCGCCATAAACACACTTCCACCTCGGCCCGCCATAAACACACTTCCATCCCGGCCATAACGTAAACAGTTTCGATTATGAACGAAGAAAGCCAAATACAAAACGACTTAAAAAAAAATTTAAAAAATGATCAATTTCCAACGGTAATACTTCTAACACTTTTCATTTTGAAATTGTGGCTACCAGACGACATTTTTATTCAATTAGAAAAATTAATTATTTTATACCTTTTGCGCGTACTTTTTGGGATATTTTTGTTTGAATTTATTTTATTATCGTGTTACAAACGTTTGTTTTGCTTGTTGTTTTCTGCTCGGCTGATTAATTTGCTTTTTTTGTAAACTGTCGATTAGTTAGGGTTAGTAGTGTTAGTGTTAGTTAGAGTTAGATTAGGCTTTATTTGTTGTCCCCCCCCCCCCGTAAACTGTCGGGTTAGGGTTAGTAGTGTTAGGGCTAGTTAGAGTTAGATTAGGCTTTATTTGCTTTTTTTTCATGAACTGTTAGGGGGTGCTTTGATACATTGGGACCCGCGCTAACTTTGACCCCGTCGTTAGGGTTAGTGGGGGGGGGGGGTAGTGTTAGCTATAAAATTCAGGGTCATTGGGGGTTAGGGTTAAAGTTAGGGTCAGGGTCAAAGTTAGCCCGGGTCCCAATGTAACAAAGTACCAAATAGAGACGTAAAAATAAGCCAATAACAATGATATTGTATAGGTAACATCTGGGAAATTAATTTTTTTTTATTTCAAATATTTATTTAGTTATTTTGTCAAATTCGTCAATCAAAAATGGCGTTCGCTTATTTTAGGTGAGGTGGTCGCTAATTTCAGGCTTTATAAAATGCTAAAGTGTCCGATTACAGTAGAGGATCTCTTTACATTAGCGACTAACCCGAGATGTAGGGGAGGGCGCCACTCTTTACCCAGGATTGTTTCATTGTCCTTGATCCTGACCATATAATACTGAGAGTTTTAGCAAAGTTTTTTTTAGTCTTTGCTATGACTTAACCAAGGATAGAACTCTGGTATCCCGTTCCAAAAACGCTTAATATTAACAAAACCACAAAACAAATTAATATGAAAAAAAGAAAAGTCTTAAATTAATATGAATAATAAAATTAAAAAAATTGTTGTATCACTTTCAGGCATCCGTACACACTTTCTTCAAGCTTTTTCCACCGGAAGCCAGCGGTCCTCCATGTACTTCGCATCTACCTATATATTTATGTGGTATTGTTTACAACATCAGAATATTTGGTTATATTTAAAAAAAAATTTTTAATGTTTGTTTTTCATTTTTAGCGAAGTGACACTAGTATTTATAAAAGTTTTTTTGCGAGAAAAGGGCACTTTTTCATTTTTACTTTTTGTTTTTTCTGTGTTTGTTCTTCATTTTTAGCGAAGTATTTGTGTTTGTTTTCAATTTTGCGATACGCCCGGGCTCGCATAAGTGAACTCACACAAAAAAGGCCAAACGGAATTTTCGATGGCTAAAACATACCAAATTTGTGACATTTGGCCATAAAAAGGTCAAACTGGTTTGCGCACAGCCCACTAGCCAGTCAGCCGGCCTTTATTATGCCTTTTTACCTAAATCACTATACCCGAAGAAAAATTCATTTCTTGAATTAGCGATGTCATCATTGAATAAAGCATTGTTTAATCAATATTTCACCAAAAAATAATATAATTGCAAAAAATATGGTGCTTATGCTGATTAGCGGCCAATGAAAAAAATATTTTTATATAAAAACAATAATATATACTCATTAAGCATTATATTCTTACTCACTGTACGAAAAAGTAGAAAAAATTATCCACTAGAACTTTAATTACAAGTATTTTTCCATTCTGCGTATCATAACAGCGACTCGTTCAGTTCTTTTGGCTAAGATCAAAGTGTAGTATCTGTTGCGATGGATACTGCACCCCATAAACTGGTATTGTCTTGGCCTTCAGGGCTTGATTTACGCCGGTCTATGGGGTTTTCCTGTGCAGTTCTAGAAGGTCCACCCTCCCAAGCTTTGCCTCCCCTCTTTTGGGAGGAGTAAGTTTATTGCTTAGTGCCTGAGACGCCCCTACCGGGGAATGCTGACGGGGCTGCCCAGGCAATTTTGAAATCCCACTTTCCCGACCCGACCTTGGGTAACATCTTACTTGTGGGAGTAAGATAAAAACTGGCCTTGTGCCTAACTCCTGGAGAGGAGTAAATCAATACTTGGCCAAGATCAAAGTGTAGTATCTGCACCCCATAGACTGGTATCGTCTTGGCCTTCGGGGCTTGATTCCGCCGGTCTATGGGGTTGTCCTGTGCAGTTCTAGGAGGTCCACCCTCCCAGGCTTTGCCTCCCCTCTTTGAGGAGGAGTAAGTTTGTTGCTTACTGCCTGAGGCGCCCCTACCGGAGAATGCCGACGTGGCTGCCCAGGCAATTTTTAATGGCCAGAGTGCTCACCTTCTCGGGCGCTGCCTTTTCAAGTCCACTTTCCTGACTCGACCTTGGGTCACATCTTACCTTGTGGGAGTAAGATAAAACTGGCCTTGTGCCTAACCTCCTGGAGAGGAGGTAAATAAATATTTCAACATTTTTCCAATAAAAAAGAAATATTTTTTTAAATTGGATAACTAATTATTTAATAATGTAACATTTTATAAGATGAATAGTCAACAGTGATTGTTACAATTTGGGGGATAGCAGTAGCCATAGTAGTAGGCAGTGAGCCACGAAGACTACAAAGAAGAGATAAGAAACAATGAGGTAAAACCTAATACGCGTGCGTGCTGCACGGAACTTTATTGGGAACTGAACACATAACGTTTTAATACAATTTGGCGCCTAATTTCGGCACTATTTACATGTCACGCGTTAGCAGAGCGTAGTTATTCCATCACGTGATATTAAGTCACTGACCTCGTCACTACTCGACCAGGCGGGATTACTTTCAGTTGATAAAGTTCAACACACCTCCTCATCAACTGAAATATATTCAAATGTTCATTTGTTGTCTTATATTTCAACAGGGGTCATTGTCCTTCCCTTTTTGCTAGACAAAATCTTGTCACTTTATTAAATTTTTTTTTTTTTTGTTAATTATTATTATTTATCATTTTTAAGAATGTCCTTCAGAGTCCCATCAGTAAATGTCTGAATTTTTCATTTCTAGTGTAGCAGTTACCTCCTCCTTTCAAAACATAACTACACCGGTTGGCCGTTAGGTGGCGCTTTTTCACCGACAGGTGGCGCTGTAAAGCGACACCAGAGTTATCTGCCCTTCGGACTATAAAAACCGTTGCAAACGGAAAATCCATCTCTTCTTCACCAGCCTCGACAGGAGTACGCTTACACTAGCGTCCTGTTTCACTCTTCTTTTCTGGTCAATTGGCCTCGACAGAACGACGCTAATACACTAGCGCTTCGTCTAACGCTTTTCTCTACAAATGGCATCGGCATAACAACTACCAACACACGTGGGCAAACAACGGTAAGAGTCTCTCAACTCATTTACTTTATGTACGGCTTTCAAAGACTTTCCTCACGCCGGATTCATTTCTTCTTATACCTTTTTCAAGAACTGTTTTTCCATCGACACACATGCATACATCACACACTTCATCATTCCACGTACACACACGTTCAATAAACCTTATTTGAACTACTTCATTTTTGTTTATTAATTATTACTCTGTCTTTTGCATGCAACATTGCTTGATTTACTGAACACGTTTATAATCGGGGGAACACCACCCTCTCGATCCGAACATTGGTGACCCGACGTGCAAGCTTTGTTGTATGTGACGGAGTAATTAATTTCGTACAAAAACAAAAAAAATATATATATCATTTCTCGTTTTTTCTTTCGTGGTGAAACGAATTACGCACCCATCTTTTTCCTTTTTTTTTCTACCCACGTGGTAGAAATATACAAACAAACAAAAAAGAAGCCACCGTCTCCATTTTTCCTGGCCACGCGGAAATATCCAAACAAAGAAAAACAAACATTTCTCGGCTCTCTCCGAGTATAAAACAAATTACAATTTCATTTTTTTTCTTCTTCTCTTTCTCCACCCACGTGTCGGAAAAATATATACAAAGAAAAAGACAAACTTTTGCCAATCCTTTTTTTTTTTTTTCCTTTTTTGACGAACAAAAGGACCTTACAAGACACCATTTTCTTTTGTTTTGAACACGTGGAGTTAAAAAGAAAACAAACGCTCACACTGCCCATCTTTTTCGTGACCACGTGTTGAAAAAGAAAAACATTCAAAAAAATGCCGCCACCCCTTGCCATGACCACGTGTTGATAAAAAAATTCAAAATAATGCCGTTATCTTTTTCTCTTACCACGTGGAAATGAAAATTCAAACAAAAAAAGAAAATACGAATTTATTTTCTGTTTCAACAACAAGCAAAAAAGGAAGCTGCCATCTTTTTCCCTAACCACGTGGAAATGAAAATTCAAACAAACAACAAAAAAAGGAAAATACGAATTTATTTTCTTTCTTTCTTTTCAACAACAAAGGAAAGAGAAGCCGCCATTCTTTCTCTACGTGGAAACGAACATTCAAACAAACTAAAACGAAAACAAAAAACGTCATTCCGTGTGTGAAACAAATTACGGCTCCATTTTTTTTTTCTTTTTCCTTTCTACCCACGTGTTGGAAATATATATATAAAGGAAAAGAAAACTACAAAACGACCAACACACGATGACAAACACGAACAACATCACCCTTCAAGGCCTACCAACAATCTTCAACACAAGATGAACAACCACATTTTCCCGGACATTCATCAAGCACCAAACATTTCCGGACATCACTGACGACACTATAGAAGAAATCACACCAGTTCAAAATGAGTACAACTGCACAAACACGACTAAATACTCAACAACTGGACGTTCGTTAATCAACTGGAGGACACATCAACTCGAACGACGCGCACCAACACCAGTACAGACCCACTTGTACCTGGACCTGCTAACTCACTTGCAGACATTTGTGCATCTGATTTTGACCATAGTGTACCACCAATCTCAACAACTAGATGTTTGTTCATCAGCTCCACAACACGGACTAATTAACATGAACAACATCAACAACTGCACAGACTCACTTGTGCTCATTCATCAACTGCACAGACTCACTTGTGCTCATTCATCAATCAATTGCACAGACCCACTTGTGCTTATTAATCAACACCTGCACAGACTCACTTGTGCTCATTCATCAACATCGCACAGACTCACTTGTGCTCATTCATCAACAACTGCACAGATTCACTTGTGCTCATTCATCAACAACTGCACAGATTCACTTGTGCTCATTCATCAACAACTGCACAGACTCACTTGTGCTCACTCATCAATACCGCACAGATTCACTTGTGCTCACTCATCAACAACCGCGCAGACCCAAGCACCAAACATTCCCGGACAACACTGACAATTCAACGTTTGTTCATCAGCTCTGCATCACGCAGACTAATCAACATGAACAACGCCACCAACAAGTGCAAATTCGCTTGCACTCAGCATTTTTCGACCGCATACTCACTTGCGCTCAAACTTGACGCAGACCCAAACAACACGCAGATCCACATGCGTTACAAACACTCAATTCCGCAGACGCACTTGCGATCAATCATTCAATACAGATGCTGAAACAGAAATAAGTAGCGTGCACACTACTTTTTTCTAATCTTCAACAGCAAAACAGACATACCCACAAAGAATGCTTCTCATCTACAACTGTACATATTGAATAATATCTTCAATATTTTCCAATCTGGGGGGGAGTCCTTGTAGCAGTTACCTCCTCCTTTCAAAACATAACTACACCGGTTGGCCGTTAGGTGGCGCTTTTTCACCGACAGGTGGCGCTGTAAAGCGACACCAGAGTTATCTGCCCTTCGGACTATAAAAACCGTTGCAAACAGAAAATCCATCTCTTCTTCACCAGCCTCGACAGGAGTACGCTGACACTAGCGTTCCGTTTCACTCTTCTTTTCTGGTCAATTGGCCTTGACAGAACGACGCTAATACACTAGCGCTTCGTCTAACGCTTTTCTCTACAAATGGCATCGGCATAACAACTACCAACACACGTGGGCAAACAACGGTAAGAGTCTCTCAACTCATTTACTTTATGTACGGCTTTCAAAGACTTTCCTCACGCCGGATTCATTTCTTCTTATACCTTTTTCAAGAACTGTTTTTCCATCGACACACATGCATACATCACACACTTCATCATTCCACGTACACACACGTTCAATAAACCTTATTTGAACTACTTCATTTTTGTTTATTAATTATTACTCTGTCTTTTGCATGCAACATTGCTTGATTTACTGAACACGTTTATAATCGGGGGAACACCACCCTCTCGACCATAACACTAGATCTATTTGCTGGTTTAGTAAATATATCAGCTATGTTTTCTTCACTTGCAACGTGAATTAACTTTAGGGTATTATGCTGTATCTCGTCTCTAACGAAATGGAATCTTATGTCTATGTGTTTTGATCTTTGGTGATTTATGGGATTTTTTTGCCAGAGTAATGACACTCTGATTGTCACAATACAATGAAAATGTATCAATTTTCTCGTTTAATAAATCTTTCATGAGTGTTTTTAAATATTTTCCCTCCTGCGTTGCATCGCTCAATGCCATGTATTCGGCTTCGCAAGTTGACAATGCTACCGTTGGTTGCTTTCGCGTTCTCCACGAAATCAGTGGTCCATCGTCTGAGATTTTAAATCCATATCCCGTTAAACTTTTCCTATCTTGCGAGTTCGCCCAATCAGCGTCGCAAAAACCTACGATGTTCAAACTATTTGTAGTGGATTTAAATATTAACTGTTGGTTAATTGTGGCCTTAATATACCTAAGTGCATGTTTAGCTAATAGCATGTGATTTTCATACGGTTTATTCATATATTGGGACAATTTTGTTACTATAAAACCAAAGATCTGGTCTTGTGGCAGTCATTGCATATATTAAGCTACCGACTATTTCTCTGTATAGTTTTTCGTCTGCTAATTTATTATTTTCATTGCATATTTTATTAATATTGCTTTCACTAGGTGTGTATTTTGGCTTACAGTCTTTCATTCCAAATCTTTCTAATACACTTTGGAGATATCGTCTACCCATACTATGATAATTGTATGTTTTTCATATTGAGTGTAAACACAAATATCTGCCAACGATTGGTTAAATCCATTTTCTATTAAATGTGTATGTAATAGATTATTCCAGTTTCGGCCACTCTGTTTTAACCCATATAGCGACTTATTTAATTTATATACTAGTCTACGTTTGGGATTTTCATTTTTGATTTCAAATCCTTTCGCTGTTCCATATATAATTCTTTATTTATAGGTGCATTTAAATATGCTGATTTTACGTCTAATTGGTGTATTTTAAAATCATATTAGGTTGCAATTTACATTAACATTCTAATTGAATTTAATTTCGCTGTTGGAGAAAAAGTTTCATCATAATCTTCGTATGGTTTTGAGCGTAACCGTTCGCTACTAAACGAGCTTTAAAGATTTCTCCCTTATTTTCGTCATTTTTCACGGTATACACCCATGCGCTGGAATTAAAGTTTTATTCTGGGGTAATTCCGTTAATTCAAACGTTTTATTTTCTCTCAAAATATCCATCTCAATTTTCATGGCCTTTTGCCAGTTTTCAGAATTTTCTGAATTTATAGCTTCTTCGTATGTTTTCGGTATATTTTTGATGTGACAGCAATAGTCTATTGTGTAACTTATTGCATCATTATTTTCATTTCCCACATAATAATCGCTGAGGTATTTCGGGCGGAATCTTGTTCTCCCTATATTTTCACTCATTATTTCTGTTTCTGGTTCAGTTAATTTACCATCATTAGCAGTACCATTTTTGTCTTTTTCTTTCCCTATAGATTCTGTTAATTTATCAGTAAATTTTACAATTCTTACGTTTTTTATTTCTCCTGTGTCGGGAAAATATATTATGTAAGCTGGGCTTCCTCTATCATAGCCTAAAAATATGCCTTCTCGACTCCTATCATCCAATTTTTGGGGGTTTTGGATATATGCATAACAGATGCTTCCAAATAAGTGCATATTTGAAATATTCGGCTTCATTCCCATAAAACATTCGTATGGTGTTCTGGTATTACAGTTGTTGTAGCATCTATTTCGGATATATGCCGATGTAAAAATAGCGTGTGTCCACATATATTTTGGAAGATTTGCATGTTTCAGCATACATCTCGCCATCTCAAAAATTGTGCGCCACGTGTGCTCAATCGTGCCATTTTGATGTGGTGAGTATGGCGCCGATCTTTGATGACATATTTTATTTTTAATTAATAGTGATTCGAAGGTTTTGGAAGTAAATTCCGTGCCTTGATCACTTCTTACTGTTTTTATATTCCCATACGGGGCAATATCAGCTAAAAACTTTTCAAAGGCTTCTACTGTGTCGCTTTTACTTTTTAACATATATGTGACTATGAGGCCTGAATAGTCATCTACGCACCCTAATACGTATTTAAAATCGTCTTGAGCTGTAGGTTCGACTGGACCAGCTAAGTCAATATGTACAAGTTCGAGTCTTTTTGTTGCTCGTTTGTCGGGCAATCTATTTCTGAATTGGGGCATTTTCGCCTGTGGGCATATTTTACAATTAAATGGATTTTTATCACTTATTTCCATGCCAGAAACGTTTTTTTCTAATTTTATTATATCTGCTGTGTTACAATGTCCCATTATATTGTGCCATTTTTCTAGTGGATATTTTATTTTCTTAGGCGAAGTTACACTATTTAAATAATATAATTTTCCTTTCTTATAAATGTTAAATTTTATCCCCTTAGAGTTCAATGTTGCCGAGTTAGGTCTAAATTCTACCTGAGCACCCCTTTCTGTTGCCGCTTGCACTGAAAAAATATTATTACTAAAGGAAGGTATATACAACGCGTCTTTTAAAATGTTTTTATGTACTTTTCCATTTGTATCAGTCATTTTGATATAAGCATCTCCTCTTTTTAACGCCAAATTATTATAACGGCTACCGTCAGCCAATTCTACGATATGGCGGGAAGAATCAAACTTATCATCGAAGCTTATAAACTTGATTCGTCATTTAAGATATGTGTTGTGGCCCCACAATCTACCAATGAGTCATTACATGAAGAATCGTTATAATTATTGACTGAAAAAATATAAGTCTCCTTGTCTGATACATGGTTTATCGCGTTTCCGTTTTGAGTGTGTCCCACGTGCGTTTTTCGACAAAAGTTTGTGTCGTGGGATTTTGTCTTGCAATTTTTGCACCAGCGTGAAGATTTTCGGCAATTTTCCGATTTATGTCCGTATTTTCCACATGAGAAACATGATCCACTGAATTTTTTGTAATCCTTTTGTCTGAATATGTTTGCTGGTTGTTTATTGTGTCGCTTTTCTTTCACACTCATTATCGCGTTTGCGTCTATATCTCCCTGTTTTTTTTCAGTTTCCTCAAAATTTCGAAGCGCGGTCTTAAAGCTTTGAAATGTCATCGGTGCTTCTTTTTGTGTTATTACCGTAGTGAAAGTTTTATATTCATTTGGCAATCCTTTTAAAATCATTGCGATTAACAGACCATCGCTAATCGTCTCGCCGGCATTTTTAAAAAAAGTTGCGGCAGTTTCCGCTCTCATTACATAATCGGTAATATTTTCCTCCGGCTTATTTTGTAACGACATTAATTCTGTGTATAACGAGATTATCCTTTGCTTCCCTCGTTGCAGATAATGTTCCCTTAAAATATTTAAGGCTTTCCTGCCGTCATTCTTCGCATCTCGGATGATCAACGAAAGGCTTCGGTCATCGAGGTACTGTACCAATTCACCAAAGGCATCAGCGTTTTTGGTCTGACTTATTTCACTATTCTCCTCCACTGTAATGGTGTTGTACAATCTTTGAGTTCTCATGTAGCCAAAAAAACTTCACTTCCCATAGTTCATATTTTCTTTCGTCTCCCTGGAACATAAGCCTATGCTGTCCATAACCGAACTCATAACCTGTTACAATTTGGGGGATAGCAGTAGCCATAGTGGTAGGCAGTGAGCCACGAAGACAAGGAAGAAAAGATAAGAAACAATGAGGTAAAACCTAATACGCGTGCGTGCTGCACGGAACTTTATTGGGAACTGAACACATAACGTTTTAATACAATTTGGCGCCTAATTTCGGCACTATTTACATGTCACGCGTTAGCAGAGCGTAGTTATTCCATCACGTGATATTAAGTCACTGACCTCGTCACTACTCGACCAGGCGGGATTACTTTCAGTTGATAAAGTTCAACACACCTCCTCATCAACTGAAATATATTCAAATGTTCATTTGTTGTCTTATATTTCAACAGGGGTCATTGTCCTTCCCTTTTTGCTAGACAAAATCTTGTCACTTTATTAAACTTTTTTTTTTTTTTGTTAATTATTATTATTTATCATTTTTAAGAATGTCCTTCAGAGTCCCATCAGTAAATGTCTGAATTTTTCATTTCTAGTGTAGCAGTTACCTCCTCCTTTCAAAACATAAATATACCGGTTGGCCGTTAGGTGGCGCTTTTTCACCGACAGGTGGCGACACCAGAGTTATCTGCCCTTCGGACTATAAAAACCGTTGCAAACGGAAAATCCATCTCTTCTTCACCAGCCTCGACAGGAGTACGCTGACACTAGTGTTCCGTTTCACTCTTCTTTTCTGGTCAATTGGCCTCGACAGAACGACGCTAATACACTAGCGCTTCGTCTAACGCTTTTCTCTACAAATGGCATCGGCATAACAACTACCAACACACGTGGGCAAACAACGGTAAGAGTCTCTCAACTCATTTACTTTATGTACGGCTTTCAAAGACTTTCCTCACGCCGGATTCATTTCTTCTTATACCTTTTTCAAGAACTGTTTTTCCATCGACACACATGCATACATCACACACTTCATCATTCCACGTACACACACGTTCAATAAACCTTATTTGAACTACTTCATTTTTGTTTATTAATTATTACTCTGTCTTTTGCATGCAACATTGCTTGATTTACTGAACACGTTTATAATCGGGGGAACACCACCCTCTCGATCCGAACATTGGTGACCCGACGTGCAAGCTTTGTTGTATGTGGCGGAGTAATTAATTTCGTACAAAAACAAAAAAAATATATATATCATTTCTCGTTTTTTCTTTCGTGGTGAAACGAATTACGCACCCATCTTTTTCCTTTTTTTTTCTACCCACGTGGTAGAAATATACAAACAAACAAAAAAGAAGCCACCGTCTCCATTTTTCCTGGCCACGCGGAAATATCCAAACAAAGAAAAACAAACATTTCTCGGCTCTCTCCGAGTATAAAACAAATTACAATTTCATTTTTTTTCTTCTTCTCTTTCTCCACACACGTGTCGGAAAAATATATACAAAGAAAAAGACAAACTTTTGCCAATCCTTTTTTTTTTTTTTCCTTTTTTGACGAACAAAAGGACCTTACAAGACACCATTTTCTTTTGTTTTGAACACGTGGAGTTAAAAAGAAAACAAACGCTCACACTGCCCATCTTTTTCGTGACCACGTGTTGAAAAAGAAAAACATTCAAAAAAATGCTGCCACCCCTTGCCATGACCACGTGTTGATAAAAAAATTCAAAATAATGCCGTTATCTTTTTCTCTTACCACGTGGAAATGAAAATTCAAACAAAAAAAGAAAATACGAATTTATTTTCTTTCTTTCTTTTCAACAACAAAGGAAAGAGAAGCCGCCATTCTTTCTCTACGTGGAAACGAACATTCAAACAAACTAAAACGAAAACAAAAAACGTCATTCCGTGTGTGAAACAAATTACGGCTCCATTTTTTTTTTCTTTTTCCTTTCTACCCACGTGTTGGAAATATATATATAAAGGAAAAGAAAACTACAAAACGACCAACACACGATGACAAACACGAACAACATCACCCTTCAAGGCCTACCAACAATCTTCAACACAAGATGAACAACCACATTTTCCCGGACATTCATCAAGCACCAAACATTTCCGGACATCACTGACGACACTATAGAAGAAATCACACCAGTTCAAAATGAGTACAACTGCACAAACACGACTAAATACTCAACAACTGGACGTTCGTTAATCAACTGGAGGACACATCAACTCGAACGACGCGCACCAACACCAGTACAGACCCACTTGTACCTGGACCTGCTAACTCACTTGCAGACATTTGTGCATCTGATTTTGACCATAGTGTACCACCAATCTCAACAACTAGATGTTTGTTCATCAGCTCCACAATACGGACTAATTAACATGAACAACATCAACAACTGCACAGACTCACTTGTGCTCATTCATCAACATCGCACAGACTCACTTGTGTTCATTCATCAACAACTGCACAGATTCACTTGTGCTCATTCATCAACAACTGCACAGATTCACTTGTGCTCATTCATCAACAACTGCACAGACTCACTTGTGCTCACTCATCAATACCGCACAGATTCACTTGTGCTCACTCATCAACAACCGCGCAGACCCAAGCACCAAACATTCCCGGACAACACTGACAATTCAACGTTTGTTCATCAGCTCTGCATCACGCAGACTAATCAACATGAACAACGTCACCAACAAGTGCAAATTCGCTTGCACTCAGCATTTTTCGACCGCATACTCACTTGCGCTCAAACTTGACGCAGACCCAAACAACACGCAGATCCACATGCGTTACAAACACTCAATTCCGCAGACGCACTTGCGATCAATCATTCAATACAGATGCTGAAACAGAAATAAGTAGCGTGCACACTACTTTTTTCTAATCTTCAACAGCAAAACAGACATACCCACAAAGAATGCTTCTCATCTACAACTGTACATATTGAATAATATCTTCAATATTTTTCAATCTGGGGGGGAGTCCTTGTAGCAGTTACCTCCTCCTTTCAAAACATAACTACATCGGTTGGCCGTTAGGTGGCGCTTTTTCACCGACAGGTGGCGCTGTAAAGCAACACCAGAGTTATCTGCCCTTCGGACTATAAAAACCGTTGCAAACAGAAAATCCATCTCTTCTTCACCAGCCTCGATAGGAGTACGCTGACACTAGCGTTCCGTTTCACTCTTCTTTTCTGGTCAATTGGCCTCGACAGAACGACGCTAATACACTAGCGCTTCGTCTAACGCTTTTCTCTACAAATGGCATCGGCATAACAACTACCAACACACGTGGGCAAACAACGGTAAGAGTCTCTCAACTCATATACTTTTTGTACGGCTTTCAAAGACTTTCCTCACGCCGGATTCATTTCTTCTTATACCTTTTTCAAGAACTGTTTTTCCATCGACACACATGCATACATCACACACTTCATCATTCCACGTACACACACGTTCAATAAACCTTATTTGAACTACTTCATTTTTGTTTATTAATTATTACTCTGTCTTTTGCATGCAACATTGCTTGATTTACTGAACACGTTTATAATCGGGGGAACACCACCCTCTCGACCATAACACTAGATCTATTTGCTGGTTTAGTAAATATATCAGCTATGTTTTCTTCACTTGCAACGTGAATTAACTTTAGGGTATTATGCTGTATCTCGTCTCTAACGAAATGGAATCTTATGTCTATGTGTTTTGATCTTTGGTGATTTACGGGATTTTTTTGCCAGAGTAATGACACTCTGATTGTCACAATACAATGAAAATGTATCAATTTTCTCGTTTAATAAATCTTTCATGAGTGTTTTTAAATATTTTCCCTCCTGCGTTGCATCGCTCAATGCCATGTATTCGGCTTCGCAAGTTGACAATGCTACCGTTGGTTGCTTTCGCGTTCTCCACGAAATCAGTGGTCCATCGTCTGAGATTTTAAATCCATATCCCGTTAAACTTTTCCTATCTTGCGAGTTCGCCCAATCAGCGTCGCAAAAACCTACGATGTTCAAACTATTTGTAGTGGATTTAAATATTAACTGTTGGTTAATTGTGGCCTTAATATACCTAAGTGCATGTTTAGCTAATAGCATGTGATTTTCATACGGTTTATTCATATATTGGGACAATTTTGTTACTATAAAACCAAAGATCTGGTCTTGTGGCAGTCATTGCATATATTAAGCTACCGACTATTTCTCTGTATAGTTTTTCGTCTGCTAATTTATTATTTTCATTGCATATTTTATTAATATTGCTTTCACTAGGTGTGTATTTTGGCTTACAGTCTTTCATTCCAAATCTTTCTAATACACTTTGGAGATATCGTCTACCCATACTATGATAATTGTATGTTTTTCATATTGAGTGTAAACACAAATATCTGCCAACGATTGGTTAAATCCATTTTCTATTAAATGTGTATGTAATAGATTATTCCAGTTTCGGCCACTCTGTTTTAACCCATATAGCGACTTATTTAATTTATATACTAGTCTACGTTTGGGATTTTCATTTTTGATTTCAAATCCTTTCGCTGTTCCATATATAATTCTTTATTTATAGGTGCATTTAAATATGCTGATTTTACGTCTAATTGGTGTATTTTAAAATCATATTAGGTTGCAATTTACATTAACATTCTAATTGAATTTAATTTCGCTGTTGGAGAAAAAGTTTCATCATAATCTTCGTATGGTTTTGAGCGTAACCGTTCGCTACTAAACGAGCTTTAAAGATTTCTCCCTTATTTTCGTCATTTTTCACGGTATACACCCATGCGCTGGAATTAAAGTTTTATTCTGGGGTAATTCCGTTAATTCAAACGTTTTATTTTCTCTCAAAATATCCATCTCAATTTTCATGGCCTTTTGCCAGTTTTCAGAATTTTCTGAATTTATAGCTTCTTCGTATGTTTTCGGTATATTTTTGATGTGACAGCAATAGTCTATTGTGTAACTTATTGCATCATTATTTTCATTTCCCACATAATAATCGCTGAGGTATTTCGGGCGGAATCTTGTTCTCCCTATATTTTCACTCATTATTTCTGTTTCTGGTTCAGTTAATTTACCATCATTAGCAGTACCATTTTTGTCTTTTTCTTTCCCTATAGATTCTGTTAATTTATCAGTAAATTTTACAATTCTTACGTTTTTTATTTCTCCTGTGTCGGGAAAATATATTATGTAAGCTGGGCTTCCTCTATCATAGCCTAAAAATATGCCTTCTCGACTCCTATCATCCAATTTTTGGGGGTTTTGGATATATGCATAACAGATGCTTCCAAATAAGTGCATATTTGAAATATTCGGCTTCATTCCCATAAAACATTCGTATGGTGTTCTGGTATTACAGTTGTTGTAGCATCTATTTCGGATATATGCCGATGTAAAAATAGCGTGTGTCCACATATATTTTGGAAGATTTGCATGTTTCAGCATACATCTCGCCATCTCAAAAATCGTGCCATTTTGATGTGGTGAGTATGGCGCCGATCTTTGATGACATTTTATTTTTAATTAATAGTGATTCGAAGGTTTTGGAAGTAAATTCCGTGCCTTGATCACTTCTTACTGTTTTTATATTCCCATACGGGGCAATATCAGCTAAAAACTTTTCAAAGGCTTCTACTGTGTCGCTTTTACTTTTTAACATATATGTGACTATGAGGCCTGAATAGTCATCTACGCACCCTAATACGTATTTAAAATCGTCTTGAGCTGTAGGTTCGACTGGACCAGCTAAGTCAATATGTACAAGTTCGAGTCTTTTTGTTGCTCGTTTGTCGGGCAATCTATTTCTGAATTGGGGCATTTTCGCCTGTGGGCATATTTTACAATTAAATGGATTTTTATCACTTATTTCCATGCCAGAAACGTTTTTTTCTAATTTTATTATATCTGCTGTGTTACAATGTCCCATTATATTGTGCCATTTTTCTAGTGGATATTTTATTTTCTTAGGCGAAGTTACACTATTTAAATAATATAATTTTCCTTTCTTATAAATGTTAAATTTTATCCCCTTAGAGTTCAATGTTGCCGAGTTAGGTCTAAATTCTACCTGAGCACCCCTTTCTGTTGCCGCTTGCACTGAAAAAATATTATTACTAAAGGAAGGTATATACAACGCGTCTTTTAAAATGTTTTTATGTACTTTTCCATTTGTATCAGTCATTTTGATATAAGCATCTCCTCTTTTTAACGCCAAATTATTATAACAGCTACCGTCAGCTAATTCTACGATATGGCGGCAAGAATCAAACTTATCATCGAAGCTTATAAACTTAGATTCGTCATTTAAGATATGTGTTGTGGCCCCACAATCCACTAATAAGTCATTACATGAAGAATCATTATCATTATTGACTGAAAAAATATAAGTCTCCTTGTCTGATACATGGTTTATCGCGTTTCCGTTTTGAGTGTGTCCCACGTGCGTTTTTCGACAAAAGTTTGTGTCGTGGGATTTTGTCTTGCAATTTTTGCACCAGCGTGAAGATTTTCGGCAATTTTCCGATTTATGTTTATATTTTCCACATGAAAAACATGATCCATTGAATTTTTTGTAATCCTTTTGTTTGAATATGTTTGCTGGTTGTTTATTGTGTCGCTTTTCTTTCACACTCATTATCGCGTTTGCGTCTATATCTCCCTGTTTTTTTTCAGTTTCCTCAAAATTTCGAAGCGCGGTCTTAAAGCTTTGAAATGTCATCGGTGCTTCTTTTTGTGTTATTACCGTAGTGAAAGTTTTATATTCATTCGGCAATCCTTTTAAAATCATTGCGATTAACAGACCATCGCTAATCGTCTCGCCGGCATTTTTAAAAAAAGGTTGCGGCAGTTTCTGCTCTCATTACGTAATCGGTAATATTTTCCTCTGGCTTATTTTGTAACGACGTTAATTCTGTGTATAACGAGATTATCCTTGGTTTCCGTCGTGGCAGATAATGTTCCCTTAAAATATTTAAGGCTTTCCTGCCGTCATTCTTCGCATCTCGGATGATCAATGAAAGGCTTCGGTCATCGAGGTACTGTACTAATTCACCAAAGGCATCAGCGTTTTTGGTCTGACTTATTTCACTATTCTCCTCCACTGTAATGGTGTTGTACAATTTTTGAGTTCTCATGTAGCCAAGAAACTTCACTTCCCATAGTTCATATTTTCTTTCGTCTCCCTGGAACATAAGCCTATGCTGTCTATAACCGAACCCATAACCTGTTACAATATGGGGGATAGCAGTAGCCATAGTGGTAGGCAGTGAGCCACGAAGATGAGGGAGAAAAGATAAGAAACAATAAGGTAAAACTTAATATTTATTGTAAAATTTTAAAAATAATACAAAATGCGGCACAAGGCCAAAGAAAGGGGAAAGCGAAAGTGATCGGTCCGATTCTAACTTTTTAACCTAGCTAGTTCCATGCAGGACCATCATTCACCAAAATACCACATTTATACTGTACATCCTTCTCCAATCACCAAAAGAAATCACTCCATGAATAACCTACTTAAAACCCATATTTACAAATATGCAACGGGGGGGTATATGATAAAACCCTGTATACAAAAACAATAAATGAGAATATATACAATGAGAGAAAAAAAGTTAGTAAAAGACCCCTGAACTGTGGCAGATGCGCAGATTTGCCAGTCAAAACGAAAAACTCGAAAAAAGGGTTTGATGCAGGCCACAACGCTTTATTTAACAACACCTCCTTCGAAAATTCCGAAGGGTGACCTGCATCCTGACAAATCTAGTGCTCTGTCACCTAGGTGGGGACGGGCTGAAGAAAAAAAAAAAAAAAAAGAAAAAAAGGGGTTCCATAATGAAATCATTCACACCCTAGCTAAGTTATTAAACTTATAATAACTAAAAAACTGTCCTAATCTTAACTTAAAATGTCAATGTTCGGTTTTGCAACCCAAAATCCTCTACCTAGGGTACGTCTAAATACAACTCTATTCTAGCACCACTCACTCTACACAGTCGTGCACCTCGCACCCACCTTTCACCAAAATCTGCCGAAGAGAGTCTCACTCTCTCGACCCTAATGCGTGCTTTCAGATAATATTTGAAAATTGCAATAAGGTCGAGAGGAGCGTAGGTCTCAGCTCAGTAGATTGTCTGCATTCGAGTCTTCCATATCGTATCTCTCATAACTGCTAGTAAGCTTAAAAATAAAAATCGTTTTATCTTATCATTTGTCGGAGCCCAATTGCTACATACATTGATAGGTTCCAGGTTGAAAGAAGATACGTCAAGAATGCGAACCATGAATCCAGAAACAAGCCTAATCAGCGGCACGACTATACGGCAAGCAACGAAGGCGTGAACCAAAGTCTCGTCCTCGTCACCACACCTAAGACAAGTCGGCGAATTTACCAAGCGAGCTGAATGAAGCCTCTTCTGGACCCAGAGGGCATTTCTTATCATCAGCTAGATTAATGATGCCTCGTCATTATCGAAGCACCTCAACATAGGCGTCCAAGGCCAGATTGAGCGTAGCTCCCCCCTCGACAAACCGAGCCCCTCAATCCTAACATCTCAAAAGGTTCCCCTCACAATGACCCGATATATTGCCTTCCGGGACGTCAGCAGGGTGTCAGAGAGGTTTTCTTTCACCCTAGAGAAAAACTTCAAAGTGCGTCTACATTCGCGAAAAAATGAACACTCACCTTGGGGCAACCTGTGTGCCTCCCCCTCGTCCAAGTGCACACTTTTAAAAGCAGGGAATGCTTTCTTGGTGTCTTCCATCCAGAAGACCCTGCTTCCGTCAGTTTGTGACCTCATTCGATCTAGGTAGAATAGTCTCAAGGTGTGCTGACGGATTTCTATACATGGCATACCTAGACCGCCTTCAGACGGATGGAGATAACAAATCTCGCGACGGACCATAGGGGCCTTACCAAGCCATAAGAACTTGAAAAGAACCCGCTGCATTTCCAGCAGCATATCCGACGGGAGTGGGAGTATCGATAGACGATATAGGATGATCGGGTAGATGTGTGAGCAACACATTTCAGATCTCCCCTTTAATGAAAGATTTCTACGAGTCCACAGACCATCTGCGCCCCGTATCGCTTTCAATACTTCCGACCAATTTTTCTCCAGCTGAAGATCGGGACCGAACCAGACGCCGAGTAGCTTGCAAGGTCCGTCTGTCCGGCTGAAGGGCCCCTGTAAGGGAACACCCTTCCAGGCGCCGATGCGTAAGCCAATAGACTTGTCACAGTTAATTTTGGCCCCTGTTATCGTTTCATACAGTCTGATTTCTCTGTCGACGACGCTTATCTCGGCACTGCTTGTTACAAGCACATTCAAATCGTCGGCAAAGGCGGAGTACTTCAACCTGGTACAACCATCAGGCAAAGTAATCCCATTAAGGGCCGGAGTCACCCTTAACCTGTGAAGGAAGGGCTTCAACACAAGCACATAGAGCATCGGTGATAGTGGACATCCCTGACGAAGAGATCTGGATAAACTGAAGGGCCTAGACCTCATACCATTCACCTCTACCAGTACCACGGGGTTCGCATACAAGAGGCGAATCCAAGAGCGAAATTGCCGGCCAAAACCGGCTGCAGACAAAACAGTCTCCAAGTAACGATGGTCAACCCTATCGAATGCTTTGGACTGATCTAAATTGATCAGTGCGGCTTCAGTGTCGACTTTATCTAAGATCAAGCGTATCGAGTGCAAATTGTCTTGAATCGTCCTGCCCTTTACAGCACAAGTCTGTTCCGGGCTTATAAGACGAGCCAAGACAAGCTGCAGTCGATTGGCTAAGATCTTGGCCAAAATCTTTAACTCTGCATTTAGTATCGTTAAGGGCCGAAAATTATCTAACTCATCTCCACCAGTTTTGCTTTTACGTAACAACTTCATAATACCCATGGTCAAGTGCTGGGGGATGGTCCCATTCCTAAACCACGAGTTAAATAAAGCAGTCAGTAAGGGAACAAAAAAGGGCGACAACCTCAAATACACCTCGTAGGGCAAACCACCGATCCCGGGGGACTTGTTACGGCCGACCCGCCTTAAGGCTTCCCGAACTTCATCCTCTGTTATACAACCTTCGCACCTAGCCGCTTCAGTCGCCTCGAGATGAGGAAAGTCAGCCAGATAGGGGTCGAATTGTACTAATGACAAACTGGGCTCCCTGGTAAAGAGATCCTGGAAATGAGAACGAAACGCCTCCAGAATACCTTCGTTTGTAGTCACGAGACGCCCATCCGGCAATGAGACACGGGCGATATGTCGATCGGTAGCTTGTCTACGTTCTTCTGCACGCAGTTGAGCGGCCATATTTGATGTTTCCATGGGGAATCTTTTTATCCTAGCTCTAATTACTAATGCTTGGTGTTCTTGAGTAGTCAAGGACGCCAGCTTTGCCTTAATTATGGTAACTTTAATGCTATCACCCACCTCCACCGCCCGATCTAATCTAGATTCTAGTGTATTGAGTCGTCTGCTAAAATCGGCAGCAAAGGACCTAATTAAATCCTTAAGACTATTCCACCTCCTATTCCCAATGATAGCCCCATCAATTACCGCTGTAGGGTTAATTCTAATTGTTCCTGGAAGCCCTTCACCTTGAACAACGAAGTATTGAGCTTCCAGTAACCCACTAATTTAGGCTTAGGTCTATCTAAGTTTACTCGAAACCGAACGAGTCTGTGATCCGAGTAAACTATATTATGAAAATTTGGACATTGTAATAATTCTACGTCGACTCTCCTAATTAAGAACCGGTCGAGATAACTCGAGAGCTGTCTCGAACCGGAGCCGCGCCTAGCTGTCCAAGTCCATACTCTATCAAGGGGCTTCTCATTCCGGAATTTATCGATAAGATCAAGCCTATCGATGAATTCACGAAATACTCTAGCGTCCCCATCATCGTTAGTTCCCCTATCCGTGTTACGATCTAAATCAGGGTCCAAGACCGCGTTCCAGTCCCCTGCTAAAATAACCGTCCGAGATGTATTCATGAATTGATCGATCCGCCGCAAAAAGAGAGCACGCTCATTGCGGTGATTGGGCGCATAAACCCCGATGAGCCGAAATGCCTTATCCTTTATGGTAACATCCAAAACGCATATCCTCCCTTCCGGATCCATGAAGTAAGGGTCACACATCGCATCTAATGATTTACTTACAAGCCAGGATACACCTCTTGAGCGAGAATCACGCTGAATAAACGTGAAATCGCTAAGCCAACGCACCCAAATGGTCGCCTGAAACCAAGTGGGTTTCCTGAATACAACATACATTCACTCCAAGCTGCTGAAGGTCCAGTACAATACGAAATTTACGTAAGTGGGCCCTCAGCCCCTGGACATTCACACTTGCTAGAAATAGAGCCATTGAGAATACCCTAGGGTTGGGTTCCAGAAACGAACATTGACGAAGTCAGGATGCCGATGGCACCTCCAAAAGAATGCATACCCATTTGTTCATTAATCTCTCCGGTATGGGAGATGCCGCCAACATCAAAAGGAAATGTTAGTTTGGCTATACGGTAAAGGGATGGGTGCAATTTAACAGGGACCCTCCTAACACAATCTTTACTTAAACAATTTAATATTTCACTTTTAAGAATTGCCATAGGTTTTTCTAGTTTAAAAGTTTCATTTGCCTCTCCGAGCAAATGCCAAAGTGCCTTGGCCTCCGACTTTTTACGGATGACGGTGAGCACTCTCACTGCGTTTGGGAAATTTTGGGGATCCTCAATCGATTTGCCACCTACTTCTTTGAAATCGAGTAGTTTTTTAATTTCAGGCATTCTATGATTTTTGGCGGCGCTTTTCTGCACTTCAGTTGTTATACATAGTTCGGTACCATGTAAGAGCGCCGCCTTTTTCCTGCTTTTGTCAAGGGATGGGCTCCTCGGTCTTTTTTGAGGAGTAGGGGTTGGTGGCATATCTTTCGTTGATGTGTGGGAAGGGGTACTACAACTCTGAGCTGAGGGTGAGGCAGGAGAATAAGTTTTCATAGGGATGCAGGGGGAGTATTTTTAGGGGTGTTCTGTGGCGAGACAAACGGAGAAGGTTTGGGAGATGGTGTACGTCTTTTAACAGGGCTTAGAGGAATTAGTTTATATGACCTGTCCTTTAGGGGGCCATTAACTGGAGGAGGCATTTTATTTGGGGTCGGGCGATTTTTTGTTTGAGAGAGAGAGCTAATGGGGTTCTTTTTTGCTTCTTTAGGGGAGGGATGGTGACTTGGACCCGGCTTAGGAGCGGGAATTTTGGTGGGCGACTGTGATTTCGAAGGGTTTTTTCTTTATATATCTTGTTTTTTTAGTTCCTTAATTTCTATATATTTATCCTTGCCCGGATCGTTGGATAGCATGGCTTCCTCTCATTTTATCTAAGGATTCACGACCGGGCGTTTTTTTACCGGTCACCAAGATCCATTCATTTTTCTCACTATCGTCATCTTCCTCTCTTTCATCATTTTCATCTCTTTCGTTGGGTTTGGTAAGATCCGGTAATACAGGGTAGTCTTCTGTTGACTTCGGTGGGGGGTGAAATTAACGGCCACCCCATTCTTTGGGTCAGAGGAACTCCTAGATGTTGGCCCACTCGAGTTTTGATTACTGTTGGTTTTGGTTTTCTTAGGGGACAGTCGAAGGTGAGGTGCCCTACCTCTTCGCAAGTCCAACAAATCGGCTTCCTTCCTGCCACAATTATCGGAAGCCTGTCTTCGCCTATTTTAATAAAATGGGGCATGGTGTCAAATCCGGACTTGTTTAGATAGATTTCAAAGTTTCAAATCCCAGCGTATTCGTCCCAATTTACTGATGTGATTTGACCAAATTGAAGCAGAAATGCTCCAAGATGTTCCCCATCCACGTGGAATGGCACGTTGAAGATGGTTACTGCCGTTCTACGCTTCCCCATGTATTCAGTCCTTAAAATAAAATCTTGAGTAATTATTTCCGTTTGGGACAATTTTAGGCAAGTCTCCTCATTGGGAAATAAGGTGTTCCATGTATTGTAACCTTTAGTTCGAATAATTCTTTGCGGTTTAAATCCGGCCGTTGCCAATAATTTGCAGATTAAATCCGCCGTCGCTCTGATGGTTTTCTTGATTCTTTTGTCAAAGACGAACATAATCACACTTCGCTTTTTAATCTTTTCCAGTTTAGGTATATCCACTAGAAGGCCGTCGTTTGTCACCAAGTGAGCACATTTTTTGGCTTTTTCAATGAATTGATCTATATCAATTAATATTTTGGGAGGGTCTAACCCATTCAGTGTTAACATTGGTTTCCATTTGGTCGTTTGGCTTAGAGCTCGTAGCTACCGCCATGATTAAAAAAAACAAAAAAACACAGGGGGGGGTATTAAGTGGGGGAAAAAACAAAAACAAATACTATCGTGTAACAATAAAAGTCAATAACAACAGAAACAAATAATGGGAAATAACAACAATAGTCCAACAGAGAAAAAAAAATCGTATATCGTAAAGAAAATCCAGTAACAACGTTTCTCGCTCACTTCAAAAACAGACCAATGAGGTAAAACCTAATACGCGTGCGTGCTGCACGGAACTTTATTGGGAACTGAACACATAACGTTTTAATACAATTTGGCGCCTAATTTCGGCACTATTTACATGTCACGCGTTAGCAGAGCGTAGTTATTCCATCACGTGATATTAAGTCACTGACCTCGTCACTACTTGACCAGGCGGGATTACTTTCAGTTGATAAAGTTCAACAGTGATTATTTTAATTATAATTTAAAACTTTATAAAAACGAGTGAAATGATGAGAAATAGTCCAAACATTTATCTTAAAAGATAGTGAAAAATCAGTTTTAAAATTGCTGTTTAGACTGTTTATAAAACTTAAATTATAAAAAGTAGATCTGATTTAATTTCTTTAGGGACTTATCTGTAATTATTTTAATAATCAGATTTCTTAACAAGAGTTATTTATTTTTTATATCAATGAATGAAAACTGTTCAGATCAGGGGTCGTGTTTCCCCGATTATAAACGTGTTCAGTAAATCAAGCAATGTTACATGCAAAAGACAGAGTAATAATTAATAAACAAAAATGAAGTAGTTCAAATAACGTTTATTGAACGTGTGTGTACGTGGAATGGTGAAGTGTGTGATGTATGCATGTGTGTCGATGGAAAAACAGTTCTTGAAAAAGGTATAAAAGGAAATGAATCCGGCGAGAGGAAAGTCTTTGAAAGCCGTACACAAAGAAAATGAGTTGAGAACTCTTACCGTTGTTTGACCATGTGTTGACGGAAGAAAAGTGTGTTGGTTGTTGTTTTGCCGAGACTAGTTGAAGAGAAAAGCGTGAGACGAAACGCTAGTGTATTAGCGTCCTTCTGCCGAGGCCAATCGACCAGAAGAGAAAAGTGAAACGGAACGCTAGTGTCAGCGTTGTTCTGCCGAAACTGGTCGGTGAAGAAGAGAGATGGATTTTCCGTTTGCAACGGTTTTTATAGTTAGAAGGGCAGATAACTCTGGTGTCACTTTACAGTGCCACCTGTCGGTGAAAAAGCGACACGTACCGGCAAACCGGTGTAGTTATGTTTTGAAAGGAGGAGGGAACTGCTACAAAACTATAAATAACTAAAACCTTTTTTGGGAATCTTTTACAATGATCAGCACAGTCGCGAACGGGGTCCAAAAAAAGAACGAGAAAGAGTTTAAAAACATAAATTTGCAACAAGTAAAGTTGACTTATGTCTAGAATAGACATTTTTCTACTTACCTATGTAATTTGTTTGTATTTTTACGTAGTATAAATGGCTTTTTATTAGATGTTAAAAAAAAATTTCTTGTTTTTTTAAACATCTAATTTGGCAAAAAAACGTGGCCGCCAGTCCCTCTATATTACGTAAATCGGCTATTTTGATTTCTTCGCTGACCGTGTGTCGAACTTAAATTTCTAATAAATAGCACTTCAAACGGGTTTAAAATACAAACAAATAGCACATGCAAGTTTGAAACTAACTTTTACAGCTTACAGTTACTTTTATTTGTTGTATATTTGTTTTTGTTTTTAGCGTTTTTACTCTGCTGAGCGTCGTAAAAATCCCCAATTAATTTTTACTTTTAATGTTTTTGTATTAAAAGCAGATATTTCTTTTATATTCAAAAAATTAAAATAACCGACAGAATAACAACTGATGATGACGATGAAAATAAATTGTTATTAAATATTTGTCCTTATTTATTTCATTACCCTTTCTTTCACAAGACGATAACAGTTACGTTAAAAAAACATAAGCCGGCAGAATAACGAGGGGGTCGTTATTTTGCCGGGACCGGCAAAATAGCCTATTCCTTTTAAAAAGCATAGTCCGTACAAGACACGCCCCTTTTTGCACGTACATACTTAAAAGTTTTAATCATGCATTTTTTTTTATTAATATATAAAAATATAACTTTAGTAAAGGCGTAGGCACATGTTCGTCTTTTCTCACAGTCCGTTTTTCACAACTTTTTAATGACCAGTTTTTTTTTCTTTTTTCGGTGTACACTTACCTATCAGGCTGCTAGAGAATTCCGGGGTTTTTGGAAAAAAAATTCAAATATTTTACATTTTAGGAGCGGGGATCAGTTTCCAATGTTAATTCAACGTAGACTGATCCCCCACTTTTTGACCATCTCAATTTTTGTAAAAGTCTTTTTCGGTGTACAATTACCTATCATGTCAGTAGAGAATTCCGGAGTTTTTGGAAAGAAATTTCAGAAAATTTAGATTTTAAGACGGGGGATCAGTTTTCAATGTAAATTCAACGTAGACTGATCCCCCTCTTTTTGACCATCTCAAATCTTTAAAATTCTTCTTCTGCTTACAATAACCTATCATGTCGCGAGAGAATTCCGGAGTTTTGGGAAAAAAAATTCACAAAATTTACATTTTAAGACGGGGGATCAGTCTTCTTCGTCTTTTCCCACAGTCCGTTTTTCACAACTTTTTACGTCTTAAAATCTCAATTTTTTTTAATTTCTTTCCAAAAACCCCGAAATTCTCTCGCGACATGATAGGTAATGTAAGCAGAAGAATAATTTTTAAAATTTGAGATGGTCAAAAAGAGGGGGATCAGTCTACGTTGAATTTACATTGAAAACTGATCCCCCGCCTTAAAATCTAAATTTTCTGAAATTTCTTTCCAAAAACTCCGGAATTCTCTACTGACATGATAGGTAATTGTACACCGAAAAAGACTTTTAAAAAAATTGAGATGGTCAAAAAGTGGGGGATCAGTCTACGTTGAATTAACATTGGAAACTGATCCCCGCTCCTAAAATGTAAAATATTTGAATTTTTTTTCCAAAAACCCCGGAATTCTCTAGCAGCCTGATAGGTAAGTGTACACCGAAAAAAGAAAAAAAAAAACTGGTCATTAAAAAGTTGTGAAAAACGGACTGTGAGAAAAGACGAACATGTGCCAAGGCGTATTTTCTTTTTAAAAAATAATACATTTTCACTAAGATTAAAAAAAAATAATGGTTTCATTTTATTCCGTGATTGTTGATTAATAAATATTGAAAATTTCAGTAAACTTGGTTGATTTCCTGAATTTTAGTGTATTTTTAAGTAAAGGGGAGGTCAAAAAATTTTTTCATTTTGGGAATCGGCCATTGATTTTGCACGTACCTACAAAACCAACCAGAACATTAACAACAAAAAACAAAAAATATTACAGAAAACAATTATGCATACAAGCTAAGCACAAAAGTTTCTTCAATGGACCATTATATTTCTTCTTGCAAAAACAAAAAACAAAACAATAATCACTTATAGTACATTCAGTTCATTCGGCAAACTTCGATAATGTTCGCCAGTGATGACGAAATATTAGTACGTACTAAGTACTAATATTTTCTTGGATGCCTATTCGGCAACTGTACCTTTAAAAAATTAAATGAATATTATTTTTTCCGGTTTCGAATTTTAAATCGGTATTATTGTAGTTTAAAATCCTCAGCTACCCCCCTTCCCCCAAATATATTTAGATTCTATATTTGGTACTTTGTCAGATTGGGACTCGCGTTATGAGCCCCTCGGCGTCGGTGCTTGCCGGCGTTTTACGTAAAACGCCGGAAATCCCCGAAACGGGTAGTCAATGAAACTGCGATAAAATGAATAATTGATTGAAATGCATAAACAGACGACACCTAAAGTTGATAATTGAATTGTTGACGTCTGCAAACGAGCCTGCCCAAACCCCAATTCCTAACTCTGCCCAAACCCTAGTTCCTAACCCTGCTTTAACCCTAATCCCTAACCATACACAAACCCTAACGAAAGCGACAATAATAATCAGTAAAAAAAAAAAAAAATAATTTTCGTAAATTAAAAAAAACAACACTTACTTGATTAACTTTTTAATTTAAACACTTATTTGAATCGCTGTTATAATGTTATTTCTTCGTTAAAACTTTTAAATCTAAACACTTATTTGAATCACTTATTTCTTCGTTAAAAAAATAAATATTTATTTCATTCAAAATTTTTTGCTGTAACTTTTTGCTTGTTTTTTTTTTCCCCCCACTTGTAAATCCTGCCTCGTTTGTGCTTTTTTGGACGCAGGTAAGTCAACGAATTTTTCATTCGGCAGTCCGGCGTTTTACGTAAACATCCGGAAAGTACCGACGCCGAGGCACCTTCAGTGCGGGTCCTAATGTAAAAAAAGCACCTTACATTTTTTAAGCGAATAAAAAAAAACAAATGCACAAAAACGAAATTAAACAATTATTTAAAAAATTAGAGTGGGGATCAGTTTTACATATAAATTTAACGTAAAGTAATCGCCCATTTTCGGGCTGCTGTAGGAGTTTAAGACAGTTAAACCCCCCAAAATTGCTATTGGAGATACATTCTGTAAGTTTTTTTAGGGGGGGGGTGTCTACATTCTTAGGCAGTTACGTGTGGTTTTACGACCTTGCCAGTCGGACCTAGGGTGAGTCGTAAAAAAAATTTAGTAAAAAGTTGGAATGGCCGGAAAGTTTTTCTTCTTTCCGACAAAAGTTCTTCACGTAATCGTCTAAAAAGTAGAATCTTATTTTTTGGGGGGTGGGGGGTGGGGATTTAGCTGAGGGTGTTTACCTTAATTTTTCCTTTTTCGCGTTTTAATTCTGTTGAATTTCTGAATTAGAATTATTATTTTGAAGTAGTTTGCACGAACTTGTTCTGACGTCATTCTTTTACTGACTTTTTTCTTCTTCTATCACTTAACTTACCTTGCAACGACGTGTACTACACGCATTCATTTTAACATATTTTTATCACCAGGGAACCGGGAGACCCCTTTTTTATTTATTCTTCAGCCCGACAGATTCTTGTATCACGTTGCAGGTGACTCACAAACCTGTAAAAAAAAAGATAGGGGGGGGGGGGGGATATACAAATAAAAAGAAAATTAGTACCTACGGTTCGGGTCGTGAAAAAAAAGACGTCAACTTGAATATGGCGCCAGAGTTAACGTGAATATTCAAATAAATACTATGGGATGTTTAAGTCTAAGAAAGAAAATGTCTACCATCCGCGTTTTTTGGTCGTCATAAATGATGCTGTTACAACCAACAACGGAGAAGATAGGTAAGTTGAAAATAATATTAATCTTTTCTTTTGTATTATTGTAGATTAACACCCTCCCCCACTAAATCATCCATGATTCTACTTTTTAGGCGATTACGTGTGAACACACTGATAAACTTATGAAACAAACACAAAAAAAGAACAATTACTAGAGCGGGGGAGCAGTTTCGCATACCTTTAACCTAAAATGATCCCCTATTTCCGGACCATTCTAGCGTTTTAGGACAGTTAAACTTTGTTTTAATAATTTTTTTTAGGCGATTGCGTGTGTTTTTACGGTCTGGCCACTCGGAATTAAGGTTAGTGGTAAAATAATTAGTTAATTGCCCTAAAATAATACTATGGCTCAGAAATGGGGAATCATTATACGTTAAAATTATATACGAAATTGATCCCCCACCTTAAATTCTAAAATTGTTCTAAAACTTCGTAGAATCTAAATTGAGAATGAGGAAGGAGAGTAATTTAGCGAAGAGTGTTAATCTAAAAATTTACACCCCCCCCCCCGCTTTTTAATTACTCTTTATAGAACTATTCGGCCTTAGGAGGACATCCTCCCAGACAGTACCTCATCCTTTATGAGGGTGTTACTGTTCGTGGTAGTTGTTTATCACCAATCCTTACCGGGTTATACCGACGGGTCCGATCGCAGCAGATTTTGCAACTGTTTAAAGTGCCTCCCTTTTGGGAGGAGCTGGATTCCTGTCAGTTGACCTCTTGGCTAGAACGAATGTGGCCTTTGGCTAAGATCAAAGTGTAATATCTGTTCCGATGGATACTGCACCCCATAGACTGGTATTGTCTTGTCCTTCGGGTCTTGACTTACGCCGGTCAATGGGTCTGTCCTGTGCAGTTCTAGGAGGTTCACCCTCCCAGGCTTCGCCTCCCCTCTTTGGGGAGGAGTAAGTTTATTGCTTACTGTCTGAGGCGCCCCTACCGGAGAATGCCGACGGGGCTGCCCAGGCAATTTTTAAATGGCCAGAGTGCTCACCTCTCGAGCGCTGGCTTATCTAATCCCACTTTCCCGACCTTGTGTCACATCTTACCTTGTGGGAGGTAGATAAATAAAAAAAGTGTAGTATCTGTTCCGATGGATGCTCACTCTGTAGACCGGTATTGTCTTGACCTTCGGATCTTGATTCTGCCGGTCTGAGGTACTGTCCTGTGCAGTTCTAGGAGGTCCACCCTCCCAGGCTTTGCCTCCCCTCTTTGGGAAGGAGTAAGTTTATTGCTTACTGCCTGAGGCGCCCCTACCGGGGAATGCCGACGGGGCTGCCCAGGCTATTTTTTTGCTAGGCCAAAGTGCTCACCTTCTCGGGCGCTGGCTTTTCAAGTCCCACTTTCGCGACCCGAGCTTGGGTCACATCTTACCTTGTGGGAGTAAGATAAACCTGGCCTTGTGCCTAACCTCCTGGGGAGGTAAATAAAAAGTGTAGTATCTGTTCCGATGGATACTGCACCCCATAGACTGGTATTATCTTGGCTTTCGGGGCTTGATTTACGCCAGTCTATGGGGCTGTCCTGTGCAGTTCTTTGGGGAGGGGTAAGTTTATTGCTTACTGCCTGAGGCGCCCCTACCGGGGAATGCCGACGGGGCTGCCCAGGCAATTTTTAATGGCCAGAGTGCTCACCTTTCGGGCGCTGGCTTTTCAAACCCCACTTTCCCGACCCGACCTTGGGTCACATCTTACTTGTGGGAGTAAGAATATACTGGCCTTGTGCCTAACTTCCGAAGAGGAGTAAATAAATACTCCCTTCATATTTTCTGTCCTTAGATCAGTTAAGGAGAACTCCTTCTAGACTGAGGTAATTTTAATTTTGTCCCAATCCAGAGTGTGGGCAGTTGGATTTTCCTCACATTAAAAGCCGACTTTGTGTTTAACTATGCCCTTGTGGGGAGGCAAGTAAATAGGGACCTCGTGTCTAATCGTGTTGCATAATGAACAGTTGTTGAATAATTTGTGAATAAATACTGGATTTCAGGCTCGCCTGGAGCGCCCTTATCGAGGAATGTCGACGGATCCGTTTATGGCCCTTTTCGTACACATCTAGAGTGCCGCCTCAATTTCGTGGAGGAACTGGATCCCCCATCTCATCCATTTAAAACTGACCTCATGTCACATCCACTGTTGGTGAGGAAAAAGTGTCCAAACAAAATTGGACATGGAGCCCGAAAAGTTAAGAGACTGTGGTCTTCTCTGGTGTCAATCCTAATCTTAACTCGACACAACTACGATCAATTCGCACATAGCAATATGTACAGAAAGGTAAATAATACCTAGCACAGGTAATGCTTACCTAGCCGGCGTATGGCGCAAAAGAAACGCTGGGTTCCTGACCCTTTTTATTTGAACGTCTCCCAAGAATTACCCCCTCCTTCAGGATTGGTTTATTGCTGATCACCCGAGACGCCCCTAACGAGGAATGCCGATCTGTCCGTTGTCGAGTATTTTTGTATCTGACGGGCCTTGTGCCACATCTTACTGCGGAATCAAATAAACACACCTACTTCTTATTGTCACTGTATATATAAATATATGGAAAATATATGAATGTTTATATCTTTTGAAAAAAAAATAAGCCTTCATATATTTTTCATATTAATTTATTTAATATATAAATAGGGAAAAGAATCTTTCCCCTATCTATTTCTTTTTTGTTGACGTATTTGAATACAATAGGTTCACCGTCTTCCTAGTAGCGAGTTTAAAGCAACTGGTTAGGTTCAACGTCCTCATTTCGTGAAACTCGGCCACGCTTTCCGCACGTGTCCTCGAGCTTAGATCGGAGTGGAGTATCTGTTCTGCTCGGTCTCAGGAAACCATCCTCCCAGGCATTACCTCCTCCTTCTGGAGTCTGGAGGTGAGGGGGGGGGTTGGTTTATTGCCGGTCGGCACCCTCACCTGAGAATGCCGACGGGTTCGTTTACGGCTATTTTCGTACCCGCCTTTCGTGGGGGAAGCTTGACCCCCCCCCCACCTACTTCTCTCCCGTTAAACCGACCTCGTGTTAAATCCACTCTTGCTTAGAATAAGGGTAGATATTACCTTTTCGCTTTACCTGTTACTTACTCTACGCATAACGAATCATAATAGTAAGAACGATCTTTCTGACTACGTGGTGGGCAGAGGAGGAAAAAACACAACAATCTTTCTTAGAAGTTTCTTAAAAGAAAACAAAAATGTTTTTGTAATAATGAAAAAGAAACAAGGTTATTTTCTTCCTGGGACCATTCAACCTACGCACCCGCTTTGTTTATTTGATGATATTGTCTACCTATCTCAAGTAAGTATTTATTTACTCCCATAAAAAAAAAAAAAAAATGATTTTCTAACTTCTTGTCCTAAGGTTGTTTCGTATGCTAACATCTACGTAATAACTAACTACGAAATAATAATAAATTAAAATTACTTAAACTTTATACGAAAGTAAAGTAATTTAAAGTTTAAGGCTGAACATGAACTTTATGATTTTCAATCTTTAAAACGAATTGAAATAATGTACTTGTTTAGTTGGTAAAAATATTAGCTTTTGCCCCCACGCTGTCAATGGAAAAATAAAATTTAATTTTTATTACCGTGCGATTACACGTCAACACACTGGAAATATATGAAAAAAAAAATTTGACTTTAAAATGAGGGTTCACTTTATTATATAATTTTAACGTAAAATGATCACTCAAGCGTAGGACAGAACGGGTAACCAGTTTTTTGTATTTTCAAAATGGTCGCCATTTAGTTTTTGAATTTTTTTTTTCAGAATTAGGTAAATGAGATCATCGTCCTAAACAGTTTCTTAAAATAATTGAATAAAAATAGTGTATAGGTGATAATATATATGGTGCTGTTGCTGAATAGGCATCTAAAGATTTGCGTGCGTGACGTAGTCGTGGCGTAAGCAGTTCCGACTACGAACGGTGAAAGCCGAATAAAATATACAAATATAATAGGCGCTTACTTTTTCTTACCAGACGATTTTAAAAAAAATGAAAGGTGCTTTTATCGATCCCGAACCTGCTTTCGTGACGTTCGACTCGGAACCGTTCGGCTGTTCTACGCAAACGCCCGAGAGTTGACGAGCCGATTTGTACCAGACGACATTTTTAATACGGTGCTGCGTCCTATGATAATGTTTTGCTTGTTTTTTTAGGGTCAGGGTCACTTAGGGTAAGGATTTTTTTAAAGAAACAAAGAAAATTAAACATTTACATGAATTTTTTTGAAAGAAACAACAGAGGAAAAAAACATAGCGAGGTTACTGTTGAATACTGTATTTTTATTTACAAGGAATTTTTTTGAAGAAAAAAAAAAACGTACCAAAATTACTTTTATCACGACATATTTTTAAAATTTTATTATTTATTTTTATTTGCTCGCGATGATATTGCAGTGCAAAGCTGTTCGTAATTCATTTTGGGTTTATTTTCTTCAAAACTTCCTGACAAAAAATCCGTCTTCGAAAGCACTTATTTTCAATTTGTAACAAAGTTATCGGCTGCTCGCTGCTTCGGCTCGTCAACACTCGGCCGTTTGCGTAGGACAGCCGAACGATTCCGAGTCGAACGTCACGAAAGCTGGTTCGGGATCGATATCAGTACCAAATAAAATAATCAATTTCCGAATGTAATTCTTTTAACATTTTGAAATTGTGGACACCAGACGACACTTTTATTCAATTAGAAAAAAAAATTTTTTTAATACCTTTTGCGTGTACTTTTGCTTTTATTCATTTTTTTTTACTATGTTACAACCTTTGTTTTTGTGTTTTTTTCCTGCTCGGCCGCTTATTTGCTTTTTTACGTAAACTGTCGGGTTAGGGTTGGGTAGGGTTAGATCACGGTTGTCGTAATATAGTAAACTAGTTTACTATATTACGTTGGCCACGGTTAGGTAGGGTTAGGAAAAGTACAAATTTAGTGTCTTCTGTGCACTTATGAAACTAAAATACGGTCATAGTAAAGATGAAAACAATTGACATGATAGTTTGCGCAAAAAAAAAACCAAACGTTATTTATCTACCTCCCACAAGGTAAGATGTGACACAAGGTCGGGAAAGTGGGATTAGATAAGCCAGCGCTCGAGAGGTGAGCACTCTGGCCATTTAAAAATTGCCTGGGCAGCCCCGTCGGCATTCCCCAGTAGGGGCGCCTCAGACAGTAAGCAATAAACTTACTCCTCCCCAAAGAGGGGAGGCAAAGTCTGGGAGGGTGCACATCCTAGAACTGCACAGGACCAGACAACCCCAATAGACCGGCGTAAATCCAGACCCAAAGGCCCGGACAATACCAGTCTATTAGGCGGGGTAAAAGCCCCTGGTTTGTAAACCAATTTACGTTACATACATTGTAAAAAATGACAAACTAAGTTATTTTACTTAAAAACAACCAGAACAACATTAACAACAACAACAAAAAGACATCACAGAAAACAATTATACACATAAGCTAAACACAACAGTTTCTTTCATTGCAAACAAATAAAACAATTACTTATACTACATTGATTTCGTTCGGCCAACTTCGTTAACATTCGCCAGTGTCAGAAGTGTTCGATAAAACTCGCTGTTGATGACGTAATGCTGATTTTCTTGGATGCCTATTCGGCAACTGTACCGTGATATGGTTAAGGGAGGGTATGTTTCATTTTGTAAGAAACAAATAATGAAATCAAAAAGTGTTTAATTAAAATGAAATTGAAATATATTACAAATTAAACAATAAACATAATAATGTCGTATCCAATATAGAATATTGCAGAAAAAATTGTATTTTCACGACAGATAATTTACACAGCGGACTAATCCGCCCAAATCGAAAAACAAATCGATATTTTCAAAATAAAAATTAACAAATAAATTCGCAAAAATCAGACAACGTTAATTGATATGGTAGATTAATTTGTCCTGCCACCGGTTGCAAAATCAGACAGAACTAATCGATAAAATTTGACCGCCATTTTGGAAAACTGACCGCTTCAATATAACCCGAATTAATTCTATTTTGAGTTTACGAAACATATTTCATTTAAAAAACAAAAAAACCTTTGGTGCTTCTTGCTTAAAATGCCGAAAAAAAGATTTCTGTGTCTTTTAAAGTTTAAGAGGTAAATAAGGGGCAATAACTCTTAATTTTATTTTTGAGCCAGACTTTATCCTGAATTGTTATTTTGAGCCAAAATTTATCGTTAATTTTTAACAAGACTGATATTATCTTCAACTGGAATTATGGATTTGAAATTGTTCCAGTTCGAAGATGTGCTATATTTTACGTCAGAAAAAGCAAAGCAGATAGATTTTTTGCAAGCCCAGTCAACAACCCAAGTATAAGCAACATAAATGCGTAAATTTTCAATAAAATCTTAATTTTTCCATTTATGTATACTTTGTTGTTCATTTATTACTAAAAAATTTTCAAAATCATAAATTTCCCATTTACGTATAATTTGTTGTTCATTTATTACTAATTAATTGAATGTCGCAGTAAATTACGTTACATGTAATAACAACAGGTGATAAGAGTTATTGCCCCTTATTTACCTCTTAAACTTTAAAAGACACATAAATCTTTTTTTCGGCATTTTAAGCAAGAAGCACCAAACCTTTTAATGCACTACTTACTAATAAACTCTATCTTACCCGGAAAAAAAAACTTGGCGATAAAAAAATTAAAACAAACAAACAAGTATTTTTGAATTTAGAGCGGGGGATCAGATTCACATATAAATTTAACATAAAATGATCACCAATTTCCGGACCAGCAGTTTCTAACCGAATAGTATGTTACGGACATATAACTATATGACTAATTTTTAAGAAATGGCAAAAACCAGTTCTAAGAAATAGCACTATTTCTAAAAAATGGTGGATTGTAAAGTTGATGATACGGGAATAGGGGATTACACGTAAACAGTCTGAAAATTTTATCGGTAAAAAAATAATAAATGACATGCCTTCCCTTAACCCTATCATCAACCCTAACTCCAAGTGACACTTTCCCTAATAAAAAAAAAATAATAATAAATTATATGCTCTCCATTAACCCTACTACTAACCCTAAGTCCGGGTGACAAGAGACAAAAAGAAAGAAAAAAAAACTAACACTTGCACACATAATTGATTTCCTAGAAATTAAGAAAATGCCCAAGATTTAACTAAAAACAAAACTTGCTTACATGAAGTGGGTGATTATTTTACGTTAAATTTATATGCTGAACTGCACTCTAAAGTCTAAAATATTTGGTGCTTCTGCAGTTTCACAATCACATATTAGGCCTCTCTTAAAAAATTAAAAAATAGCTGAAGAAATGTATAAACTTTGTACTTACATGGTAGCTGAAAAGAAGGCTGTACACACCCAAAATTACGCAAATTCATCCAGTATTTATTAATTAAAAAATAAAAAACGATTTTATCTATATGTCGACATTTTTCTTATATTTTGAGTTTTTCCGAAAGTATCTCCCTTGCCTACTTAGTAAGCTGAAATGTCTACCGATATGTAAGATCATTTTTTCTTTTTCTTATAATTTAATAAATATTGGATGAATTTGCGTAATTTTTTCGGTACAATCTTATTTTCAGCTAACACGTAAGTACATAATAAAGTTTACACATTTCTTTAAATATTTTAATGTCATTGTGAAACAGCAAAAGCCCCAAATATTTTTTTAAGTTTTATTTATTTTTACCGCACAATTTTTGCAGGCTGTTTACATGTAATCGCCAAAAAAAATAGAATCTTGTTTTTCTTTTTGAATGAAATAGCATATGGTGTAATGATACAATGATACTCGATAGTACGAATTAAAAGCATTAAGATATAACAAGTTTAAGCGTCTATGTGAAACGCGGACAAAACAAGACGACCGGAAAAGAAACATGTCGGATATATAACTAAATCAAGAAGGAAGTTAACTCCAAGTTTTACATTTTTTTAGGGGGGGGGGGGTAGCACTTTCTAGTAAGGGACAGGGTTAGATGGTTGCAATAACTAGTCCGGACAACATTCCAGTCAATGTGCTAAAGAAGCTGATATCGGAACTTGCTTCTATTCTAACAAACTTATACAATCGTTGCTTAAAAAAGAAATGCTTCCCATGTACTTGGAAAATCTCGTTGGTCTCTCCAGTGATCAGTCTCCTATGCGTTGTGAGTAAGCTGCTTGAATCTATAAATCAAGCAATTACCAACCACCTCAACAAAACCAATTTACTTAGTGACAAGCAATACGGATTTCGTCCTGCAAGGTCAAAACTGATGTGTTAACTGTAATATCTATCGCATAGCATCAGTGAATCTGTTGACAGGGCCTTTGTTTTTAGAGCAATAGCCCTTGACATATCAAAGGCTTTCAATAGGGTCTGGCACAAAGAGTTGTTCCACAAACTTACTAACTATCGAATGTCTATGCAACCACTGAATCCGTTTCTCGGATAGGTTTATAAAAGTAGTTGTTGATGGGCAGAGATCATAGAATTAATGTCGGCGTGCCTCAAGGATCTATTCTAGGGCTAACACTCTTCCTGATCTTCAGTAATTATCTTCCAAATCATATCCTTGAATCATTTGTTGACATCTGTGTAGATGACGAAACTGTCTATGGCAGCACCTCGGAGAGCACTGATAATCAAGATCTCACTGATTCTCTCTCTCTTTAAACCTAGAGCATGTGGTGCACTGGGGGAAAAAGTTGCTTGTTACATTTAACACCTTTAAAAGAAAGCTTCTCTCCTTTCACCACCAATGCTCGGATCCCTGTTTTGCCTCAGTCGAAATGAATAGCCCTCTCCTTTTGATCAACTAAGGACTGACTTTCACTTCAGATCTTAAATGAAGATATATATCCAGTTTGTTGCTAAGGTCGCTGGAAGAATAGTTGGATCATTCTATCGCTCCAGAAAGTAGGTTTTTTTTTATCTCCCTCGCACAGAAAAGCAGAAAATGCACCTCAATGCAGAACATGTGATTATCAACTAACTATAAAACATATATTAATGGATTGCAAAAAATATGAAAATACCCGTAGAAAATACTTTAATGAACAAACCCTAAAAACATTATTTGAGAAAGTAACACCATACAAAATATTGCATTTTCTAAAGAAAATAAACCTTTTGGAACTCATCTAAAGATTTAATACAAAACAAACGAAATAGGCAAAATTGAATTTTAGGCCCTGAAACAGGGGCAATAAGATGCATTTAACCATAAACAATTTAAAATATCACTGACTTAAGATTCAAATGAAGGACACTCCCTTCCACACTCATGGCACGAAATGACCCTTAGGGTTGATGTGCCGTAAAGCAACATCTTACCTATCTTACCCACAGCGGTAAGATGTGACACAAGGTCGGAAAGTGGTATTGAAAATCCAGCACCCTAGAGGAAGGGCACTCTGGCCTACAAAAAATGCCTGGGCAGCACCGTCAGCATTCCCTGGTAGGGGTGCCTCAGGCGATTAGCAATAAACTAACCCTTTTTCAAAGGGTGAGAAAGTAAAGCCTGGGAGAGTGCCGGTCTAATGGGTGTAGCATCCATCGCAACAGATACTACACTTTGATCTCAGCCAAAAGGCCGAGGAAAATAAAGTAGTTACTTTCTCTCTTATGCTAATACTAAGTAGCATATTTTTTTTCCACTTACTGAAATCCATTTCATTGTAAATAATTTAGATGACTGAAATAGGAATTTACCTAATTTTGATGAGAATTTTTTTATAATATCTTCTCTCATGAATGCAATTCAGAATTTTTAGAAAATAAATCTTTAAAAAATTTTTTTTTTTAACATAGACGTAAGAGGCTACTGAGAAAAAAAAAGGGGAGAAGGTTTGGGGGGGGGGGTCAACTAAAATTCGGATCTGCTCAGCGAGATGTCTGTTTACATTAGTTTTAAATTTCTGCATGTCAGTACTGTCGGGGAAACAGGGGGAAGGGAGGGAGTTCCTGAGGCCAGCAGCACGAGGAAAGAAGCTATTTGAGTAGAATTGAGTGATGAAATTTAGTTGATTGTCGAGTTAATCTAGTGAATTTACGTAAAAAAAAAATGATGTTGGTCAAATTTGTATTTTTAAATCAAATTACCAATTATATATTTACCTCTTTATTTTTCCTTTTAAATACGCTAAATTTAGTTTAAAACCTTTTTTATGTATAAAAATAATGGCTAGATAGTTAACAGCCAAGTAATTAAAAAAAAAAAAAACCCACAAAATATACAAATAACTTTTACAAAACACATTAAAATTTAATTTTCTACTGACCTGTATACTTTAAATGTTCTGAAACCATTTTCAATTTTTTTTTTTTTTTTTTTTTTCAAAATTAGATTTCTTTCAAAGCTCTCTCTTTCAACACATGAGAAACAAAATGACTGGCTCTCGCTCTGTTGTGTTTGTGGGCTCATTCCTAAAAAATAATGAAAAAAAAATGAGTTACCCTACCATATCATTTTTTTTTTTTACTTTTCAGCCTGAAATGATCTGAAGCTAAGCGACCACCTCTAAAAAATCATCTGCCATTTTTTTTTGTGTTTCAAGAAGTCAAGTTAACTATAACAAATTCAGAGATAATAAATCTAACAATCAGTTTCAACACTTTAGAAGTATACGGGTCAGTAGAAAATTAGATTTTAATGTGTTTTGAAGTTATTAGTTGTGTTTTTCTTTATTTCTTGGCTGTTAACTATACTGCAAGATTATCAAAAAAGTTTTGCGTGTGTTCTGTGTGTATAATATAATTTTAAATAGTGCATGTAATAAAACAAAAATGTCTTCCAGCGATTAAAACATCGAGTTATGGTTCAATTTTCAAGACTTTAAAAAGTAAATTAGAATATTATTTCAGGACAAAAAATACAATTTAAAAACAACAATCAATTTTATCGAAAATGTGGGTAAATACTAAGCGACACAGATGAGATATTTCAATGGTCCCTATGCTACAAATTAAATACTACTGTTATTCATTCATATAAAATCATGAATGGATGCATGAACTATGTCATTCATTCATTAAATATGGGCAAACATCTTGGCTCCACTTGAGTAGTAAATTATTATTTAATTACCTTAAGTTGAATAAAAAAAAAAAGTGTAGGTGTTGTTTCAGTCACGCTTTAAATGAAACTATATATATATATATATATATATATATATATATATAATTTAAAACTTCGGATGAGCGATGATACGGATTTAAGGCCAGTTTTTTTCACCAGGCTCCAGTTATTCGCAAAACCGTTAGTAACATGAGATCTAAATTTCAGTCATCATCTTCATCTTCACATGCTGGCATGTATTCAACGGCTTTTACAAATTGACTTCTAAACTAACCTATCTCTGACCAGGTCTTTATTTATCCTTCTATCTCAAGTCTATCCTTATCATTTCCTCCTATATTTTCCTTGACCTTCTATTGTGATCTGACCCAGCCACCTCAATTGTTCTACATCTATCAACTCAGAAACTCTCATCCATTCTTTCAGCGTGGCATATCGTCAAAGCCTCCCTATACTGTCGTATCATTCTCATCATGTAACGCATGTCCTTAACCTGAATATTCAAGTTCATAAATAAAAACATAAATGTTTATTTTCTATTAAGATTTTCTTTTGATTAAAAAAAATCTGTCGGTACAAACATTATCACCATGTTTACATTTATTTGGAGGGTCTCGAGCGACATTGCTTGTGTTTAAGATAAAACAATATCAAAGACAAAATGACAATTTATACATAAATATCTCGAAAAAAGATACGTCATTACGGTGGATGCATTGATTGGTTAGAAATATTAAATTAATTGAAAATTGAAAGAATTGATTGGTTAGAAAGTTTTTTTAGAAGCATTGATTGGTTAGAAGATCTTTTTAGAAGCATTGATTGGTTAAAAGATCTTTTTAGAAGCATTGATTGGTTAAAAGATCTTTTTAGAAGCATTGATTGGTTAAAAGATCTTTTTAGAAGCATTGATTGGTTAAAAGATCTTTTTAGAAGCATTGATTGGTTAGAGAAGATCTTTTTGGAAGCATTGATTGGTTAAAAGATCTTTTTAGAAGCGTTGATTGGTTAGAAGATTTTATTAGAAGCATTGATTGGTTAGAAGATTTTATTAGAAGCATTGATTGGTTAGAAGATTTTATTAGAAGCATTGATTGCTTAGAAGATTTTTTTTAGAAACATTGATTGCTTTGAAGATTTTTTTTTAGAAGCATTGATTGGTTAGATTTTTCTTTAGAAGCATTGATTGGTTAGAGAAGATCTTTTTAGAAGCATTGATTGGTTAAAAGATCTTTTTAGAAGCATTGATTGCTTAGAAGATCTTTTTAGAAGCATTGATTGCTTAGAAGATTTTTTTAGAAGCATTGATTGCTTTGAAGATTTTTTAGAAGCATTGATTGTTTAGAAGATTTTTTAGAAGCTATGATTGCTTAGAAATATTAAAATTGAAAATTAGAAACCTTTTCAATGCAAGATTTTTTTTTCTTTAATCTTTAATTTTCTGGAATTAAAAACTATCTTTAGAGATGACCAGATTTGTGTCATATTTAAAAAGCAAAACAAAAAAAACAATTTTAAATAGTTTAAAAAAAAAGGACACAATTCCCATCATATTTGATTCCCAAAAATGTTTAATTAAAGTAGAAAAAAAATCTTGCATTGAAAATGCTTCTAATTTTGAATTATTTTAATATTTGTAACCCATTAATTCTTCCGACGTATCTCTTAAAAATACCAGCATGCCTGATGCTTCTTCGTTCAACACCCACAATTTGGATTTAACAACCGCCGAGACAACTACACGGAGTCCAACAAAAAATACAGACGTTAAAAACAATTTTTTCTCATTGCTTTTTTTAAATATGACACGATTTTTGTAATCTCTAAAGATGGAATCTTATTCTGAAAAATTAAAAATTGAAGTAGAAAAAAAAATCTTATTGAAAAGGGCTTCTAATTTTCAATCATTTTAATATAAATATATCAATTTTATTGACAACTTGTCACATGCCTAATAACATGTTACATCTGATAAATCCTATCTACAATTAAATTTAAAAGTACAGGGTGAGTCAGAAGTAACTGAACAGCCAAAAATTTCATGTTTTGTTCCAATTTTTACTTGCCTCCACACGAGGGCAAAGTTAGACACAAGGTCAATTTTTAATGTGCAGAAAATCCAGCTCCCTCAAAAAGGGGCATTCTGGATTTGAACAAAAATAAAAATTGCCTCAGTCTAGAACGACTGCTCCTTCACTGACTGACGACAGAATAGACTAAGTGTAGCATCAGGACATATACTACACTTTGTTCCTAGCTAAAAGGCCAACCTGGCAGCTATTTAGACTCTCCCTCGCTCAATTGCTTGATACCAGATTTGTATTTTGTTTTTTGACTGCACGTTTACTTCTAACTCACCTTGTATATAGCTTCTTCTTTCACATCAGATGTCAGTTGCATGTTGGCATTATTTACGTTGGTTCTGATGTGCCATTGCTTGAAGTCATCAATCAAGTCTTTCTCGGTCTGCCTTTTCCTCGCTTACTTTCAATTTGGATGTGTATACATCTGTTTATCCAACCAGAGCTTCGTTTAACATGTCCATACCACCAAAGGTGGTTTCAATGCAGAGTTGACTCCAGTCTGGGTACCTTCAGCCTTGATAGAAGGAAGTCACATAATATTTAAAACTTATTAGATTTGTTTTAAATGTTGAAAATTCAGGTTATATATATAAAAAAAAAATGATGCATATAATTTTCTGGTAAGGGTTCAAACTTTGTCCTTCTCGTGACATCAACGGAACATTCTGCAGAAGGGGGGGGGGGTGACGACCATCAGCAAACACCCCCTGCAATGTTGGTTTCAAAGAATTTTTCATGGAGAAAAAAACTTGATGACGAAGATCCTACCCCCCCCCCCTCCCGTCTGCAGTTGCGATCAACAAAATGAAGGCGTTTATTGAAGCAGATCCACGCAAAGCTAACTTGTTGAAAAATTAGGTGTAAGTTATCTCACAGTTCTGGGCCATCTCCAGCAATTGGAAGTTCTACAAATGAGTGCTGCATGAACTTTACGAAAATCAAAGCAATCCTTTGTATCAGGTGTTGTTAAAGCTTCTTTTGTAGAAATCCCACCTCCCCTTTTTTTAAATTTTTTTTTTTTTACTATATTGTCAAGTGTGATGAAAAGTGGATCCCTTACAATAATCAGCAACGATCAGTTCAGTGGTCTGATGTAGGTGGAATGTACTGAAATGTTTCCCCAAAAAACACAGAAATATCAAAAGAATGTGACTGTTTCATGGTGTACAGCGACATTAATCCATGCAGGTTTGTGAATCTTGGCAGAATATGCGACTGCAAGGAATGTTTGTGTAGCGAACGGGCCAAGTATAACCAGAAACTGCAGCATATTTGTCCAGGATTGACCATCAGATAAAGCCAACACCTGCTGTGCGACAATGCTTCTTCATCACACATCACACATATCACTTTGCAGAAACTTAACAAACTTGTCTGTGAAATTTTCGCCCATCGACTTTATTCACCAGACATCTTGCCTACTAACTTCTTCATAATCTTGACCGCTTCTTGCAGGAGAAAATTTTCACAGACAGATAGATCCGACATGGCTAAAATCATAAGGTTTTTTTTTTTTTTTTTTTAAATGGAAATCGCTACAGACAAGGCATGAAGCCACTTGATGTAAGGAGCTAAAAAAATACTACTTCAAGGTAAAAACATAGCCAACAATTAGTGTTAGATAGATTTTGACCCAGAAAGCAGCAATTATTCCCCTTTTGTCAGAAATGTAGCTCATGGAATGTGAGAACTAAAGGACAAAATAAGGGAAGCAAGAATTACGAGGCTGCTGAAAGTAAACCCAAAGTCCACTTTCTACACTCATTAGATAAAGGTTAATTTTTAAAAGTTAGGCTACTATTTAGTGGGGAGTAAATCAGGATTGTGTAGTCTGAACACAATACTTTTGACTCTGACTCCTCTATTTTTGACACTTTTGACTCAAACTCTTCTTTATGTAATTGATTATAGCCTACATATCTCATTCATTCATTCATTTCATATGAATCAGATGATGCTATCTTTGGCATTGGTTTCCCCAATATCTTTCTAGTTAGAATTCTTTCTAGAAAAACATTGGGTACTTACAGGAGGGATCACGTGAAGGTTGCCAACATGCTAAGTGAAAGTGTTTCTGTGGAACGAACTGGATTCGAACTTGGCACACCCAGGTTGTCAGTTTGTATCGTTAGCCACCATCACCTCCCACATATCTCAAAGCCGACACATACCCCAAATCTGAGTAGGTTTCGTTCTATCAAAGAATATATAAATTAAGACCATATAGTTTTACAGACTCCAGAGAGATGGAAGGATTAAGGTAGACATTGTATGAAGGGACAGCCTTTTCACTAGGAGCAAAATGTAGTATCTGTTCTGATACTACACTTTATTTTTTCTGTCCTCGGTCAGTGAAAGAGAAATCCTTTTAGGCTGAGGCAATCTTTTATTTATGTTCCAATCCAAAGTGATCCTGTTTGAGGAGCTGGATTTTCCTAACATTAAATATTGACCTTGTGTCTACCTCTGCCCTAGTAGGGATGCAAGTAGATAGGGACAGAGAGTAAGCTTGTAGTAGATATTAAATGATGGAGAGATTAAGGTAGACATTGTGTGAGAGAGAGAGATGGAAAGATTAAAGTAAGCATTTTATGCATGTGTGTGTGTGAGAGAGAGATGGAGAGATTAAGGTAGATATTTCGCGAGGGATGGAGAGATTAAGGTAGACATTGTGTGAGAGAGAGAGAGATGGAAAGATTAAAGTAAGCATTTTATGCATGTGTGTGTGTGACAGATGGTGAGATTAAGGTAGACATTGTGTAGTAGAGCAAGATTAAGGTAGACATTATGTGAGAGAGAGATGGAAAGATTAGGGTAGATATTTCGTGAGTGTGAGCGAGAGATTAAGGTAGACATTGTGTAATAATAGAGCAAGATTAAGGTAGACATCGTGTGAGAGAGAGATGGAAAGATTAAGGTAGATATTTCGTGAGTGTGAGCGAGAGATGGAGAGATTAAGGTAGACATTGTGTAGTAGAGCGAGATTAAGGTAGACATTGTGTGAGAGAGAGATAGAAAGATTAGGGTAGATATTTCGTGAGTGTGAGCGAGAGATGGAGAGATTAAGGTAGACATTGTGTAGTAGAGCGAGATTAAGGTAGACATTGTCTGAGAGAGAGATGGAAAGATTAAGGTAGACATTGTGTAGTAGAGCAAGATTAAGGTAGACATTGTCTGAGAGAGAGATTGAAAGATTAAAGTAGACATTGTGTGAGAGCGATGGAAAGATTAAGGTAGACATTGTCTGAGAGAGAGATGGAAAGATTAAGGTAGACATTGTGTAGTAGAGCAAGATTAAGGTAGACATTGTCTGAGAGAGAGATTGAAAGATTAAAGTAGACATTGTGTGAGAGCGATGGAAAGATTAAGGTAGACATTGTCTGAGAGAGAGATGGAAAGATTAAGGTAGACATTGCATGCATGAGAAATAGAGAGAAAGAGAGATTGAGAGATTAAGGTAGACATTGCATGCATGAGAAATAGAGAGAAAGAGAGATTGAGAGATTAAGGTAGACATTGCATGCATGAGAAATAGAGAGAAAGAGAGATTGAGAGATTAAGGTAGACATTGCATGCATGAGAGAAAGAGAGATTGAAAGATTATGGTACATTGTATAAGAGAGACCGAGAGTAAGCTTACAGTAGATATAAAATGTTTGTGAGGGAGAAAGTTTGTTTGAGACAGCCATTGCATATGGAAGACATAAGAAAATAGTAATTTATTTATTTTTTTGTCATATTTGAGAACTATACTAGAACAGGAGAATTTGACATGTGCCAGAGGATCATTGTTAGTGATTATATCATCTGTACATTTTTCTTTTTTTGGGGTGAGGGGGGGGGGGCCTGCAGTAAAAGAGTATATTTGGAACAGGACTTTCATCTTGTTATCGCCAGAAAAAAGGTTTGATATGCTATCCAATTATTTTCTTTGATGTCACCTCCATTTTATGACCTCCTCCTATCTCTATTTCTCCCCCTTTCCCCTCTCTAATCGGGCCTCTATAAAAAAAAACAACAAAAAAAACGGGAATTTGCTAATTAATTGAATACCTGCAGCCTTGACACCATTGTTGTCGATAAAGAAACAAAGTAGATTTTGCAACGTGTTTATCTTTTCGCAGGATCGCTTGACAAATGTTTTGAAATCCGCAATATCTCTGTTATTAATACTGTCAACTATATAAGGACAAATTTCACACGTGCTAAAAAAAAACGTCTCTGCCAAAAAAACAAAACAAAAAAAGAAAACTAAAAAAAACAATACTCTGTCATTAAATCTAAATGAATAAATGTGAAATTTATTTTCATTTATCACACCTATATTACCATCAAAACGACTCACTGTTATTTAAATCAATAACACAACATAATCTGTTGAAATACTGTATATATAGTAGAGAGCAAAGACCCAAACACAGCTATTTGTATACCTAATTTGTATAACTACTTTTTAAACAGTTTATAATAAATTAATGTTTGGTGACATTCATTTGTAATTTTATTGCCTTATTTTCCTATGTGCAATAGTTTTGTCGGTATTAACATTAATTAAAGTGATTTAATAAAAAAAAAAAAATGATAAATTACAAAAAGCCTTTAACATATTATGTTCATTAATTTTCAAGAGAAGTAATTTAAATGAAAAGTAATATATCTTAGCTAGTCAGAAAAAAGATATACCAACGAGACATAAGAGTTTAAACAAATTTTTTATGTACTCATCGCTTGTCGAGGATAAGGGTTAGTTTGTCCAGAGGATAGTTAACAATTGTTGGAACTGGGCAGAGTCTGATCATTTAAGAGGACGGCTCAACAAACAATTTGCTAACATTGGACTTATAAGCGACCATGTTGTAGTCAGCTGGGAATCAGCCCTGTGGTATTGTGTTCTATAGACGGGCAGTTCTTTGAAAGAGACTTTACTCATGGAAGTTCTATTTAGTTTTGGGTACACAGAGAAAAAAAGTAAACTTATTTTCAGTGGTTGTAGCTAGACAAATTTTTGTTGTGAATGTTTTACGGGGGGGGGGGGGGCATAGATTGGAGCTCTGTCGAGCACCTACCCATGAAAATAACGATAGAGTAGAGAAAGACTAGTAACCTCTCTTCTGTGAGAAAGAGGCTGTAGGGAAGAGAAGGGGACATCCCCACATCAAAGCCCTTTAATATGTCAAGAGCTTTTGCTCTAGAAATGAAGCTCATAGAGAGAGGGGAAAGGTGACCTCTCTCTATCTATCCCTCTCCCTCTCCCTCTCTCCCTCTCCCTCTATCTATCTCCCTCTCCCTCTACCTATCTCCCTCTCCCTCTATCTATCTCCCTCTCCCTCTATCTATCTCCCTCTCCCTCTATATCTCCCTCTCTCTCTATCTCTCTCTATCTCTCTCTCTCTCTCAAGACATCAAGTGGTGAGGCCTCCATTTTGGAGCTGTGAGAAATGTGGAGTTGCCATTGCTCCCAGGTCCACTCTGGCCCGGAGTGGTAGTACCTGTAAGAGCCCATCTATGGGTCAAATAAAACCTACTGGCGCTGCCAAATCAGGCTGTCTGAAGTTATTGACTTCCTGACTCAAAATGCACCAAACATTGATGTTTTATTGTTTTTTTTTTCCTTTGGAAAATCCAAAACAAAAGACAACAATTTCCTTCCCTCCCCTCTTCTTCCATTTCCCCTCTCCCCCTTCACTCAACCAAGCACTATGAATGGATGCTTGAACATATAAAGAACTTGAAGCGTGGAAACCTTCACCAAAATGACCGGAAAGCGGTCGATATGGCGTGAAACAAAAACAACCAAATCAAAAACCATGATTAAACATTTGAACATGTCAAGAACTTGAAGCATAAAAAACCTTCACCAAAATGACAACAATTCAAAATACCAAAGCTCTTAACTAATGACTATAAATGACCCACTGACTTGAGACTCAAACGAAGGATATTTCCTTCTACATTCATGGCATGAAATGACTCTTAGGGTTGATGTGCCATTAAACAACATCTTACCTTACCTCTCTCCCTCTCTCTGGTTGCCATTAGCGATGCCAATATTTTTTTTATTTCAAATCAATTTTCAAATGAAATCAAAGTAAAATAAATAATGGTAGTCGTTGTGACCCAACGGGTCACAGGTACGTTTACCATTTACTAAAAATCAGGGAATTATCCGATTGAAATTAAATTTTCAAAATTTAAAGTAAAATGTAAAGTAGCTTCCTTTACATTAGCTACTCCATCGATGGGTAGGAGTAGAGGATGCCACTTCTTTCCCAGGATTACTCCACTTACCCTTGATCCCTACCTTATAATGCTGAGTGTTTAGCAAGAAGACATCTCCCCTCTGTAGTACGATTAGAAATAGTAGACACGTTAATACTAGAAGAAAAACTTGCCATATTGCAGTAATTTACTAAACAAAAGAGCTGAACTCTTATCAAAATGTAGGCACATGCTTAAGATCCCGACTATAGCTTAGCACATATTGGAATTTATAACACACTCATTGATTCGTTAGTGATTTTCTTCCTTATCCCTTTAAGGGTCTGTTGAATTAGCCTACAGATAACCCAATCACTGCTCCCTTAAGGGTCACGTGATCCATTCTATATATACTCAAACACCTGGACATCAGTTGACTGCGTAACGACAAAAGCCCACAGAAGGCAGTCGCTGGCAGCTAACCCACTCCTTCACTTTCTCCATTACCCACCATCTTGGATCGCGACAAGCCCACAGAAGACAATTCGTAAGCAGCCATTCCTTCTTTTTAAGTTTCCCCACTTATGTTGATATTAACCTGACTGCAGTTGCGACAGAAGGCAGTTCATAGATAAAAGCCATTTATTCCACAATAGTGTCAAGTTGCAGGTATTCAATTAATTAGCAAATTCCTACTTTATGGAGCGATAGAATGACCCAACTATTCTTCCAGTGACCTTAGCAACAAACTGGATATACATCTTCATTTAAGATCTAAAGTGAAAGTCAGTCCTAAGTTTATCAAAAGGAGAGAGCTATTTATTTCGACTGAGGCAAAACAGGGATCCAAGTGTTGGTGGTGAAAGGAAAGAAGCTTGCTTTTAAAGGTGTTAAAAGTAACAAGCCACTTTTTATCCCAGTGAACCACATGCTCTAGGGTTAAAGAGAGAATCAGCGAGATCTTGATTATCTGTGCTCTATGAGGTGTTGTCATAGGCAGTTTCATCATCTACATAGATGTCAAATATTCGCATAACGCCAAGTAGGGATCACTAGTTCTGTATAAACTGTAAAATTTGTTCGTTTAAAAAAAATACTGATTGAATTTCTTTTTTAAATAATTAAATTTTTTTATACAAATTGTTACATTATAAAAAAAATTGATATCATTTTATTTAAAAATCAATTTTTATTTTATATACTTTTGATTGTTTTTTTTTATATCTTAATTTTAATTTGGATTAAATTTAGTTCATTTTTTGAAAAAAATTATAATTTTTTAACATTTTTATTGGATTTAAAAAATTCACTTTGCATTTATTCTATTAAAAATTATTGTTTATATTTAAGTATTTTTATTTTTTAGCCACATATTGTGCAATTAATTGAATGTATTAAATATTTGAAATTAGAATACATATATATATATATATAATATATAATAATAAAATAATATAATAAAACGTCTTTGTAGAATTTGGTATATTCGGACTACTGTTCTCATCTTGGGTGTCTTTGTCACAACGTTTTGATGTAACTTCCGACCTTCTTCAGGTGTACCTTGTCGAACTCGGGAATCTGGACGGAATTTCAGAAGGAACCCTTTATTAAACCCACGGGGGTAGCATGCTTTCGTTCCATCTGCCATGACTTCAGTAATTCGCAATTCTTTGTATCGCCCGCACTAAGGATTGAACCTTCAACCTTCAGAAGACCGTCACTTAGAACTGAATTTTACTTAGTACTATATCCACTGCACCACGGATTCTTGCAGTGGATATAGTACTAAGTAAAATTCAGTTCTAAGTGACGGTCTTCTGAAGGTTGAAGGTTCAATCCTCAGTGCGGGCGATACAAAGAATTGCGAATTACTGAAGACTTCTTCCCAGCCATAGCAGATGGAACGAGAGCATGCTACCCCCGTGGATTTAATAAAGGGTTCTGTTCGAAATTCCGTCCAGATTCTCGAGTTCGACAAGGTAAACCTGAAGAAGGTCGGAGGTTACATCGGCCGAAATGTTGTGATAAAAACACTCAAGATGAGAACAGTAGTCCGAATATACCAAATTCTACAAATTATCAACCTTCATCTAAGAAATTCCGAAACATAAAACGTCTTTATTTAATAGTTTTCAAAGACAAAAATATACAAATGTAAGCAGGAGCAGGGACTTATTTATAATGTATTCTTCTCCCCAATTTAATCTAATTTAATTATTCTTGATTATAATTAGTAAAGAGAAAGAAAAGTAAAACATACAAAAAACAGTAACATAAAAACTATCAGTAATCAATATACTGCAACATGCGGACACTTTTGAATTACCTATGAGACACCATCCTCAAGTGTCTTCAGTCTCTCTGTAAAATGGTTTGTCAGGACAACCTGACATGAGGATACTTCACCCTACAAGTAAACCCTGACCAAATATTCAAAATAACATAGTATTTGCAGCACAAATAAGATCCCCTCAGCACGGCTATACACTTGCTCATACGAGGAATAGTGCACCTTCTAGTGATGTTACCTCAACTAACACCACATAGCTGGATACTCCACCAGACTAGATTAATTCTTGTCCTGGAATCTGATAAGACCAAGAGACCACAAGAAAGATATGCTATAATATAGTTAACTGTTGAATTGGAGAGAAGAAATGTTCTGAACTTCTTTACTAACTCAACGTTTGAGAAATAAGGGAGAATTAATGCTCTTAACTCCTTTACTAACTCAATGTTTGACAGGTAAAGAGTACTTTAATAGCATAGTCGAATATCTATGTATCTCATATAGAGATCAAATGTTAGCCTCAGGAATGGGCCCCTTGATTTCTGAGAACTTCGACTGAAGTAAAATGAAACAAAAGAGAAAATGTAATATATACATATGCACATATGTCTGATTTTAAAATGCAAATATAAACTCTACCAGAAACAAATATGATTATGATCCAGGATAAATCAATAGATAAAAAAATCACATATAGAAGTAATCAGAATGAACTGAGAGGAAATTTACATCTACCAAACAAAGAGTTATTTTAATAATTATTAACAGTAATATAAATTTACTGGAAATCTAGTAAATATTTCCTATTGAATTAAAAAAAATTTGTACAAAGAAACCATTTCGATATACATAGTCTTTGAAATTTCATTGAACTTCTTACATAACAAGACAAAAAAGGACATACTCCTTAATTTAGTTTTAGTAAAAAAAGGCTCGATTTGCCTTATATGAACTAAAAATATATTTTTTAAAAACTTAAGAATTTTGTAGTTATTCATGTTTTGTAATTTTTTCTGAAGTTTTTTGTTTCTACTTTCTTTTTTCTGATTTTTTTCTTTCTTTTTTCTGATTTTTTTCTTTCTTTTTTCTGATTTTTCTTTCTTTTTTCTGATTTTTCTTTCTTTTTTCTGATTTTTCTTTCTTTTTTGTTCTGATTTGTTTCTTTTTTGTTCTGATTTGTTTCTTTTTTGTTCTGATTTGTTTTTTTTTCTGATTTTTTCTTTCTTTATTTATTTTTTTCTTTATTTTTTTTCTGATTTTTCTTTTTTTCTGATTTTTTTCTTTCTGATTTTTTTCCCCCTTGAGAATGTGAGTAATGAAGAAAGATTGAATCTGATTTTTCTGCAGGTGATTTTCAAGAACCATCATGAGACTAGAACTCACCAAGTCTGGCTATTTGCGCCAAGGTATTTATTCATTCCTCTTTTGGTACACGAAAAAACAAGCACTGAAATATTTTCTATTAACACTAATAATAACACAATATGCTAAGGCATTTCCTGTTTGCACGTACGTTGTCACCCACTTGAAAATCTACTGGTCTTGTTTGGAAACCAGTTTTGACTACCCATTTTAAAATGAATTATTCTAGAATGCGGACTGACGACCTCCGTGTGCCAAGTTCGAATCCAGTCGGTTCCGTAACATCACTTTCACTTATAGATGTTTGCAACCTTCATCAGATCCCTCCTTTAAGTACCCCATTCTTTAAAAAAAATTTGGGGGAAACCAAGTCTAATAAAATCAAGCCATTCAAAAAAAAAGTCGTACCATGTTGATCAATAAAAATTTATTTTTACACAAGTATATGAAGGACACAACTGTAATATAATGAGCACCTTCTCTGTCTGTCTGTCTTGGAGAATTTTTGTAAACGGGAGGGGGGGGGCGGGAGGGGAGGTAATTACCATTTAATTAATTTCAAAGTCAGATACATAACAAATACATTAGGCCACATATTAATGACTAAATAAACAATAAATAATTTCAGTGCCGAGGCTGTGATTCGAACTCGCAACCTTAACGTCAACTGTCCGATACGCTACTGACTGCGCCAATCGACCAAGTTAAAAATAACCTTTTGATTTAACTACTTAAAGAAATGTTTTTATTTCATTTCTTTCAGTTAGCAATGAATGATCGTACAATAACTGGTTCTTCGATATAGTTTGGGATCTGCGTTCGCGCTCGATTTTTTTTTTCACACATTTTTTTTTGGGCATTTTCTGCATTTATGAACACCTGTCTTAGCATCACTTATTTAAATCTATATTTGATATTCTATGCTTATAACTTTATCATTAAACTGGGTTAGTCTTCAGGAGAGGAGAAAAATGATAGTTTATTTTGATCATTCTTAACTATAAATGTTTTATTTTCCGAAATGAATGATTGCAGAGTAATTAGATTAAGAGCAGGGTTGTGGAGTCGGAGGTTTTGGAAGGAGTCGGAGTTGGAATCAGACTCCTAAGAATGCTAAGAGTCTGAGTCTGAGAAGTTGGATTTTTTTTAATCTCTGAAGAATCAACAAGTCTGAATATTAGAATACTTTAACATAAGGACTCAGATCAGATATTTTGGAATTCTAGGAATCGGAGTCGGTATTTTGAGAATCCTTAGAGTCATAGTTGAACCATATAGCTTCCGACTCCGTAACCCTGATTCAGATAATGATGCATATGAAAATAAGGCTACTTTTAGTAAAGCAAAGATCTAATACAGTGGCTGACCAAGAAGGTGGCCGAGGGAGTCCCGAGCAGCAAGATCAGAGGCAACAAAATGCCCTCCGTTCGTGACCAATCCTCTAAAGCCCACGCATAATTTAAAATAACATAATAACTGGACGCTAGTCTCGTTGATATGGCATTTCACAAATCAAAATTTAAATAAATGTTTACCATTGAAAATTCAATTTCTATTGTCTGGCGAGACGAAGTAAAACATCTCGTCCATAACTCAATTTCAGGTAAAATGGAACAATTATTGTCTCAAGAAGTGCTGCCATTGTGTTTTCGACAGCTTAAAGAAAGCATTCATTAGTTGTCCGTTATTGTTTTTGAGCTTGGTTTGAGTTTGATGGGCCAATGATAAATAAGACAACATGGTGGTATATTTATGTTACGCCTGATGTTTACACATTGTTATCGGTTTAATAACAACTCAAAAATGAAGAAAGGACGAAGTAGAACCTTTTAATAAATTTATTTAACAAAAACACTGATTAAATGAAATGTAGAAAACCGCTAAACGCAAGATGCTTAGTCTGATCGTGAGAGCCGTTCTGTTTACTTTTCAACTGTCATGGCAGACGACTCCTTTTATCCAAGGACGATAACTCTATCTTTTGATTCAAGGGGAAATAACTATTCTGTTTTGTTAGGTTGCCCTAACAATTTACAAGAATGTGTATTTGCAGAATGATATGTTACAGAAAGACTGCCTCGAGACTTTGTCATAAACTCTTCTATATATAGTGTCTAGAAGTCTATATAGTCACAAAATAGGGTAGACCACCATCACACCATAACATCCCCCTTTTTAGCCTTGCTCCGTATGGAGTCAATACTTTTATTTTATTTTTTATCATTGTTGCTCAAAACCTGTTTGCGGATTGCTATCTCAAATGTGTCGAACACGACATCCATTAGTTCGCCCTCTGGAGTATTATTCTCAACAGCATTTGAATATCATTTTTCTGATCTGGTTCATGTGTCTTTAGTGGGTAAACTTGGGTCCCTTTACCATGTAAATCATATTTCCAATCCATTTATCCACTGTCTTTGTTTCCCAGTAAGATTTATTGTTTTTGAACACCCGAAAGAAAACCGTTTCTCCAACTTTTAAGCCTTTCTACATGACACTTTTTCCACATCCTGATTTCGCATGGGTTGGCAATTGTCTATTAAGCCCTGTTTTAATCTTCCTTGCAAACATTGCTTCTGCATGGAAGATGGAACATTGTTATTTAAGGTCATCTTATATACCTGCAAAAATTATTAAATGATCTTTTCACTATGTGTATCCACAAACGGTTCTGCCTCACCATTGCTTCTCGCATGGTATGGCACTATCGTGATATGCTCCATTACAAAGTTTTGACAGAATATTTTAAATTAACTAGACGTGAATTATGTTCTGTTGTCCGATACAATATGGTCAACAACCCGAACCAGGCGACCAATTCATATAAAAATCTAAGTGTTACTTCTGTAGTTGGTTTCTTGCATTTTAATATTTCTGACTATTTTGAGAAACTGTCCACCACTATTAGATAATAGAAACCATCCAGTGGGCCAGTAAAATCTATGTCGATCCCAGGCCACAGTTGATCAGTTTTTGGCCAGTCTGAACTTTATAGGTGTCTTCACTGCAAAAGCAACACCTTTGCATATTGTCACCACATTTTCAATGTCTTTGTCCATGCTTGTCCAATGCACATAACTTCTGATGAAACTTTTCATTCTCGAAATTCCCTGATGACCGACAAAAATTTTTTTTTAGTATTCTTTTTCGTACTGCTGCAGGAATAACCACTTGATCATTGTACATAATTACTTCATCACAGATTGAATACACTTTCGAGATTTGTCAGTGTTTTTCTTTAATTTCATTTTTTATGTTCTTTAAAAAATTGTTATATTTTCCTTTATTTCTTCGAGTGTTACCGGAAGCTCCTTAATGGTGTTACACAATGTATTTTTTACTTCTACCTTTGTTTTTTGACAATGGGAGGGGATACTCCATTTTATAAGTGTAATTGAGAAGAACGGTCCCCCATCTCTGTAGTCTGTTTGCAGTATGCCATGGTAAACCCTTTTTTGACCAATAAATCGTTAGCAGTGGTTTATGGTCGGTTTGCAACACAAAACCTTTTTTTGACCCATAAATTGTTAGCAGTGGTTTATGGTCGGTTTGCAACACTAAATCCTTTTTTGAACCATAAATCGTTAGCAGTGGTTTATGGTCGGTTTGCAACACTAAACCGTTTTTGACCCATAAATCGTTAGCAGTTGTTTATGGTCAGGTTGCAACACAAAATCCTTTTTTGACCCATAAATCGTTAGCAGTGGTTTATGGTCGGTTTGCAACACTAAACCCTTTTTGACCCATAAATCGTTAGCAGTTGTTTATGCTCAGGTTGCAACACAAAATCCTTTTTTGAACCATAAATCGTTAGCAGTGGTTTATGGTCAGTTTGCAACACTAAACCCTTTTTGACCCATAAATCGTTAGCAGTTGTTTATGGTCAGGTTGCAACACAAAATCCTTTTTTGAACCATAAATCGTTAGCAGTGGTTTATGGTCGGTTTGCAACACTAAACCCTTTTTGACCCATAAATCGTTAGCAGTTGTTTATGCTCAGGTTGCAACACAAAATCCTTTTTTGAACCATAAATCGTTAGCAGTGGTTTATGGTCGGTTTGCAACACTAAACCCTTTTTGACCCATAAATCGTTAGCAGTTGTTTATGGTCAGGTTGCAACACAAAATCCTTTTTTGACCCATAAATCGTTAGCAGTTGTTTATGCTCAGGTTGCAACACAAAATCCTTTTTTGACCCAAAAATCATTAGCAGTGGTTTATGGTCGGTTTGCAACACTAAACCCTTTTTGACCCATAAATCGTTAGCAGTTGTTTATGGTCAGGTTGCAACACAAAATCCTTTTTTGAACCATAAATCGTTAGCAGTGGTTTATGGTCGGTTTGCAACACTAAACCCTTTTTGACCCATAAATCGTTAGCAGTTGTTTATGGTAAGGTTGCAACACTAAACCCTTTTTGACCCATAAATCGTTAGCAGTTGTTTATGGTAAGGTTGCAACACAAAATCCTTTTTTGAACCATAAATCGTTAGCAGTGGTTTATGGTCGGTTTGCAACACTAAACCCTTTTTGACCCATAAATCGTTAGCAGTTGTTTATGCTCAGGTTGCAACACAAAATCCTTTTTTGAACCATAAATCGTTAGCAGTGGTTTATGGTCGGTTTGAAACACTAAACCCTTTTTGACCCATAAATCGTTAGCAGTTGTTTATGGTCAGGTTGCAACACAAAATCCTTTTTTGACCCATAAATCGTTAGCAGTTGTTTATGGTCGGTTTGCAACACTAAACCCTTTTTTGACCCATAAATCGTTAGCAGTAGTTTATGGTTGGTTTGCAACACTAAACCGTTTTTTTACCCATAAGTCGTTAGTGATGGTTTATGGTCGGTTTGCAACACAAAATCCTTTTTTGACCCATAAATCGTTAGGGTTTGTTTATGGTTGGTTTGCAACACTAAATCCTTTTTTGACCCGTAAATTGTTAGCAGTGGTTTATGGTTGGTTTGCAACACTAAATCGTTTTTTGACCCGTAAATTGTTAGCAGTGGTTTATGGTCGGTTTGCAACACTAAACCCTTTTTTGACCCATAAATCGTTAGCAGTGGTTTATGGTCGGTTTGCAACACTAAATCCTTTTTTGACCCATAAATCGTTAGCGATGGTTTATGGTCGGTTTGCAACACTAAATCCTTTTTTGAACCATAAATCGTTAGCAGTGGTTTATGGTCGGTTTGCAACACTAAACCCTTTTTGACCCATAAATCGTTAGCAGTTGTTTATGGTCAGGTTGCAACACAAAATCCTTTTTTGACCCATAAATCGTTAGCAGTGGTTTATGGTCGGTTTGCAACACTAAACCCTTTTTGACCCATAAATCGTTAGCAGTTGTTTATGCTCAGGTTGCAACACAAAATCCTTTTTTGAACCATAAATCGTTAGCAGTTGTTTATGGTCAGGTTGCAACACAAAATCCTTTTTTGACCCATAAATCGTTAGCAGTGGTTTATGGTCGGTTTGCAACACTAAACCCTTTTTGACCCATAAATCGTTAGCAGTTGTTTATGCTCAGGTTGCAACACAAAATCCTTTTTTGAACCATAAATCGTTAGCAGTGGTTTATGGTCGGTTTGCAACACTAAACCCTTTTTGACCCATAAATCGTTAGCAGTTGTTTATGGTCAGGTTGCAACACAAAATCCTTTTTTGAACCATAAATCGTTAGCAGTGGTTTATGGTCGGTTTGCAACACTAAACCCTTTTTGACCCATAAATCGTTAGCAGTTGTTTATGCTCAGGTTGCAACACAAAATCCTTTTTTGAACCATAAATCGTTAGCAGTGGTTTATGGTCGGTTTGCAACACTAAACCCTTTTTGACCCATAAATCGTTAGCAGTTGTTTATGGTCAGGTTGCAACACAAAATCCTTTTTTGACCCATAAATCGTTAGCAGTTGTTTATGCTCAGGTTGCAACAGAAAATCCTTTTTTGACCCATAAATCGTTAGCAGTGGTCTATGATCGGTTTGCAACACTAAACCCTTTTTGACCCATAAATCGTTAGCAGTTGTTTATGCTCAGGTTGCAACACAAAATCCTTTTTTGAACCATAAATCGTTAGCAGTGGTTTATGGTCGGTTTGCAACACTAAACCCTTTTTGACCCATAAATCGTTAGCAGTTGTTTATGGTAAGGTTGCAACACAAAATCCTTTTTTGAACCATAAATCGTTAGCAGTGGTTTATGGTCGGTTTGCAACACTAAACCCTTTTTGACCCATAAATCGTTAGCAGTTGTTTATGCTCAGGTTGCAACACAAAATCCTTTTTTGAACCATAAATCGTTAGCAGTGGTTTATGGTCGGTTTGCAACACTAAACCCTTTTTGACCCATAAATCGTTAGCAGTTGTTTATGGTCAGGTTGCAACACAAAATCCTTTTTTGACCCATAAATCGTTAGCAGTTGTTTATGCTCAGGTTGCAACACAAAATCCTTTTTTGACCCATAAATCGTTAGCAGTGGTTTATGGTCGGTTTGCAACACTAAACCCTTTTTGACCCATAAATCGTTAGCAGTTGTTTATGCTCAGGTTGCAACACAAAATCCTTTTTTGAACCATAAATCGTTAGCAGTGGTTTATGGTCGGTTTGCAACACTAAACCCTTTTTGACCCATAAATCGTTAGCAGTTGTTTATGGTCAGGTTGCAACACAAAATCCTTTTTTAAACCAATAAATCGTTAGCAGTTGTTTATGCTCAGGTTGCAACACAAAATCCTTTTTTGACCCATAAATCGTTAGCAGTTGTTTATGGTCGGTTTGCAACACTAAACCCTTTTTGACCCATAAATCGTTAGCAGTTGTTTATGCTCAGGTTGCAACACAAAATCCTTTTTTGAACCATAAATCGTTAGCAGTGGTTTATGGTCGGTTTGCAACACTAAACCCTTTTTGACCCATAAATCGTTAGCAGTTGTTTATGGTAAGGTTGCAACACAAAATCCTTTTTTGAACCATAAATCGTTAGCAGTGGTTTATGGTCGGTTTGCAACACTAAACCCTTTTTGACCCATAAATCGTTAGCAGTTGTTTATGCTCAGGTTGCAACACAAAATCCTTTTTTGAACCATAAATCGTTAGCAGTGGTTTATGGTCGGTTTGAAACACTAAACCCTTTTTGACCCATAAATCGTTAGCAGTTGTTTATGGTCAGGTTGCAACACAAAATCCTTTTTTGACCCATAAATCGTTAGCAGTTGTTTATGCTCAGGTTGCAACACAAAATCCTTTTTTGACCCATAAATCGTTAGCAGTGGTTTATGGTTGGTTTGCAACACTAAACCCTTTTTGACCCATAAATCGTTAGCAGTTGTTTATGCTCAGGTTGCAACACAAAATCCTTTTTTGAACCATAAATCGTTAGCAGTGGTTTATGGTCGGTTTGCAACACTAAACCCTTTTTGACCCATAAATCGTTAGCAGTTGTTTATGGTCAGGTTGCAACACAAAATCCTTTTTTGACCCATAAATCGTTAGCAGTTGTTTATGGTCAGGTTGCAACACAAAATCCTTTTTTGAACCATAAATCGTTAGCAGTGGTTTATGGTCGGTTTGCAACACTAAACCCTTTTTGACCCATAAATCGTTAGCAGTTGTTTATGGTCAGGTTGCAACACAAAATCCTTTTTTGAACCATAAATCGTTAGCAGTGGTTTATGGTCGGTTTGCAACACTAAACCCTTTTTGACCCATAAATCGTTAGCAGTTGTTTATGCTCAGGTTGCAACACAAAATCCTTTTTTGAACCATAAATCGTTAGCAGTGGTTTATGGTCGGTTTGCAACACTAAACCCTTTTTGACCCATAAATCGTTAGCAGTTGTTTATGGTCAGGTTGCAACACAAAATCCTTTTTTGACCCATAAATCGTTAGCAGTTGTTTATGCTCAGGTTGCAACAGAAAATCCTTTTTTGACCCATAAATCGTTAGCAGTGGTCTATGATCGGTTTGCAACACTAAACCCTTTTTGACCCATAAATCGTTAGCAGTTGTTTATGCTCAGGTTGCAACACAAAATCCTTTTTTGAACCATAAATCGTTAGCAGTGGTTTATGGTCGGTTTGCAACACTAAACCCTTTTTGACCCATAAATCGTTAGCAGTTGTTTATGGTAAGGTTGCAACACAAAATCCTTTTTTGAACCATAAATCGTTAGCAGTGGTTTATGGTCGGTTTGCAACACTAAACCCTTTTTGACCCATAAATCGTTAGCAGTTGTTTATGCTCAGGTTGCAACACAAAATCCTTTTTTGAACCATAAATCGTTAGCAGTGGTTTATGGTCGGTTTGCAACACTAAACCCTTTTTGACCCATAAATCGTTAGCAGTTGTTTATGGTCAGGTTGCAACACAAAATCCTTTTTTGACCCATAAATCGTTAGCAGTTGTTTATGCTCAGGTTGCAACACAAAATCCTTTTTTGACCCATAAATCGTTAGCAGTGGTTTATGGTCGGTTTGCAACACTAAACCCTTTTTGACCCATAAATCGTTAGCAGTTGTTTATGCTCAGGTGGCAACACAAAATCCTTTTTTGAACCATAAATCGTTAGCAGTGGTTTATGGTCGGTTTGCAACACTAAACCCTTTTTGACCCATAAATCGTTAGCAGTTGTTTATGGTCAGGTTGCAACACAAAATCCTTTTTTAAACCAATAAATCGTTAGCAGTTGTTTATGCTCAGGTTGCAACACAAAATCCTTTTTTGACCCATAAATCGTTAGCAGTTGTTTATGGTCGGTTTGCAACACTAAACCCTTTTTGACCCATAAATCGTTAGCAGTTGTTTATGCTCAGGTTGCAACACAAAATCCTTTTTTGAACCATAAATCGTTAGCAGTGGTTTATGGTCGGTTTGCAACACTAAACCCTTTTTGACCCATAAATCGTTAGCAGTTGTTTATGGTAAGGTTGCAACACAAAATCCTTTTTTGAACCATAAATCGTTAGCAGTGGTTTATGGTCGGTTTGCAACACTAAACCCTTTTTGACCCATAAATCGTTAGCAGTTGTTTATGCTCAGGTTGCAACACAAAATCCTTTTTTGACCCATAAATCGTTAGCAGTGGTTTATGGTCAGTTTGAAACACTAAACCCTTTTTGACCCATAAATCGTTAGCAGTTGTTTATGGTCAGGTTGCAACACAAAATCCTTTTTTGACCCATAAATCGTTAGCAGTTGTTTATGCTCAGGTTGCAACACAAAATCCTTTTTTGACCCATAAATCGTTAGCAGTGGTTTATGGTTGGTTTGCAACACTAAACCCTTTTTGACCCATAAATCGTTAGCAGTTGTTTATGCTCAGGTTGCAACACAAAATCCTTTTTTGAACCATAAATCGTTAGCAGTGGTTTATGGTCGGTTTGCAACACTAAACCCTTTTTGACCCATAAATCGTTAGCAGTTGTTTATGGTCAGGTTGCAACACAAAATCCTTTTTTGACCCATAAATCGTTAGCAGTTGTTTATGGTCAGGTTGCAACACAAAATCCTTTTTTGACCCGTAAATTGTTAGCAGTGGTTTATGGTCGGTTTGCAACACAAAATCCTTTTTTGACCCATAAATCGTTAGCAGTGGTTTATGGTTGGTTTGCAACACTAAATCCTTTTTTGACCCATAAATCGTTAGCGATTGTTTATGGTCGGTTTGCAACACTAAACCCTTTTTTGACCCATAAATCGTTAGCAGTGGTTTATGGTCGGTTTGCAACACTAAACCGTTTTTTTACCCATAAGTCGTTAGTGATGGTTTATGGTCGGTTTGCAACACAAAATCCTTTTTTGACCCATAAATCGTTAGGGTTTGTTTATGGTTGGTTTGCAACACTAAATCCTTTTTTGACCCATAAATCGTTAGCAGTGGTTTATGGTCGGTTTGCAACACTAAACCCTTTTTTGACCCATAAATCGTTAGCAGTTGTTTATGGTCGGTTTGCAACACAAAATCCTTTTTTGACCCATAAATCGTTAGCAGTGGTGTAGGTTGGTTTGCAACACTAAACCCTTTTTTGACCCATAAATCGTTAGCAGTGGTTTATGGTCGGTTTGCAACACTAAATCCTTTTTTGACCCATAAATCGTTAGCGATTGTTTATGGTCGGTTTGCAACACTAAATCCTTTTTTGAACCATAAATCGTTAGCGATGGTTTATGGTTAGTTTGCAACACTAAACCGTTTTTTGACCCATAAGTCGTTAGTGATAGTTTATGGTCGGTTTGCAACACAAAATCCTTTTTTGACCCATAAATCGTTAGTGTTTGTTTATGGTTGGTTTGCAACACTAAATCCTTTTTTGACCCATAAATCGTTAGCAGTGGTTTATGGTCGGTTTGCAACACTAAACCCTTTTTTGACCCATAAATCGTTAGCAGTTGTTTATGGTCGGTTTGCAACACAAAATCCTTTTTTGACCCATAAATCGTTAGCAGTGGTTTATGGTTGGTTTGCAACACAAAATCCTTTTTTGACCCATAAATCGTTAGCAGTGGTTTAGGTTGGTTTGCAACACTAAACCCTTTTTTGACCCATAAATCGTTAGCAGTGGTTTATTGTCGGTTTGCAACACTAAACCATTTTTTGACCCATAAATGATTAGCAGTTCTTTATGATCGGTTTGCAACACAAAATCCTTTTTTGACCCATAAATCGTTAGCAGTGGTTTATGGTAGGTTTGCAACACTAAATATTTTTTTGACCCATAATTCGTTAGCAGTGGTTTATGGTTGGTTTGCAACACTAAACCTTTTTTTGACCCATAAATCGTTAGTGATGGTTTATGGTCGGTTTGCTACACAAAACCCTTTTTTGACCCATAAATCGTTAGTGATGGTTTATGGTCGGTTTGCTACACAAAACCCTTTTTTGACCCATAAATCGTAAGCGAAAGTTTTTGGTTGGTTTGCAACACTAAATCCTTTTTTGACCCATAAATCATTAGCAGTTGTTTATGGTCGGTTTGCAACACAAAATCCTTTTTTGAACCATAAATCGTTAGCAGTGGTTTATGGTTGGTTTGCAACACTAAATCGTTTTTTGACCCATAAATTGTTAGCAGTTGTTTATGGTCGGTTTGCAACACAAAATCCTTTTTTGACCCATAAATCATTAGCAGTTGTTTACTGTCGGTTTGCAACACAAAATCCTTTTTTGACCCATAAATCATTAGCAGTTGTTTATGGTCGGTTTGCAACACTAAATCCTTTTTTGACCCATAAATCATTAGCAGTTGTTTATGGTCGGTTTGCAACACAAAATCCTTTATTGACCCATAAATCATTAGCAGTTGTTTATGGTCGGTTTGCAACACTAAATCCTTTTTTGACCCATAAATCATTAGCAGTTGTTTATGGTCGGTTTGCAACACTAAATCGTTTTTTGACCCATAAATTGTTAGCGATTGTTTATGGTTGGTTTGCAACACTAAATCCTTTTTTGACCCATAAATTGTTAGCGATTGTTTATGGTTGGTTTGCAACACTAAATCCTTTTTTGACCCATAAATGGTTAGCGATGGTTAATGGTTGGTTTGCAACACAAAATCCTTTTTTGACCCATAAATTGTTAGCGGTGGTTTATGGTCGGTTTGCAACACTAAACCCTTTTTTGACCCATAAATGGTTAGCAGTGGTTTATGGTTGGTTTGCAACACTAAACCCTTTTTTGACCCATAAATTGTTAGCGGTGGTTTATGGTTGGTTTGCAACACTAAACCCTTTTTTGACCCATAAATCGTTAGCAGTGGTTTATGGTTGGTTTGCAACACTAAACCCTTTTTTGACCCATAAATTGTTAGCGGTGGTTTATGGTTGGTTTGCAACAATAAATCCTTTTTTGACCCATAAATCGTTAGCGATGGTTTATGGTTGGTTTGCAACACTAAACCCTTTTTTGACCCATAAATCATTAGCAGTGGTTTATGGTCGGTTTGCAACACTAAATCCTTTTTTGACCCATAAATCGTTAGCAGTGGTTTATGGTTGGTTTGCAACACTAAACCCTTTTTTGACCCATAAATCATTAGCAGTGGTTTATGGTCGGTTTGCAACACAAAATCCTTTTTTGACCCATAAATCGTTAGCAGTGGTTTATGGTCGGTTTGCAACACTAAACCCTTTTTTGACCCATAAATCGTTAGCAGTTGTTTATGGTCGGTTTGCAACACAAAATCCTTTTTTGACCCATAAATCGTTAGCAGTGGTTTAGGTTGGTTTGCAACACTAAACCCTTTTTTGACCCATAAATCGTTAGCAGTGGTTTATGGTTGGTTTGCAACACTAAACCCTTTTTTGACCCATAAATCGTTAGTGATGGTTTATGGTCGGTTTGCTACACAAAACCCTTTTTTGACCCATAAATCGTTAGTGATGGTTTATGGTCGGTTTGCTACACAAAACCCTTTTTTGACCCATAAATCGTAAGCGAAAGTTTTTGGTTGGTTTGCAACACTAAATCCTTTTTTGACCCATAAATCATTAGCAGTTGTTTATGGTCGGTTTGCAACACAAAATCCTTTTTTGAACCATAAATCTTTAGCAGTGGTTTATGGTTGGTTTGCAACACTAAATCGTTTTTTGACCCATAAATTGTTAGCAGTTTTTTATGGTCGGTTTGCAACACAAAATCCTTTTTTGACCCATAAATCATTAGCAGTTTTTTATGGTCGGTTTGCAACACAAAATCCTTTTTTGACCCATAAATCATTAGCAGTTGTTTATGGTCGGTTTGCAACACTAAATCCTTTTTTGACCCATAAATCATTAGCAGTTGTTTATGGTCGGTTTGCAACACAAAATCCTTTTTTGACCCATAAATCATTAGCAGTTGTTTATGGTCGGTTTGCAACACTTAATCCTTTTTTGACCCATAAATCATTAGCAGTTGTTTATGGTCGGTTTGCAACACTAAATCGTTTTTTGACCCATAAATTGTTAGCGATTGTTTATGGTTGGTTTGCAACACAAAATCCTTTTTTGACCCATAAATCGTTAGCAGTGGTTTATGGTTGGTTTGCAACACTAAACCCTTTTTTGACCCATAAATCATTAGCAGTGGTTTATGGTCGGTTTGCAACACAAAATCCTTTTTTGACCCATAAATCGTTAGCAGTGGTTTATGGTCGGTTTGCAACACTAAACCCTTTTTTGACCCATAAATCGTTAGCAGTTGTTTATGGTCGGTTTGCAACACAAAATCCTTTTTTGACCCATAAATCGTTAGCAGTGGTTTATGGTCGGTTTGCAACACAAAATCCTTTTTTGACCCATAAATCGTTAGCAGTGGTTTATGGTTGGTTTGCAACACAAAATCCTTTTTTGACCCATAAGTCGTTAGCAGTGGTTTATGGTTGGTTTGCAACACAAAATCTATTTTTGACCCATAAATCGTTAGCAGTGGTTTAGGTTGGTTTGCAACACTAAACCCTTTTTTGACACATAAATCGTTAGCAGTGGTTTATGGTCGGTTTGCAACACTAAACCATTTTTTGACCCATAAATCATTAGCAGTTCTTTATGATCGGTTTGCAACACAAAATCCTTTTTTGACCCATAAATCGTTAGCAGTGGTTTATGGTAGGTTTGCAACACTAAATATTTTTTTGACCCATAATTCGTTAGCAGTGGTTTATGGTTGGTTTGCAACACTAAACCCTTTTTTGACCCATAAATCGTTAGTGATGGTTTATGGTCGGTTTGCTACACAAAACCCTTTTTTGACCCATAAATCGTTAGTGATGGTTTATGGTCGGTTTGCTACACAAAACCCTTTTTTGACCCATAAATCGTAAGCGAAAGTTTTTGGTTGGTTTGCAACACTAAATCCTTTTTTGACCCATAAATTGTTAGCAGTGGTTTATGGTTGGTTTGCAACACTAAACCCTTTTTTGACCCATAAATCGTTAGCAGTGGTTTATGGTCGGTTTGCAACACTAAACCATTTTTTTACCCATAAATCATTAGCAGTTCTTTATGATCGGTTTGCAACACAAAATCCTTTTTTGACCCATAAATCGTTAGCAGTGGTTTATGGTAGGTTTGCAACACTAAATTTTTTTGACCCATAATTCGTTAGCAGTGGTTTATGGTTGGTTTGCAACACTAAACCCTTTTTTGACCCATAAATCGTTAGTGATGGTTTATGGTCGGTTTGCTACACAAAACCCTTTTTTGACCCATAAATCGTTAGTGATGGTTTATGGTCGGTTTGCTACACAAAACCCTTTTTTGACCCATAAATCGTTAGTGATGGTTTATGGTCGGTTTGCAACACTAAACCCTTTTTTGACCCATAAATCGTTAGCAGTTGTTTATGGTTGGTTTGCAACACTAAACCCTTTTTTGACCCATAAATTGTTAGCGGTGGTTTATCGTTGGTTTGCAACACTAAATCCTTTTTTGACCCATAAATGGTTAGCAGTGGTTTATGGTTGGTTTGCAACACTAAACCATTTTTTGACCCATAAATTGTTAGCGGTGGTTTATGGTTGGTTTGCAACACTAAACCCTTTTTTGACCCATAAATCGTTAGCAGTGGTTTATGGTTGGTTTGCAACACTAAACCCTTTTTTGACCCATAAATTGTTAGCGGTGGTTTATGGTGGGTTTGCAACAATAAATCCTTTTTTGACCCATAAATCGTTAGCGATGGTTTATGGTTGGTTTGCAACACTAAATCCTTTTTTGACCCATAAATTGTTAGTGGTGGTTTATGGTTGGTTTGCAACACTAAATCCTTTTTTGACCCATAAATCGTTAGCAGTGGTTTATGGTTGGTTTGCAACACTAAACCCTTTTTTGACCCATAAATCGTTAGCAGTGGTTTATGGTTGGTTTGCAACACTAAATCCTTTTTTGACCCATAAATCGTTAGCAGTGGTTTATGGTTGGTTTGCAACACTAAATCCTTTTTTGACCCATAAATTGTTAGCGGTGGTTTATGGTTGGTTTGCAACACTAAATCCTTTTTTGACCCATAAATTGTTAGCGGTGGTTTATGGTCGGTTTGCAACACTAAACCCTTTTTTGACCCATAAATCGTTAGCAGTTGTTTATGGTTGGTTTGCAACACTAAACCCTTTTTTGACCCATAAATTGTTAGCGGTGGTTTATCGTTGGTTTGCAACACTAAATCCTTTTTTGACCCATAAATGGTTAGCAGTGGTTTATGGTTGGTTTGCAACACTAAACCCTTTTTTGACCCATAAATTGTTAGCGGTGGTTTATGGTTGGTTTGCAACACTAAACCCTTTTTTGACCCATAAATCGTTAGCAGTGGTTTATGGTTGGTTTGCAACACTAAACCCTTTTTTGACCCATAAATTGTTAGCGGTGGTTTATGGTGGGTTTGCAACAATAAATCCTTTTTTGACCCATAAATCGTTAGCGATGGTTTATGGTTGGTTTGCAACACTAAACCCTTTTTTGACCCATAAATTGTTAGCGGTGGTTTATGGTTGGTTTGCAACACTAAACCCTTTTTTGACCCATAAATCATTAGCAGTGGTTTATGGTCGGTTTGCAACACAAAATCCTTTTTTGACCCATAAATCGTTAGCAGTGGTTTATGGTTGGTTTGCAACACTAAACCCTTTTTTGACCCATAAATCATTAGCAGTGGTTTATGGTCGGTTTGCAACACAAAATCCTTTTTTGACCCATAAATCGTTAGCAGTGGTTTATGGTCGGTTTGCAACACTAAACCCTTTTTTGACCCATAAATCGTTAGCAGTTGTTTATGGTCGGTTTGCAACACAAAATCCTTTTTTGACCCATAAATCGTTAGCAGTGGTTTATGGTCGGTTTGCAACACAAAATCCTTTTTTGACCCATAAATCGTTAGCAGTGGTTTATGGTTGGTTTGCAACACAAAATCCTTTTTTGACCCATAAGTCGTTAGCAGTGGTTTATGGTTGGTTTGCAACACAAAATCTATTTTTGACCCATAAATCGTTAGCAGTGGTTTAGGTTGGTTTGCAACACTAAACCCTTTTTTGACACATAAATCGTTAGCAGTGGTTTATGGTCGGTTTGCAACACTAAACCATTTTTTGACCCATAAATCATTAGCAGTTCTTTATGATCGGTTTGCAACACAAAATCCTTTTTTGACCCATAAATCGTTAGCAGTGGTTTATGGTAGGTTTGCAACACTAAATATTTTTTTGACCCATAATTCGTTAGCAGTGGTTTATGGTTGGTTTGCAACACTAAACCCTTTTTTGACCCATAAATCGTTAGTGATGGTTTATGGTCGGTTTGCTACACAAAACCCTTTTTTGACCCATAAATCGTTAGTGATGGTTTATGGTCGGTTTGCTACACAAAACCCTTTTTTGACCCATAAATCGTAAGCGAAAGTTTTTGGTTGGTTTGCAACACTAAATCCTTTTTTGACCCATAAATTGTTAGCAGTGGTTTATGGTTGGTTTGCAACACTAAACCCTTTTTTGACCCATAAATCGTTAGCAGTGGTTTATGGTCGGTTTGCAACACTAAACCATTTTTTTACCCATAAATCATTAGCAGTTCTTTATGATCGGTTTGCAACACAAAATCCTTTTTTGACCCATAAATCGTTAGCAGTGGTTTATGGTAGGTTTGCAACACTAAATATTTTTTTGACCCATAATTCGTTAGCAGTGGTTTATTGTTGATTTGCAACACTAAACCCTTTTTTGACCCATAAATCGTTAGTGATGGTTTATGGTCGGTTTGCTACACAAAACCCTTTTTTGACCCATAAATCGTTAGTGATGGTTTATGGTCGGTTTGCTACACAAAACCCTTTTTTGACCCATAAATCGTTAGCAGTTGTTTATGGTCGGTTTGCAACACAAAATCCTTTTTTGACCCATAAATCGTTAGCAGTGGTTTATGGTCGGTTTGCAACACAAAATCCTTTTTTGACCCATAAATCGTTAGCAGTGGTTTATGGTTGGTTTGCAACACTAAACCCTTTTTTGACCCATAAATGGTTAGCAGTGGTTTATGGTCGGTTTGCAACACTAAATCCTTTTTTGACCCATAAATTGTTAGCAGTTGTTTATGGTCGGTTTGCAACACAAAATCCTTTTTTGACCAATAAATCGTTAGCAGTGGTTTATGGTCGGTTTGCAACACTAAATCCTGTTTTGACCCATAAATCGTTAGCGATGGTTTATGGTCGGTTTGCAACACAAACTCCTTTTTTGACCCATAAAGTGTTAGCAATTGTTTATGGTTGGTTTGCAACACTTAATCCCTTTTTGACCCATAAATCGTTAGCAGTGGTGTATGGTCGGTTTGAAACAAAATGTCTTCCATGAAGAAAACAATGAAATTTGGTGACTGCAAAGATAATACTTTTATGTCCCCTTAGGAAAATTAAAAGCAAGGTATAATGATACTAAAGCTTATCTCTAGAGCTTGGATGCTGGATATCACCCTAATTCTCAGTAGCTCCTTACGTCTACAGTAGCGGCCTGCCTTGTTTGGGGTGAACTATGATAAAAAAAAAGAATCCTTATTTAAATTTTGATCAAAATCCTTACACGATTTTGATTCTAGAAAATGTCTAAAATTTAAGGCTTAAGAAGAAATTGAAATTCAATGAATCTTACTTAATTGGTGTCTAATGACTATGGATAAAATTAAATGCAAATCTGATATATTTGAATTTTCAAATGGAAGATTGTGCCCATTTTATGCCCTCTAAAAACCCTTTAAAATACTCCAAATAAATTAAAATTTTGGGAATATTTATTAATTGATGTCTAATATCTATTGTTAAAATTAAATTTAAACAATGGAGAATATAGTAAGTAAGATAACTCTTAGAGTAAATGTGGTATTTTGGTGACTGCTAATGAGTTTAGCTAAGAGTAGGATAGACGGATGATGACCACTGATTCCCCACACTTTTGATGACCTTGTGTCTTATTTGTTCACATATATCTCCTATTTTTGCAAATAAATAATTCAAAGTGTAGTATCTGTTCTGTCCCCAGTCAGAGAATGAGAAATCCTTCTTGACTGGGTCAATTTGTATTTTTGTTCTATTCAGAGTTCCCTTTTTGCGATGCTGGATATCCCCCACATTAAAAACCGACCTTGTGTCTAACTTTTCCCTCGTGGGGAGACAAGTAAATAAGTACACTTAAATATTTCAGCAGAAAAACTACTTTTTATAGATTAATTATTTTGCCCTTATTTCTGAATTCATCCAGTTTATTCTTAAAAATTCATCATCATCAGCAGCAGCATCATCATCAGCAGCAGCAGCATCATCATGTTGTTGTTTTGGTATGTAAGGACTGTGTGTGTCTCGCTCCCCGGGGTTGGCAACACCAGACAACATCTCATGCCTCCTCTCCATGCAGTCCGATCCAAAGAGTTAATATCAGTCATGTTGCAGACAGTCAAATAACTTCTTACACAACTCAAGCCAGGTTTTACTTAGTCTGCCATACTTCTTAGTGTTTGGGATATCCAGACATGTCATGGAGTTGATGCAAGAAGTGGCATGCTTTACATGGCCAAACAATCTAAGACATTGAACACGAAACGCATCCATAATCCCACCAATACAAAATTTCTGATGAAGCACAGTTGAAGTGATCCTTTCATCTAGTTTGCGACCGTACATCCACCTGCTCTATGAGAGCAAAAAAAAATATGATTGTTTGTTTAATAGCTTCATTTAAAAAAATTTATATTTTTTTTTTATCATTCTTGCCAGTAAATTTTCAGTGTGAGGCGATATGAAAAAAAAAGCCATCAAAATGTATTGAATATAGAGTTATCTCCCTTAGACTTCCAGTAATTATTTTTCTATTCCAATATTTGGAATGACTTCAAAAAAGTTTTTCTTTTTAAAACCATTACTTTGATAGTGTTACTTCTAATATATTATTTAAATACTAGCGGAACACCGTGGAAATTCCACGGTGCTTTCTACATCAATCTGTATAATTTACTGTTAAAAATAATATTCCTTTTGAAATAATAAAAGTTAATACTATTAAGAAAAAAAATAACTTTTTCTTTTTTTCATAAAAATAATTGTCATTTTCAGCTAAATATTCTATAAATAAATAAAACAATTATGCCTCTTCTTTGTTTATTTAAAACTGTAGAAATTTAATTCTTTTTAAAACAATACATATTCTCTGTTTTCTTACAGTAAAAATAATTGTCAGCTAAATATTCTTCAAATCAATAAAATAAATGTTACTCTTTGAAATGTATTTATTTAAAATTGTACTGTTTTAGTCAATGGGACAACATAATTTGATTTTGGAACAATTCATTTAAAAATAGGTAATGTTGGAAATATTTATCTTCGACATCAGATTGATAACCAATCACTATCTTTGCTGATCAGACGATCTCATTTTAAACGTGTGTGAAACATGATAAAATATACATGTATATGAATATATGCTTTTGTGTTTATGTGCGTGCGCATGTATGTATATCCTTGTGTATGTATGTATGTATGTATATGCTTGTGTATGTTCTTTTTTTATTTTCTTGTTTTTGTTGGGAATGGGGCCTCCTACCGGATGGCAGACGTTCACACACGATTGCAGAGACTGCAACCGAGAGATCTTTTAAAGATTCTAATCGTCTTTTTAAGCACAATTGTTTGTATCTCTCTTGCACTTGGTTCACTGGATATATTTACAAGGTAGTTTTTGAAATTTTTTCTCATGAATCCGGTTGCTTCTATTATTACTGGAATCATGGAGATATTCCTAAGGTTCCAGTGCTTGTGTGTATGTATGCATGTATATATATATGCTTGTGTGTAGATATATATATATGTATATACTTGTATGTATTTGGTTTTGACGGTATTACTTTATGTGCAATATTAAGGAATATTTATTTACATTTGATTTTTCGATGTGTGTGAAGCCCAAGTTTTATTACAAAAACAAAAACAGTAAAATAGCCAAAACACGAAATTAATTGGTTTCAACGTAATCGGTATTACTTTATGTGCAACATTAAATTAAAAAGCTATCAACATCTCTATATATGTGTGTATATATATTTTCTTGTGTGTGTAGGTATATATATGTGTGTGTTTATATATATATGTGTGTGTGTGTTTATATATATATGTGTGTGTGTGTGTGTTTGTATATGTATGTGTATACGTGTGTGTTTGTATATGTATGTGTATATGTGGGTGTATTTGTATATGTGGGTGTATGTATATGTGTGTGTATTTGTATATGTGGGTGTATGTATATATGTATATGTGTGTGTATGTATATATGTGTGTGTTTGCATGTGTATATATATATGCATGTGTGTGTTTGCATATCTGTATATATGTGTGTGTATGTATATATGTGTGTGTTTGCATGTGTATATATATATGCATGTGTGTGTTTGCATATCTGTATATATGTGTGTGTGTATATGTATGTGTATATATGCATGTGTGTGTTTGCATATCTGTATATATGTGTGTGTGTATGTATATATATGCATGTGTGTGTTTGCATATCTGTATATATGTATGTATATATATGCATGTGTGTGTTTGCATATCTGTATATATGTATGTATATTTATGCATGTGTGTGTTTGCATATCTGTATATATGTATGTATATTTATGCATGTGTGTGTTTGCATATCTGTATATATGTATGTATATATATGCATGTGTGTGTTTGCATATCTGTATATATGTATGTATATTTATGCATGTGTGTGTTTGCATATCTGTATATATGTATGTATATATATGCATGTGTGTTTGCATATCTGTATATATGTGTGTATGTATGTATATATATGCATGTGTGTTTGCATATCTGTATATATGTGTGTATGTATGTATATATATGCATGTGTGTTTGCATATCTGTATATATGTGTGTATGTATGTATATATATGCATGTGTGTTTGCATATCTGTATATATGTGTGTGTGTATATATATATGCATGTGTGTGTTTGCATATCTGTATGTGTGTATATATATATGCATGTGTGTGTTTGCATATCTGTATGTGTGTGTGTATATATATGCTTTTGTGTATGTATGTCTATATATATATACTTTATATTTGCATTCCATAGATCATGGTTAATTAATCTCAAACCATAATTTTTATTGGTTTTAACAACTTCTTTCTTTCTGTACTTTGATGAGTTTTTTGTACATATCTAATTTAAAACACAAAAGTAATTTTTTTCAAGTTTAATATTCATTCCTATCCTTTATGCGCATTTAATGGCAAAATTCGGATAAGTCTATTTTTTTCAATTCGTACAATTTTGTCAATCTTCAGAGGGTTGCAGTAAACACCAGATGGAAATACAGTGAAAATCCAAGTTGATTTCTGATAAGAATTCGGCAAACTGAAGTATATAAAGACAAAACACTCACTTGGGGGGAAAAAAGGTAGACACTTCAGAAAAAATAAAAATTCATACTCGAGAAAACATACGAATCAGATTTTATACATACATACATACATATATATATATATAATATATATGCTTTTCTCTCTCTCTCTCTGTGTATGTGTATATATATATATATATATATTAGTGTTGGGACGATTAATCGAAATCGGGGATCGGAACTTTTCGAGGTATCGAAATCGAAAAAAATTTAGCTTAGTTTCCAATTCTAAAAACGATTCTTAAAATATTTTGTTGTTTTTTTAAAACTTAATTTTCTATTGCTGGTACTAATGATAAAATAATAAATACTTAGTGATTTTCAACTACCAGTAAAACTAGAATTTATAAATCATAATAACGAATTTAGTAAAAAATGGCACCGGTAAAATGGTACGAGTTGATAAATAGGAAAAAAATGACACAAGTGATAAATGTAGATGAAAATTTCACAATGACTTTATCAAAATCTTGGATATCATACATAAAATGAAAAACTTAGAAATTTGTCAAATTAAAAAGAAAATTATATTTACATTTAAAATTAGATTAGGACATAGCTATGTTCATAGATATGTGTGTGTTTTTATGTATATGCATACACACACATATACATACACACCCACAAAATAACAATCTAATTAGAAAGCTTATGTACGCATTAGGTAAAATCTTTTGAATTTATAAAAATACAAAATATAATTAAAGATATATATATATAATGCTTTAACTTTGACAGTATCCTAACAAGACAAAGACGGCAAAATTTATTTCAGCAACATGTCCACTAAAAATTTTGATGTCGAAATTTTGGAACATATATACTTAATAATGAATGTCATAATTTTGTATCCTATATATATATATATATATATATATATATATATATATATAACAAGTTCAAATATATTGATTGATAACATGAACTTCAAACCAATATTTTTTTCAAACATTTACTATTTATATAATGTTATATATATATATATATATATATATATAAACACAAAACTGCGCCCACAAAACAGATGTCTAAAAAGTTGTGAAATTCTGCCCTCCCTCCTCATCGCCTTATGTTTCTTTATCCCCTCCCCCCCATCCTCCAGTTGTTGTCGTGAATATATTTTGCGAGAGAATTCTTTGAGTTATTTTGCCTAAGATTGAATTCTGCTCGGATTAGCTGCCTCCCTTTCGATGCAACTTCCATGCTGTGACAAAACTGATACCAACGGTGTCGAGAGAGAGTGGGGGGGGGGGGAGGAGAAGAGAGAGAGAAAAAGAGAGAAAGAGAGAGAAAATCGAGAGAAATTCAAGACATGCACCGTCGATGCAGCTTTTTCTGTCATACATTCCATCAAGATTTCATACGGTCCCATGATAAACATTTATTGTCTGGCGTATATTCTTGAGTGGAGATGCTGGTAGACACTGATGAAGATGGTGTAGAGTGAGAACTCTCTCACCGCGCACGCGTGCGTGTTTATATATATATATGTATACATATAGATATATTAAAGAAAAGTAAAAATAAACTCTCCTCTTCTTTAAAAGAAATATACAACAAAATAAATATAAACTAAAAACAAACAAACAAAAAACACTGACTGTTCTGTCTTCACTTCAAGAACGCAATTTCTTTTTTATTTTTGGTCAGTAAGTAACTTGTTAAAAAACAAATATATATATATAGATATCAGTGTGACTTGTAGACTCCTTGCCTTTCATACCAGTTTCTCTCTCTCTCTCTCTCTCTCCTTGTCTGATTTTGTTGTTGTTGTTGTTGTTGTGTGTGAGAGCTGGCAATAATTCACCATCCTGGAGGGGGCCAACATATCCGATACGGAAACTTACTCGACAACTCAAAAAGAGGAGTCAATAGTTATTAAAAACAATGGACAATCTAATACGGCAGGGACAGACAAAAACGGTAAGTAATCTTTCCAATCTTGTAAGAAATACTGAACTGTGTGTTTCTGTATATCTCCTCTCTATATAAAACCCAATGTTTGTTTGTGTGTTACAGAAATCGATATGTTAACTGTTAGAACATTCAAATAAGTTTTTAACAAGGGTTAAATTTTTCACAGAATCTAAAGACACCATTGAAATTTTTCTTTCGATTCAATTTGGGGTCACTTGATGGAGGGGGGGGTGATCTCTTCTCGTCCCTACAGTCTCTTTCACACAGAAAGGATGTTGCTAGCCTCTCTCTACTCTATTGTTATATCCATGGTAGTTGCTCGACTAAAACATTCACAGCAAGACCTCATCTACCTACAACCACAGCAAAAAAACTTTCCTTTCTCTCTCTCTCTCTCTCTCTCTCTCTCTCTCTCTCTGTACAAAAAAACAAGCAGAACTTCCATGAACGAAGTTTCTTTCCTAAAACATCCAATCTGCAGAACAAGATACCAAGAGACTGCTTCCCAACCAACCACAGCATGGTCGTGTTCAAGTCTAAAGTAAACAAATACCTGTTAAGCTATCCTCCTGGAAAATCAATTTTTTTTAATGGAAATCGTTCCATACAAGACATGAAGCCACTTGATGTAAGGAGCTAAAAAATACTACTTCAAGGTCAAAAACTAGCCAATGATAAGTGTTAGATTGATCAATTCCGACCCAGAAAACAGCAATTCTTCCCCCTTTGTCAGAAACATCGCTCATGGAATGTGAGGACTAAAGGACAAAATAATTCCTCTTAAGTAATCTTCTGTGCATTCTATCCTCTGTTTCCAATCCTCTTGTAATGGTGATCATCGTCCAACCAACAATCCTTTTAACCATTATCCCCCCCCCCCCTCAGGCCTTAATCAGCGGGGTAACCCATCAGTACACAAAAAAGGGAGGGGCAATTATCGGTTAGGTCCATAAAATAACTGAAATATATAATTTTTTTAAATAGATTTTCTTCATTTCATAAAACAAAAATAAAATTCAACAAAGAATATCTCGACGTATAAAAAAGAAAAATTATGAATAATTATTTTTATTGGTGTAATTAAATTCCTTTCGATTCATTAAAGCCATTTGCCGTTTTTTTAATAAATTCAGCGTCGATAAGTAGTTTTTTTTTTTTTAAGAACACAACTGCACTGATAGTTTTTTCTCATTACTTGACCTCATATTGCATATTGTTATTTTTAACTTTTCTTTCAAAGCAAAAATTGTAAACATGACTATATTTGAAATTATTTTCACAAAAAAACCTTCCGACCAGCAATCTATCTCCACATGGGCCATGCCAGGTGAATATTGCTTGTATATATATATATATATATATATATATATATATAATGTATACTACCTTCTATGTAATAAAGTGAAGCTAGTCTGAATGCTCACCCAAATTTTTGCAGTTTCGAGTCACATTGGAGGTAAATTTTTTTTTTGCATATTTTAAACCCTTTTGAATTGTGTACGTTTTCGTACATTGGCTTCTTTGCGTTTACTAAAACGACATTTTTATTTCAACAAATGATTTAATTCAAATTTAAATTCTACCATTTTAATCTTTTGTGAATAGTTTGTTGAAACTTTGTTGAAAAGAATTGGTAAGTATTTAAACTGTCAAATATGAATTAATTTCTGAACTAATCAGAGTCCAGATTATAGTTACTGGTTGAGTTCCTAGGTGACGCCAGGAGGTAGAGACAGCTCATATAATAATGTTCGTTTGAGGTGAACTTCAAAACTAATGAACCGATCATCATGAATTTTACAAACACAGCTGATAGGCATAAGGGTGAGTAATGTGGGTTATATTTAGTTTAACTTAGTTTAATGCAAAAAGGGACTGGAAATTTATGAACAAAAAACTGATTTTGCTGAAATTTTAACCATAGCTTTAGAGATCCATTATAATTAATATTCGCCAAATGTCGGTTTAGAGGCTTAATGTAAAAATTTAAATATTTTTGATTTGTATTGAATTTGATCCATAGATATTAGATACAAACTAAGCAAGATTCCCTGAATTTCAGTTACTTTAAGAGTAATAAAATGTAATTCGATTTAATTCCTTCCATAAAATACTTTGACCGGGTCGGAATTATTTTTGGTACTCTTATAGATGACGCACTATGTTTCCGTGACTTCACGTTGTCAACATTTGGGCAGGTCTCGGAAGTGCCCGAGAGTTTACGAAACTATTAAACAATCAAGTTGCAGCAGCCATTAGACAATCAGGCTACAGTAAGCAGCCGATAACTTTTGGAAGAAATCGCGTTCAATAACAAAAATGAATTCCTATCATTGCTGTCAGCTTGTTCAATCTCTCAAAGGACTAATTGATTTCTACCAGCAACAGGACCAGTACACAAGAAAACTTTTGGACCAGCTGAAACCTTAACCCTAACCCAAAAACTGTCATAAAAGGAAGAAAAAAAACAGAAGAAAAATTGTAGAAAAATAAACCATTTACTTTAAAACAGTTTGTTAAGAAAAAAAATTAAAATAACCAAACATTGAATTAATAACAGTTGTTTAGCTATGGTTTGTTATTATCGTCTGCCAGTTTTCAATTTAGCGTTTGACAGTTTTCGCCTCGTCAGCTCTTTGGCGCTTTCGAGACCTGCCCAAACGTTGATGAGGCAAAGTCACGGAAACATGGTGCGTCATCTAGACAAGTACCTTATTTTTAGACTGGTGACATTTTAGACCTGTTTTTAGAATCAAAATTCATTAAATGATTTTTTATCAAAATTGGAATAAGGATTTTAGACATAATATTTAGTAGCATATATATCTGATTTAAATCTTCGTAACAGGATTTATATCCTGTTATGAAGATTTAAATCAGATATATATGTTGTGTAAAACTGTTCCGTTTGATGAATCAGTTTTATTAACTAGTAGAATACCCTTACTGGGATGATGTAACCTCCGACCTTCTTCAGTATTCTGCTAGTATACATTATATTTATTTATATATATATATATATATATATAATGATAAAGAATGGAAAAATGTTCCGACGTAATGGAAAATGAAATAAGGAAAAACAAAAATATTAATTAAATATCCATCTACGTTTCACCTTTCTTAGACGGTTTCATCAGGACGGGAGATTGAAGAAAAAGAAAAAATACAGCAACAAGTACCAAAGTCTGAAAAATAATGTGAGGAAGCGCTCAGCAGATAGAATGCTGAGAAATGGGCTACAACAGAACAGCCGATAAAAGTTTGAAAAGTGAGCGTTCAGAAGTCAACGGTAATATCCATAGAACATTACAACAGATAAAAGTTTGAAAATGAGCGTTCCGAAGTAACGTTCCATAGAACATAAGAAAAATAAATGAGGAAGAGGGGGGGGGGGGCAGGAAAAAAGAAAGAGAAAAAGAAAAGATAATAAAAGTATGGATCGCAGAAGAGAAAAGATATAAATATACATGTTTGTGTAATTATGTATCATTGTGTTGCAAAAAATTATGTAAATGTATTTATTTGATTATGTAGTTACTAATCCATAGTAATTCATAATTTGGTTGACTATAAGTAAATTCATAAAATTTACATCTCAATAAATGTAAGCTATTTAAATGTAATTTTATTATGTATCAATGTGTTAAAATAAGTATGTATCTATTTAATTAGATAATAGCTAATTCTAACAAGCTGCACGTGTATGTGACTCGATGTGGCGAGTGTAAAATGCAATAAATTTGGGCGATTTGAGGCATTTTTGACACCCCTTTGACCCCTATGAATTTTTCTGAGGTCAAGGATGCTCATTTTATATCCAGAACAATTGCCTCTACATTTTGGCCAAGTTTCAGAAAAATTGAATGGATGGACCAAACGTTATGGGAGAAAAGGGTCATTTTTTGCCATTTTGGGGGCTTTTGACCCCCCTGGGGGCGCGAACCAGATTTTTTCCAAGGTCAGCGATACTTATTTTCTATTAGGAGCAATTGCCTCCACATTTTGGCCAAGTTTCAGAGAAATTGAATGGATGGATGAAAAGTTATGGGGCAAAAAATGTCATTTTTTGCCATTTCGGGGCTTCTTAACCCCCTGAGGGTGGGGCTAACCAGATGGTTTTTCCAAAATCGGAGAATGTTTTTTATAAATCGGGGGACCAATTATTTATATATTATATAAACATTCAATAGTATATTCGAAATTTTTTAATCTATTATGTTTATGAGCTAATTAAATGATGTATCTACTCAATATTAATTATACAAGTTATAATACATTGAATGAGAAGTTGTAAGAAAGACGGGAGGAAAGGATGATTTAACTAAGTTAAAGATATTTGTTAGTTTAACGAAATTAACGTAGATATAATGCGAAAAACACAAATTGAGGATATGATATGAGATTGTTATACATGGTCAGAGATAAATTTATGCTCGGATAAAATAAGTTTAGATGATATGAGATATGATATTATACATGGTCAGAGATAAATTTATGCTCAGATAAAATAAGTTTAGATGATATGAGATATGATATTATACATGGTCAGAGATAAATTTATGCTCAGATAAAATAAGTTTAGATGATATGAGATATGATATTATACATGGTCAGAGATAAATTTATGCTCGGATAAAATAAGTTTAGATGATATGAGATATGATATTATACATGGTCAGAGATAAATTTATGCTCGGATAAAATAAGTTTAGATGATATGAGATATGATATTATACATGGTCAGAGATAAATTTATGCTCGGATAAAATAAGTTTAGATGATATGAGATATGATATTATACATGGTCAGAGATAAATTTATGCTCAGATAAAATAAGTTTAGATGATATGAGATATGATATTATACATGGTCAGAGATAAATTTATGCTCGGATAAAATAAGTTTAGATGATATGAGATATGATATTATCCATAGTCAGAGATAAATTAATGCTCGGATAAAATAAGTTTAGATGATATGAGATATGATATTATACATGGTCAGAGATAAATTTATGCTCAGATAAAATAAGTTTAGATGATATGAGATATGATATTATACATGGTCAGAGATAAATTTATGCTCAGATAAAATAAGTTTAGATGATATGAGATATGATATTATACATGGTCAGAGATAAATTTATGCTCAGATAAAATAAGTTTAGATGATATGAGATATGATATTATACATGGTCAGAGATAAATTTATGCTCGGATAAAATAAGTTTAGATGATATGAGATATGATATTATACATGGTCAGAGATAAATTTATGCTCGGATAAAATAAGTTTGCTAATTAAAGGAGACAGATTATAGAAACTGTTATGCTGTTTGATGGTATTAGAATTTATAATGAGTGCTGATTCCAGGAGTCTACGTTTAGATTTATTAGTCAAATTTAATAATATTAGCCTGTTCAAAATTAAAAGACTGCTGATGTTGTACTACGTGCGAGAAAAGTGCGTTCAAAGAATTGTTATTTCTTATATCTCTTTTGTGTTCCCCAAGCCTCTTAATTAATTCTGGTTGAGTTTCACCTGTGTATGCTTGATGACAATTATTACATGGGATAGTGTATATACCAGCGTGAGAAGTGGTTTTATTTCGAGATTGTTTAGTTGTATTTAGTGTATGTTTAATAGTTTGTGAAGAGGTTTCTATTGTTGGGATTCCAAGTTTATTGAGCGTGTTGCAAATAATTGTTATTGGAATGGGTGCGTAAAAGTAAATGTCTATTTATGAGAGAAATATTAGATGTTTGAGAATTTTGTGTTGTTTTCAGAGAATATACGTAGTGATTTTTTCTTAGCATCTTATGAAACCTAATAAAGGTGAAACGTAGATGGATATTTAATTAATATTTTAGTTTTTCCTTATCTAATTTTCCATATATATATATATATATATAAGTAAGTAAATTGACAACATCTTTGAAGCACGCATTAGAATGTATTAAAGTGAAATATTTTGAAAATCAACAATCGTGCAATTTAAATGAAAAATTCATTTATTTAATTGTTTTTTTTTTGCAAGCTTCGTTGTAGAACAACTTTGTCAGGCGAGTCTGTCTTATAGATTTTTTTTTCTTTTCTTCCTCCTCATTTTGATGGTATTAACCCCGAGGGGTCGAATCATGATATGAGCAGAAAGAGACGTCAAGTTCTTAAGACGTTAGGATAAGTGTAGTCCTGTCGCTTTTTTTAAGTAAGAAAATTGACAACATCTTTGAAGCACGCATTAGAATATATTAAAGTGAAATATTTTGAAAATCAACAATCGTGCAATCACTACACTTATCCTAACATCTTTAAGAACTTGACGTCTCTTTCTGCTCATATCGTGATTCGACCCCTCGGGGTTAATACCATCAAAATAAGGAGGAAGAAAAGAAGAAAAAAAACTATAAGACAGTCTCGCCTGACAAAGTTGTTCTACAACGAAAGCTTGCGAAAAACAAAAAAATTAAATAAATGAATTTTTCATTTAAATTGCACGATTGTTGATTTTCAAAATATTTCACTTATATATATATATATATATATATATATATATATATATAATATTGTAATAATAAAACAAAGGTAAAGTTACATACTTTAGAAGTTTATTATAATCATCAGTTAAACAAAGAATAAAATAAAATATGAGAATGACCTTTAATCCATGGATTTTCAAGGAATTTACTCTTCTTTTAAGAATTTTCTCATATTTTATTTTATTTCCTGTTTAAACATCCGATGATTGTAATAAACTTGTAAAGTATGTAACTTTACATTTTTTTTTCAATGTTTCATATAACAATTCTCTATCCCCAAATACCACGATAGGATCTAATATAAAAGAATTATCTTTATATTATTTAAAGGAGGTGATGGTGTGCCAAGTTCGAATCCAGTTGATTCCATAATACCACTTTCACTTAGGGATGTTGGCAACCATTACGTGGTCCTTCCTGCAAGAATGCTGACAACAAAATCAAACCGGTCAAAAAAATTGTACTATTCTGATTCATACGAATTTACTTTATTATATATATATATATATTTGTCGGCTTGCAGTAAATTTGGTAAGTGGTCTACACTAAACCTAAAAGTGCTCAATGCCATAAACAAAGCAAATATAATAATAATAAAAATGATTGTATGTGACTTACATTGACATGTCAGGGTTTCAATGGTCACAGCAGCATTATTTTCTATACTAAGCTATTAAGGGTTGCTATATTTAAGTGTATACAGATGTGTGGGATAGGAATAGGAATTCCTGTGAAACTATAGTGAAGTGTTAACTTAAACATCTTTTAATTATGTTTCGGAATTTTTCAAATTAGGATTGATAATTTTTATTATTGAAGATTCAATCCTCAGTACAGGCGATAATAAGAATACAATTATGACTTCTACCCGCTCAAGGCCAACGGGACGACGGCAAGCTTCCCGCGTGGATTAAATAACGGGTTACATTGGAAATTTTGTACGGATTCAAGAGTTCGATAAGACGCATCTGAAGAAGGTCGGAGGTTACATCAGTCGAAACGTTGTGAGAATAACATTGAAAATAAGAACAGTAGTCTGAATAATCTAAATAATACAAAATAAGTTGTTTTGAATAAATGTCCATGTTTTTATAACCGTCCATCATGTTAACTTCTAAAATGAAAATCTGCCCTTTTTTGATGTCTTCAATTTTTAATTTAACAAACACTTTCATTGCCAATTAATGTTAATAAATTTGAATTGTTTTGCCTATAATAAAAAAGTTTATTCACTAAGAGTAATTTTAATTGTTTTTATTTTAATTTTTAAAAAATTGTCCATAAAAAGGCATAATTTTTTATTACAATAAAAAGTTTACTTATTAAAATAGCAATTTTCAATTGTTTTTATTCTAATAAAAATTTTACTCATTAAAAAAACGTAATTTTTACTTGTTTTCATTTTAGTTTACCCATTAAAAAAGAGTAATTTATAATTTTAATAAAAACTTTAATTATTAAAAAGAGCAATTTAAAAAAGAATTTTCATTTTAATAAAAAATCTTTTCTTTAAAAATAGTCATTTTTTTAGTTTTCATTTTAATAAAAGTTTACTCATCAAAAAATAATATTTAATTGTTTGTAGTATAATAAAGTTTATTCATTTAAAAGAACAATTTTTAATTGCTTTATTAAAGTTTTTCACTTAAGTTGATTGTTAAAAAAAAAAAACTTAAAAAAATAAAATCGGAATTTTTAATATTAATTGCCTACTAGACGGACTTCATTGAAATCCCACAGTTGCTTTCTTCACCTATCTCTATAATTAACTGTTAATAATATTTCCCTTGAAATAATAAATATCTGTCAGCGTTAATAATATTAAGAAAAAAATGTCCTTTTCTTCTCCCATAAAAATAATTTTCCTCATCAGTTAAATAAATAAAACAAATATATTTCTTTTTTATCTATTTATTTAAAATTGTAACAATTTATATCTTTTTAAAGCAATAAATATTCTCTTCTTACTGTAAAAATAATTGTCAGCTAAATATTTTCTTTTTAATAAAACACATGTCAGTTTTGTAAATGTATGTATTTAAAATTGTAACAATTCAGTGAGCCTATTTCAAAATGCTATTTCTAACTTAAGCATAACAGACCGATGAAAAGGCTATTTCAAACTTAAGACAGATGACCAACAGACAAAGCCTTTTATTGAGATATTTGGATGCATCTAAAATAAAGTGTTCACTCAATCTCTGTCTTTAAACTAACCCGTGACAGACGAACCCATTTATAGATATGCGTAGATACTAATGTTGAAACGATTAATCAGGAATCCGAAAAATCGGAACTTTTGGGGGTATCGGAATCGGAAAAATGTATGCCTGTTTTCCGATGCCAAAAACGTTTCTTTTAATTGTTTTTTCTTTGTTTGTTTTTGATTAAAACTTAATTTACCATTGTTGGTACTAATGATAAAATGATAAATATTCATTTATTTAAAACAACCAGAGGTAAAATCTATAGATCCCCCACAAGTGTATTTTTATGTTTGCGAAAATATATGCACATATTACATGGATTTTTGTGGTAATCCGAAAACTAAAAAAAAAAAAAACTCTATTGCTAAATATTTTGAGATTGTAAAAGAATCAGAATCTGTAATTGTATCGGAATCGGGAATTTAGAACAGAATCTGTAATTGTATCGGAATCGGAAATTTAGAACAGAATCTGTAAGTGTATCGGAATCGGGAATTTAGAACAGAATCTGTAATTGTATCGGAATCGGAAATTTAGAACAGAATCTGTAATTGTATCGGAATCGGAAATTTAGAACAGAATCTGTAATTGTATCGGAATCGGAAATTTAGAACAGAATCTGTAAGTGTATCGGAATCGGGAATTTAGAACAGAATCTGTAATTGTATCGGAATCGGGAATTTAGAACAGAATCGATAATTGTATCGGAATCTGAAATTTAGAACAGAATCGATAATTGTATCGGAATCTGAAATTTAGAACCGAATCGATAATTGTATCGGAATCGAAAATTTAGAACAGAATCGGTAATTGTATCGGAATCGTGAAAAATATTGGAATCGTCCCATCACTAGTTAGATACCGTAGAAATAAATTAGTTGTTCAGGTTTTTTTATAAGAAGAATGTTTTGGTATTTAAGATGCTGCAAGTGTCCAAGATTCTAGGGTGAACAACACCAGACAACATCTCATGCCTGTTCTCCATGCGGTCTAATCTAATCAGTCATTTTGCATTCCGTCAACTTACTTCATACTCACTCTAAGCAGGTCTTCCTTGGTTTACCACACACCTTAGTGCCTAGGATATCCAAGCAAGTTATGGAAGAATGCAAGAGGTGGTACACTGTACATGTTCAAACCAGCTGAGATGTCAAGCGGATAAGGCATACATAATCCGACCAATACCAAGTTTCTGATGAATGACGGTTGAAGGTATCCTTTTCTCCAGTTTGCAGCTACATATCCACCTGGTCATTATGCCAAAGCCGTTGCAGACCAGAAAGGATTGGGCGCTATGTCTCACTGCCATGCAAGATGGCAGAACGAACACAGGCTGAAAGACTTTGCTCTGAATCTTGAAAGAAATGTTTTGCCTAGATTGGCAGCTGCTTCCTGAACCTTCCCCAGCAACGCAACAGCAAGCAGTGATAGCATGTCCGCAACCACCACCAGCATTCAACATGTTATCCAAGTAGCAGACGATAGCTTCAACATCAAGTGGGATGCCATCTACATCCACATGTGTCAAAGTTCGATCATCGATTGGGCACTGGGCAGGCAAACAGGACAAAGGACGTATAAATCGTTCTGAACTTTTTAATAGAAAAATGTTCCTGAGATCATGCCAATTTGAAAATACATCTTTTGTTTGTATGGAAAGACTTTTATAGTAGCTATCCCAAACCAGAATTTTATTTTCATTATATCTAAAGACTTTTAAATGTGGGCACATAGATGTTTGCAAAACATAAACAATAGTACCAAATTTATTTTGGTAGCACAATTAGCCACTGAATTATGACTGTTCGAAGTTTGTTAGAAAATTTGCCATCTTGTGTTATTCGTTCAGAAGCAAAATTTCACAGTGTATAACTAAAAAAACAAAGGAAAAATCCTTACAAATATAATGTTATGTGGTACATGAAAATGAATTATAATGGAGACAATAATTATTAAATCAAACCAGCCTAAACATGGGGCAAATTTTCATTATCCCTTGAAAAAAAAACGTGCAAAAATGACATGGAAGTGCAACTTTGTTCATATAGGATTCATTTGAACAGCTAACACATGGAATCCTCATAATATGATTCATAGCACAGTTGAGATCAAGCTATATTTTTCTTTTAATAGTAAATCAATAAAAAAAAAATCAAATTTGTACTACGTAAAAAGAGACAAACACTATTTGATAATGGGGAAAAAAGTTAATTTACTTAAGTTTTTAACTTGGATTTTATTTTTGTGAAAAACAACTTAAAACTATATTAAACCCACCATATTGACGAGTGACTATTTTTCTTTAAGATGGGACTGTTTTTATATGCATAGACACACAATATCATGTGCATTGATTTGAAAAACACCAACATTAAAAAATAAATCACCCGTCACTGAAAATAGCTACTTAACTTGAAGTAGCCTGGGGAAAAAAACTATCACTGACATTTATAAAGAGAAAATATAAAATTTTGTTTCATCCAAATTTTGTCAAAATACCCCCTCTCTCAAAATGAGATATCGCAAGTTGAAATTGTAAGGAATTTTACTATTACCCATATTCGCACACTGCAATGGCCGGTTTGTAATACCTACTTTGAATGACGTCATCTTTAAGGTCATGCTAAATCCGTTTTGTTTTATTTCAGCTACTAGCTGAAAATGCACTTGATCCATAGAATCTAAGTGAATGCAATACGATTTGCCATTACCTACGTCAAACTATTTATCTTTGCCAAAGTTTAAAAATTAAGGGAGACACATAATAAACACAAGATGTTTTATTCATGGGCATTGATTTCATTTTTGCTTTGCGACATATCAACCCTTTTTATACAATTTATTATATACGAGTGTACACACTCTGTCAAACATTATGGGAAGAAAATTATGCTCTGCTAGTGTTTGCACTAATATTCATATTCATATAAAATAATGTCTCAGTCAATGAAGTTAAAAAAAAATGAAATAAGAAAGAAAACGTCTCAAACCGGAAAGTTTGAAAAAAGAAAGAGAAATGTATCAATCGGTATAAAAAGAAGTAAGGAAAAAAGTCTCATTAGGGAAATAGAGTGAAGGATTTGTTTTTAGGCGCTGGGAGCTTGTTGGACATGCTATTCGCTTTCTTCCTCCCCCTAAACATTTGAATTAGTTTCGTTCTGCAGTTTTTTTTTTGCTTGTTACATTTTGTGTGACGGGGCGGATATATATTTATTTATATACAAATAAATACACAATGGTCTTTATTATAGTGTTGATGATTATGTTTATTGAAAACAGGTTTATATTTTAGCAATAACTGAGGCGGGGTCTTGTGGATTCATACCTTTTCCTAATGGTATTATTGTATGCAGAAATGATCACAATAGATCTGCTAAGATTTGAACTCTGCATAGCTGATTTCACAGTCTGTGTTTGTATCCATTAGTCTAATCATGAGCAAAATACTTCAGCTAATAGATAGGAACAACCCAATGAGATATAAAACGCATGTCACATGTAACCGACTAAAGTAAAAAGAGAGAGAGAGAAAGCCAGCCAGCCAGCCTATGATGAAGTGCCAAGTTTTCTGACATTGAGGTTTCTACTTACCTGTGTCGTCGTTGTCGTCTTCAGAAATAAGTTTCAAAATGAGATGATTCTGAGTTTCATCTGCTTCAGTTTATCACAAAGAAGCTTCACATGAACTCCGCCTTTTCGCCTTTTTCTTTTTTCTTTTTGTTTTCTTTGATTCACCCCTCTCCCACTTTTTTCTTATATTTTTCTCTTTTTTTTCTTTTTCTTTTTTTCTCTTTTCCTTTTTTCCCCCTTGTTCCTTTATTCTGTTTTTTTTTCTTTTTTCCTTGTTTTCTTTTATTTCCTTTTTTCTTTTCTTCCTTTTCCATTTTTCTCTTTTTCTCTTTTCTTTTTTCTTTTATTTCTTTATTTCTTTTTTTTCCTTTTCTTTCTTTCTTTTTGTTCCTTTTCTTTCTTTCTTTTTTCCTCCTTTTTCTCCTCTTCCTTTTCCTCCCTTTTTTCCTTGAGAAATACACAGAATGCAGAAAAGCTCAGCATCCCTATATATATATATATATATATATATATATATATATATATATATATATAATGTACATGAAAGGTGTATATAATTATGTTTGTATAATAATAATCTTGTGTATGTGAGAGAATGTGATAAGAACAATAGTGATGCAATACAAAAAGGGTGCATAAATTCTATATGTACCTGAAAAGTACTTATATATGTATATATATATATATATATATATATATATAATACAATACAATACAATAATATACAACATTTTTAAATGAGGGGAATGTCTTGTGTGTGAAATGGTATACATGAATACATATTTTAGATGTGGAAAAGACTAGTACATTTTGGATTTTGGTCAAGACATGACAACTGTTAAAATACAAAGATAAAGTGAAATAATATTGGTTTCTGAATTTACCATTTTTTGGGCTTGTAGGAACCCAAAGAATTTTCTTACTCCGGGAATCTGGAGATAGATATGTTGAACTTTTTCAATTTGTGGTCCAAACTAAATTTCAAATCATTTCTCCTCTTATTTAAAGGAAGAGGGAAATTATTACATCAGAAAAAGTAATACCAAAATGGTTATTCATAAAGAGAGGGGGGATCTGTTTAAAATAGATTAAACAGGTAGGGGTGAAATTCTGTTTTACTTGGATTTACCGAGTCAGAACTTGGGAGACTTTGTACTTGCTGAAATGTGAGTATTGATTTACTCTTATCCAGGAGTTAGGCACAAGGCCAGTTTTTATATTACTCCCACAAGTAAGATGTGACCCAAGGTCGGGTCGGGAAAGTAGGGTTTAAAAATTGCCTGGGCAGCCCCGTCGGCATTCCCCAGTAGGGGCGCCTCAGGCAGTAAGCAATAAACTTACTCCTCCCCAAAGAGGGGAGGCGAAGCCTGGGCGGGTGGACCTCCTAGAACTGCACAGGACAGACCCATAGACCGGCGTAAATCAATCCCGAAGGCCAAGACAATATCAGTCTATGGGGTGCAGTATCCATCGGAACAGATACTACATTTTGATCTTAGCCAAAAGACCAACTGCATACAAAGACACATTTTAAAGTTCTCATTATTATATCGACATTTTTTATTTATCTATTCTCTATTTCTCTCTCTCCATCTCTTTTTCTCTCTCTCCATTTGTTTCTCTGTCTCTCTTTTTTTTTCTCTCCATCTCTCTAACTCTGCCTCTCTCTCCATCTCTCTAACTCTGCCTCTCTCTCCATCTCTCTAACTCTGCCTCTCGCTCCATCTCTCTAACTCTGCCTCTCTCTCCATCTCTCTAACTCTGCCTGTCTCTGTTTTTGAATCTCTCTCCATCTCCTTCTTTGTGCATCTCTCTCCATCCCCCTCTTTGTGCATCTCATCTCTCTCTCTCACATGATCTATCTCTCCATTTCTTGATCTCTCTCTCTCTCTTTCTTTCTACATTTCTCTCTCTATCTCACTATCCATCTCTCTCTCTATCTCACTATCCATCTCTCTCTCTCTATCTCACTATCCATCTCTCTCTCTCTAGCTCACTATCCATCTCTCTCTCTCTATCTCACTATCCATCTCTCTTTCTATCTCACTATCCATCTCTCTTTCTATCTCACTATCCATCTCTCTTTCTATCTCACTATCCATCTCTCTCTCTATCTCACTATCCATCTCTCTCTCTATCTCACTATCCATCTCTCTCTCTATCTCACTATCCATCTCTCTCTCTCTAGCTCACTATCCATCTCTCTCTCTCTCTAGCTCACTATCCATCTCTCTCTCTCTCTAGCTCACTATCCATCTCTCTCTCTCTCTAGCTCACTATCCATCTCTCTCTCTCTCTAGCTCACTATCCATCTCTCTCTCTCTCTAGCTCACTATCCATCTCTCTCTCTATATAGCTCACTATCCAGCTCTCTCTCTCTCTAGCTCACTATCCATCTCTCTCTCTCTATAGCTCACTATCCAGCTCTCTCTCTCTCTAGCTCACTATCCATCTCTCTCTCTAGCTCACTATCCATCCATCTCTCTCTCTAGCTCACTATCCATCCATCTCTCTCTCTAGCTCACTATCCATCCATCTCTCTCTCTAGCTCACTATCCATCTCTCTCTCTAGCTCACTATCCATCTCTCTCTTTTTTTATACTTGTTCATCTCTCTATACTTTTCTCTCCCAACCTCTCTCTATCTCTTTCTCTCTCTCTCTCCCCCCATCTCTCTATCGAACTCTCTCTCTATCTATCTCTCTTTCTATCTCTATCTCCCTCTCAATCTTTCTCTTTCTCTGCCTATCTTAATCTCTGCCATTCTCTTTTTCTCTCTTCCTATATCTTTACCTCCACATGTACCACTTTCTAACCATCCCTCTTCTCTCTGCTCTTCTCTAAAGGTAGAACCAAGAAATAACTAATGAGATTTTTCACCTGAGGATTTTGCAGAGGTATATTTTATTTATTTTCTTAAGTAACTACTAAACCTCTGTCTAGTCCTGCCACTACTAATGCACCGAGTTTTTATGCCTGGTGAATTTTACCCCGATTGCTTACTTAAATCTATTAACACGAACAGCAAAAATATAGGCGAGCTTTTTAGAAACTCTGCAACATTTGTTAGTAGACCAAAAGACTAAGATTGTTCTTGCGTCAAAATGATCATAAGAGATATCAAGATGCTGCCACGTCTGGAACTGATTCTCCTGGCAAATCTACCAGCATCTTCATATAAACTAGTTTAAAAATTTTTTAAATTACATTTTTATCCAGCCTTCGGACTAGGATAATATCTGTTCCATTTCAGGAAGCTGTCCACCCAAGCATTACCTCCACCCACCCCCTCGTCTTTTCCTGAGGAGGGATGGGGTTGTCTTTTGCCTGGGGTGCCCCCCCTATTTATGAAGAAATGCGACTTGACTGACCAGGTGATTTTTGCAGACAGATCATAGTCCCCCACCCTCTTAGGGATTTGGATTCCACCATAAACTGACCTTGTCTATGGGCGACATATAAATAAATCTGTTCTCTCAGGAGGTCATCCTCCCAACCATTACCTCCTCCTTTCAGAGGACAGTTTATTGCCTTTCATCTACTTTTGGAGTGTGGATGTGTTGATTGACCATTGTCTGAGATGCTTTCAGCCGACCGGACTGATCAGGTTATTTTTTACAGCCGGACTAAAGTGCTCCGTTTTGGAGAGCTGGATTCTAACCATGTGTCTAATCTTTTATAGAAACCAGGCTAAAATAAAACTTACAGCTTTATCCAACCTTTGGGCTAGGATAGTACCTGTTCAGTTTCAAGAAAACTATCCTCTCAAGCATTACTTTCTACTTAGAATGAGACAAATAGATTTCACGCCATCATCTTCTCCTTTCAGAGGAGGGATGAGTTTATTGCCTAAGGTTCCCTTATCCATGAAGGAATGCCTAAGGGACTAACCAGGCTATTTTTACAGACAGACTAGATCTCCCTTTTTTTGGGAGCTGGATTCCCATTATAAACTGACCTTATTTCTATGGGAGGCATGTAAACAAATCTGTTCTGCCTCAGGGGGCCATCCTCCCAGGCATTACCTTCTTTCAGAGAACATTTTATTGCCTTTCGTCTGCTTCTTTTGGAGTGTGGATGAGTTTATTGTCCGTTGCTCAGCCGACAGGATTGATCATACTATTTTTACAGCCGAACTAAAATGCTCTGTTTTGAAGAGATGGATTCTGACCTTGTGTCTAACAATGTCTTTATTGCAGGCAGGTAAAGAAAATTGATCGTTGTCCTATGATCAAAGTGTATTATCTGTTTTGTCCTCAGTCAGAGGAGAAGTCTTCCTAGACTGAGGAATTGTTATAGTTTATTGGTCCCCTGATTTATAAAATCGGGGAACTTATGTTTTCAGGCATGTCCGTCCGTCCGGATTTTTCTCTGCAACCATCCATTGAATTTCTCTGAAATTTTGCATGAAGTAACTTTGGTCAGGTTAGAAAGTGACATTCTCCGATTTTTGAAAAAAAATCTAGTTAGCCCCCCAGGGGGCAAAAGGCCCTGAAATGGCAAAAAATGACATTTTTTGCCCCATAACTTTTCATCCATCCATTCAATTTCTCTGAAACTTGGCCAAAATGTGGAGGCAATTGTTCCTAATAAAAAATAAGTATCGCTGACCTTGGAAAAATTCTGGTTCGCGCCCCCAGGGGGTCAAAGGGGGGTCACAAATGCCCAAATTTATTGCATTTTACACTCACCACATCGATTCACATACAGAGGGGGACCACGCACGCGCGGCTTATTATCCATGTAATAAGGGGAATGTCTGGTAAATACTTAATAATTCTGTTGATATTCTTTTATTTCAGAACCATTTGAAGTATTTTTTTGGGGGAGTTCAGCCCAGACAAGACCTACTGCCACTGAGACGTAAGGGGCTACTGTGGATTAGGTATAAGAAATTAAAGGGGGCATCCTAAGAGAGGAGTTGTGCGGCGAGATGTTTGTTTACATTACATTTAAATTTCTGCATGTTGATACAGTCAGGGAAACAGGGAGTAGGGAGGGAGTTCCAAAGGCTGGCAGCTCAGGGAAAGACGCTATTGGAGTAGAAAGCTCTCCGGCATCTGGGGACCTCCACAGTGAATGGATGGGATTTAACTTATTGTCGAGTTGATCAGGGTGTATTTACATTGAAGGGGGACCAGGGCAGCAAGTTTATCAGAGTTCATTCCATTGAAGTACTTGTAAAACAAGCACATGGATGCAACATTGCGGCAATGGAACAGGGGCTGGAGCTTGGTGGATAGTGAGAGACCTATTGGATTAGCAACTCTTTTGGACCCTGTCTAAGAGGAAGAGACTAGTTGTTTGTGCACCAGCCCAGATGTGACAACAATACTCAATGCATGGGCGGATGGTGGCCTTGTAGAGATATAGGATACTGGTCGGTGTGAGAAGTTTTCTAGCACAGTAGAGGGAGCCCACTTTCCTTGCAGCAGCCATGGCAATGTCTTCTATGTATTTGTTCCAACTCATGTTACCTGTGAATGTTAGGCTGAGGAATTTAAATGTTGTACTCTCGGGTAAGGTATTGTTATCCATGGTAATCGGTGGTTGAAAAGGTTTCTTGTAGTTGTTAAAGGAAAGCTTTGTCTTAGTAGCATTAAAAGTTATCATCCATTTATGTCCCTATTCAACTACAGACTGGGGGTCATTTTCTAATGCACTATCAACCAAGCTCGATACGAGGGAAGAGAGAGTATAGTAAAATGTTTTAAAACGTTCTTAATTGACTTTTGTAATAAATTCACCAGTGTTAATTTTGTAACCTCATCATGTGCGTGACTCATGAATCGAAAACGTTTGCAAATATAGCGAGTTCTTATTCACACTGGAGTACAAGATTAGATCGTTGGCCTGCCAACTCGAAAAATTGGATAAAAAAAAAAGAACAAACAGGAACTTTTACTTCTGTTTAATCAAACATGTATCAAAGAAAAAATGCTGCCAAATATATATATATATATATATATATATAATGATATTTCCAAAATAATTGGCACCCCATTGAATCCACCTGATGACTCTGATGTCATCAGGTGAGTTCAGCTGGGATGCCAATTATTTGTGTTAATAACAGCTCTATTTCATCGTTTTCCCCCACATATTCACATCATACACATGCACATCGAGCCCCGGTTTCAAACCGTTTAAGTAACCTATTTTTCATCAGTTTTAAACTCTATCCGTTTAGTCCGTTGGATAACAACGAAAGAACCGTGACCTCCTCGTTGATGGTTCGATCCCCACTGACTCCCAGAGTTTTTTTTTTTTATAACCGTGACCTAAATATACATCGAAGGGGAGAGGGGGACGACTGGGAAGACAGAGTTAGTACTTACTTTTGCCCTGGGCAACGGGGAGAGAGGGGAGCAGAGGTGGGGTGTCGACCGTTGGGTTAGGGAATGAGGGGGCGACCAGAGAAGACAAATTTTGCCCGGGGGGGGGGGGATAATTACACTTTTGCCTGCAGAGAGGGAGAGAAAGATGGAGAGGGGGGGAGTGGAGCCGCGGGATAGTGAAACCTAAAGAAGAACCATAATCTGTTGTTTACTTTAAACTAGCCTATTGTAAAGTTTGTACTAAATGAATGTTTTTCGTAGTAATCTGAAAACACCCACAAACAGATTTAGGTATTCCTAATTTGCATATTAAATAAATTCATGTTCTGTAATATACATTTGTAATTTTTATTGTCATTTTTTTATATATATATATATATACACACAATAGTTTCGGCGGTAGTAACATGTCTGATGTCGCTGGAATACAAAGAACAGATACTACTCTTTGAATTATTTATTTGCACAAAATATAAAGATTTACATTCGGAACAAATTAAGCACAAGGCCATCACCTCATTAACATACACACAGGTTGAGTTTGGGGCATTTTATTTAAAAAAATTTACAAATAAGGCATTAAATGGGAGGGGGGCAAGGAAAAGAATGAAAGTGGGGAATCATATCTTTCATTGAGTTATATAGACATTCTAACAAATTTTCTTAATCAGAGTGTAAGGTTTATAAAAACAAAAACAATTCAGATGTTGTCTAGGACTTTTTTGATTTTTCAAGCTTTGAACTAACTTTCAGGCACTTTACAGAGGGATTATATAACATGAATATACTAATATTTTGTTTACTATTTGTGTCTATTGGATCTGTTGATCATTCTTATAAAACATGAATACTCTCTAATCTAATATGGGAGCCACAAATTCCCCCGAAAGATGAATTACTCACAGACAAGACTTTCGTATAATTTTTATTCATTTTATTACATTTTTACGAGCAAAAGTGTGCTAGAATTTTTTAAATGATTGAGCAACAGGTTTAATAGACACAGAAAATGTCTTTCATCTTCAACACCCACATTATATATATATATATATATATATATATAAAGGGTATTTAGACATATTTTTTAAACCATTGTTTCGTAATAGTATTATATATATTTTTTTTTTTTGAAAAAACCATAACAATGGTGTAAAATAAATAAAATTTATTTTAATCTTAGCTTTCGAGAATATACTTCTCATTTTCAAAGAGTGTTTTTCTTTTCTTCTTTTTTTTCATCGTCCGATGGAAATGGACTTTTTGGTCAGAAAATCACGTTATGTCTGAAGGTTTAAAAAATATGTCTAAATACTCTGTCTTATTCAAACCGGCGTCACCTTGCCTTCAGACATAACGTGATTTTCTGACCAAAAAGTCCATTTCCATCGGACGATGAAAAAAAAGAAAAAAAGAAAAACACTCTTTGAAAATGAGAAGTATATTCTCGAAAGCTAAGATTAAAATAAATTTTATTTATTTTACGCCACCATTGTTATGGTTTTTTCAACAAAAAATATAATACTATTACGAAACAATGGTTTAAAAAATATGTCTAAATACCCTTTTTTATTCAAACCGGCGTCACCTCGCCTTCAGACATAACGTGATTTTCTGACCAAAAAGTCCATTTCCATCGGACGATGAAAAAAAAGAAGAAAATAAAAACACTCTTTGAAAATGAGAAGTATATTCTCGAAAGCTAAAATTAAAATAAATTTTATTTATTTTACACCACCATTGTTATGGTGTTTTCAAAAAAAATATTATATATATATATATATATATATTGCTGGAACTTTTTTGTTGAGGATGACTGTTATGTCTCTATCTTGATATATGTTACCAAAAACACGGTATGATAATAAGCTTCGTTCGCTTGGAATGGATTGTGAAAGAAATATCTTTTGCTTGGATCTAGCTTCGATTAACAGATCTAATAAAAGAGCTATTGGATCTGTTGATCATTCTTGCAAAAATTCTACCAAACTTCCACAAGTCAGAATAATAAACAAAAATTCAGTCTCTCTCTATTCTATAATTATTTCCATGGAAGGTGCTCGACTTTGTTCCAATGTTTGGTTCCTCTTTGTAAGACATTCGCAGCAAGAACTCGTTTTTCTGCCACAGAAACGAAAAGACATGCAGAATTTCCATGGACAGAGCTTCTTTGCAAGGGCTTTCCGACTGTGAAACACATTACCACAGGATTACTTCTCTACTGATTACAACGTGGTTGTCTTCAAATCTAGTGTCAACAAATTCTTGTCCCATAACTAAAAAAAATCAGTTCATAGCTTTGATCAATCTTAGTACTCCCATAATGATCCTCATCTTTCAGCTGGCAATCGTTCCTGTCTCATTAAACCTTATCCTCGAGTGGCTCTTGGCCTTGATAAGTGGTGAACCAATAGTTAAAAAAAAAAACAACAAAAAACTGGATTGTGCTGTCCCGAAAGCTTGTTTTCACACCCGTCTACTTCTCTTAATACAGAGACCACCAAATGAGGATGAGTGTGCTTTATTTAACATCTGATCCAATTACTATGGAGACACAAATGATGGAGGGTGACATTCCTCCACCCACTCTACACACTCGCAACACATTGTCATCATATTCTATATCGTTTTTGACAGAAACAGTTCTCCACACACACAGTGAGTAGTTTCGTTTTCAGACAGAAGTTAAGAAAATTGTTCAGCAGTCTTTGAAAAATTTGGTATTTGTGTGTGTGCGTATATATATATATATATATATATATATATATATATATATATATATATTCCCAAAACAGTTTTTCATGGTAAACAACTGATGATCCCTTAAAATAGTGTTAGAAATAAACTAATATAATAACTGTAAAAAATAAATTGACTTACATGAGTGATTTTCCACTGGAAGACTTGGGACTATAAGTTGTTGTTTTTTTTGTTTTTTTAATATAGTTTTCATGGTTGAGAAACTTCCGAGACTATATATATATATATATATATATATACATATATATTATTTGGTACAGAAAATCAGAACAACACCAGTACCATTAGTTTCAAGCTTAGGTGTTTACCTCCAGGCTATCCTCAGCTTTGTTGTCATCTGGTAAAGAAAATAGATTGTTTTGTATCACTCAATAATTTAACCCTTCAAAACAAATAACAGCCCAGATAAAAACGCTGTTAACAAATACTGTGAATATTTTTTTAATTCTTAACTCTTATATGTTACCCCCCCCCCCCTCCCCTTTTCTTTGGATATTATTAATCTTTTTAATCTCGGATATCTTTCCCTAACACAAAATTTATCCAAACGTGATTCCTGTCTATTCTTATTGCCATGTCTAAATAAATATTTTTTATCAAAGGAGAACTTTTATATACGGTGATTCGAGGGAATAGGCTCTACCCTCAGCTCAAAGTATCTGGTGTTACCAGACCAGGCTGTCTGAAAATACTGGCTTCCTGACCTAAAATTCACCAAAAACATTGATGTTATTGTTTTTTTTCTGTTCCCTTTGCAAAACTCAATCATATTCTGCAAAGACAAAAACAACAATTTTCCTCTACAAAACAACCAAACCAAACACCATGAATAAATATTTAAAGATATAAAGAACTTGAAGCATAAAAACTTTTACCAAAATGACCGGATTCGGCATTAAATAACCCGTAAAGGGTTGATATGCTGTAAAACAAAACGAGCAAACCAAATACAGTTCAAAGTAGACCCGTCTCAATTTGTCCCTGACCTCACTCTGCTGTGCTCGTCTGCCTAAATTCGTTTAGCCACTGAAATGAAAACTTCCATGTAACTTTTTTTTTTGTTTAGTTTTTTTTTATGGAAATCGCTCCAGACAAGGCATGAAGCCACTTGATGTAAGGAGCTAACATAAACGAAAGATGATTATCGCAAAAGATAGGAGATGCCTATTAACCTTAGTCTTGAAAAAAACTAAGGCTATAAATAGGAGGAAAACAGTCAGCAGGATGAGAGTTCCACAAGCATGCAGTTCTTTGGTTTATAACTGTCAGTTGCAATAAGGGAATTTAAGAATTTGTGAACTTATGAACTAATGTGAATCCCCCACGCTCCATTACTGTTCTATCGCAAACACAATTTCAAATGCATTGAAGCCGACATGCAGACCCGTATTCGTCTCCCTGGTCATAATCTGTTGAGTCATATGGACAGGTTGATTGTGGTGCTTTTCATTATTGAGGATTGACAGCTGTGTAGGGACACCTGGAGCATAGCTTGTCACTCGTATTGTTGTTGGCAGTGTCGAAACATGCAACCCACTGTTTATGCTCACATCTTCTCCATGATCTCCTTAAATATTCAGCTTGCATTTATGGATATCAATGGCTACAATGTTCTTTTTCATCTGCCTCGCCCCCTCCCTAGACACGAGGCGTTCAGTGATTCATTCACTTTGTTATTCTGATTCCCCCATTCTGTTAATGCAGGAATGTAAAAAATACTGTTTCTTTTTTGTGATTGTAATTAGTTTTCTTTTTAGCCTGGAGAAAAATATGAACAGTGTTGTCCGGGAAGCTGAAGTTTGTTATTATGCAAAATATTCGAAGTAGAATGCCAAAACATTTTTAAAAAGTAAATTAAAGAAAATAAGATCATGTTTAAATTCATGTCGAAGCGTATTGTCTGTTTGTAAATGACTATTTCGAACGATTCTACTATTCTGGAATCTATGCGTCACTTCGTTATTGTGTAAGCACACTAAAATCTAGAATTGAAGAGAAAAGAAGGAAATGTGAATCAGTAGCTTAATGTATCTGGCGTGATTTGGGAAATTAATCTTTTGTTGCAATATAAATCATCTTGTATTGTATTGCTTTGCCGTACTCCTCTTTCCCCCGGAAATGTTAATTTTACCATACTTAAACGATTCATGATGCAGGCAAGGGGGGTAGAAGACTTTTGTTGCGTCAAAGAATGACTTCCTGTCTCCTTTCATCCACATTACGATCTTTCTCTTAATTTTGAAGTAATGAACCAAGAAATTGTAAGTTTTTTTGTTTTTTTGAGAATGTAACTTTAATTCAATATTTAAATCGCTAACGGCCATGTTTTTTTCTTTATTTCAAACATATTTTTAATGTTTTACACTTTTATTATACAAAGTAAAACGTTTTGACACACAAAATAAACTTTGAACATTCTTTTTAAATAAAAAGCTAATTTTAACAGAATTTAATGAAATTAAAAGCAAAAATGAAGTAAAAACACACCAGTCGATACTTTCAGTAACAAAAAAAAAATGAGATTCTACTTTTTTAGGCGATTATGTGTGAACACCCGGAAAGAAGAGGAAAAAAAAAAAACACAATAATTTTAGAATTTAGAGTAGGGCAGCAGTTTCAGATATGAATTGAACGTAAAATAATTCTTCATTTCTGGGCCATTCTAACGTTTTAGAGCAGTTAAGAAAAGTTAAAAAAAAAAGAAAAAAAAGAAAGGTTTCTTTGCTATGGGAAATAAATTCTGTGCAGTTTTTCGGAGAGGGGTCTACTTCTTTTTAGGTGATTACGTGTGGTCTTACGAGATTTTCTGTTTAAGACGAGGAGAGGGGCTGGCCACCCCCCCTCCAAAAAAACACAAAGAATTTATCTCCCGTAGCAAAAGATCTTTTTGGTTAACTGCCTTAAATAGCTAGAATTGGCCGGAAATGGGGGATCATTTTATGGTAAATTTCACATGCGTGTGCAGGGGGGGGGGGCACGTTTGGAAATGGAAGAGAAGCAGGTTGGGAAATTGGAGAGGTGGGGGGCAGGTTGGGAAATTCATCTTGATTTCAGATTTTTTTGCCATTGGTAACTAACATCCCTCATAGCTAGTTTTGATTTTTAAGAAAAACGATAAGTGTTAGATGGATAGATTCCGACCCAGAAAACAGCAATTATTCCCCCTTTGTCAGACACATTGCACATGGAATGTGAGGACTAAAGGACAAAACAATGGAAGCGAGTGTTACGAGGCTGCCGAAAGTAAACCCAAGGTTCACTTTTTCTTTTTCTTTTGGGCTTACCCTACATCAGACACTCTCACCAAAATACCACAATCATTCTATTGGTTGATCTTACTGAGATGATCCTCAATTTGTTTTAAAAAGATTTTATTTACAAAAAATTTGTCGTTGGATGTGGGACAGTATTTACAAATATTCTGCAAGAAAGAAAAAAAATGTAAGTTAGTAGGGCCCTCCCAACCCTCTGCTAAGTGATAGACCGCCCACTGTTTTTCAGGTGCTCCGAAAACGAGCAGGACGGTCTCTAAATGGTACTGGGAGCTAAGTGGGATGTCAAAAATAAAGCAGATTGGGATGAAATGTGGGAATGGATGGTATCCTCCAAGATACAAGACAACAGTTAGGGGTGATAGGGGGCAAAATAAATGTGGGGAGTGGCCATCTTTGGAGGATCTCTAGTACCAAAAAACAAAACGTAGTCAGGACTCATTTACACTACTAGGGTCTTTTGAAATTAAGGGATGGGTTCCGCAGAACCCAGGACCGTGTGTGTGCCATGCCTAAGCAGGGAATACATGCTCGTACCTGGCTCCTCAACGGATATATTTTTTTTTGTTGTGTTTTTAAACGATAATACTTGTACTGTTTACGGCTACTGCTACGATTGATGCTTTTTAGAGTGGATGGCGACTAGTAACCTCTGCTACTAAAGTTTCCAATTGTTATGACTTGCATTACTTTAAAAATGCGACGATTTAAAGAAATCGAAAATTAGTCTAATAGTAAATATCCATGATTTAATGTCATATGATTTTATTTTGATTTTGTTTATAATCTGAATAAATGTGACTAATTAACATTGTACACTTAAGTCAAAATTAATTAGACTAATATTTATTTGAAACAAATGCATTTCTTTCTGATAGCTAAAGTAGATAGCTATTAGGAATAAACAAGGAAAAACATGAATGTCCAATGAAAGAAGAATGGAAGAAGAGAACATTATTTAAGGAACACAAGATATTTATATATACGTAGAATTTGGTATATTCGGACTATTGCTCTCGTCTTGGGTGTTTTTATCACAACGTTTCGTACCTTGTCGAAAGCGGGAATTATTCTGTCGAACTCGGGAATCTGGACAGAAATTTGAACGGAACCCTTTATTGAATCCACGGGGGTAGCATGCTCTCATACCATCTGCCATGACTGGGAAGAAGTCTTCAGTAATTCGCAATTCTTCGTATCGCCCGCACTGAGGATTGAACCTTCAACCTTCAGATGACTGTCACTTAGAACTGAATTTTACTGGTTCTTGCAGACAAATGAGAACAGTAGTCTGAATATACCAAATTCTACAAATTATCAACCCTCATCTAAAAAAAATTCCGAAACATTTATATATATATATATATACAAAATTACAAGACATTTTATCGAAGTAATTGGTCATTTGAAATGTTCAGTTTGAAAAGTAATAAAATGTATTTATTATTTTATATATTAGGTAAAAATATGTGTGTATGTATGAATGTATATTTAGAAATAAAGGCAGATAAATATAAAAAATAAAAAAACAAAAACAAAAATTAATCTCTTTCTGCTCACTATACCTCTCTTTCTCTCTCTCCCTCTCTATCTTTCTCTCTACAGCTACGGGTTAAATATTATTACTCAGGTGATATCCCCTTTTGTTTATATATTATATTTATTATAATCTTTTTATTTCTTTATTATCTTCGACTGTTAATAAATAGAAAGAGAGACATGGAAGCGAGAGTAATAGACTGTATAGAATAAGAGCAGAGGTCACACAACATATATTGTGAGAGAGTGAAAGTGATAGATAGAAAGTTTGTAAGAGAATTACGGCTAATTAAAGCAATTAAAATGGAAGGATTTTCAAACATAACTCAATCCGCAAACTGACGAATATTTTAGCATGTATTTTGGATTAAAATATAAAGGAAAAAGCCTAAGGGAAACAAACGTTGATTAACTCAGCTTTAGTATAATAATATGTGTGTGTGTGAATATATATATATATATGTGGGAAATGAAAAAGGAAAAACCAAAAGATGTTTTGCTTTTTTATGTATTCATCAACGTTTCGTCTTTATTTGTAAGACTTCCTCAGGATGCTAATTTTAAGAAAAATGTCATGCAAGTACATAGAAATATTGGGTTGACATGATGGGTTAATGAGAAGAAGTAGTAGCCACTACTGGGAGCGCAGGACCATGGTCCGGGCTGAGAGAAGTCGGTGGCAGGGAGTGAAATGAATGTGGATGGCTGTGAGTGAAAAAATGGAGGGGTGGGAGTGTTAGTGAATTTGTCTTAGGGTTTGAGAGAGGGGAGGGGGTGCTGAGGTTTGTGTGTGTATATGTGTATATCTATATAAACGTCTTGCATAGGTGTATTTGTATCTAAATGTCTTACATTTACTTATGTATGTGAATGCCTTAAACATGTGTGTGTATGCGAAAGTCTTACACACGTGTGTGCATGTACGTAAATGTTTTGTTTTTTTTCTTTCTTTTTCATTTTACTTCAATGTAAAGTCTCAGAAATCAAGGGGCCTCTTCCTGCGGCTAACATATGATCTCTATATGAGATACATAGATATCCGAGGGTTCAACTAAAGTTCTCCTTTACCTCTCAAATGGTAAGTTAGTAAAGAAGTAAAACACATTAATTTTCCTCTCCTCAATTGACCAGTTTACTAAGTTATAGTATATCTTTTTTGTGGTCTCTTGGCCAGGACAAGAATTCATCTAGTCAGGTGGAGTATCCAACTAAGTGCTGTTACTTTAGGTAACATAACTAGGAAGAGGGTGCACCTTTCCTCATATGAGCCAGTATATAGCTGTGTCGAGGGGGTCTTATTTAGGCTTTGAATACTATGTTATTTTGAATATTTGGTTAGTGTTTACTTGTAGGGTGAAGTATTCTCATGTCAGGTTATCCTGACAAACCCTTGTACAGAGAGACCGAAGACACTCGAGGATGGTGTCTAGTAGGTAATTCAAACTCTGTGTGTGTGTGTGCGTGTGTGTGTGTGTGTGTGTATGTATGTGTGTGTGTATGTTTGTATGTTTTTTCTATATACATCAAAGAAAGTTTATTTGTTTGGCTCTTATAGAAATTGACGTTAACAGAAAATTCAAACTAGTTTCAATAAAAGAAATTTCATGACACTATTCAAGTGTTTCTATTCACTACCAGGGATGCAATTGAAAACAAAAACTATACCAAGATCTAACACAACTTTTCACGAGTAACATTTTACAAGGAATGCAATGGTGGTAAATAATTTTATATGAGATTCAGGACCGGCGACACAGTTATAAAAGTGGGGGGGGGGGCGGTTAAACACATGCATATATAACTTCATTATTGATGACCGTAAAGTGGGGGGGGGGGCCCAAGGGGGGCCCAAGTCAAAAAGTGGGTGGGGGGGGGGGGTCCGTTCGAAATTCAGTACAGATTTCCGAGTTCAACAGAAAGATTTCCGAGTTTGCCTAGACGCACTTGAAGAAGGTCGGAGGTTTCATCGGTCAAAACGTTTGTGAGAATAACATTCAAGATGAGAACAGTAGTCCGAATAATCCAAATAATCCAAATTCTGTGATTAGTTGACGTATTAGAACTAATCTATTATTTCATTATTATTAGCAATAAACTAACCCCTTTTCAGAGAGAAGGTAAAGCCTGGGAGGATGGACCTCCTAGTACTGAACAAGACCACACCTCAGTCGGACTGTAACAGTCGGACTGATTGTTGAGGACGTTGTCCTAACTGGTGCGAACAACATTTACTCAAGTTGTGCCAATAGCAGTTAGTATTAGTATATAGTTAAAAGTACATTTAAATAAAGTTTAGAGTGAAACATGGATGCAATTCCTCAGCGCAAGATCCATAAACTGATGGTATTACTGTGTTGCTGTCTTTAATGATGATGCTGATGATGATGGTTGTGTTCTAGTGGCAGCCTCCCCCACAAACCCTTGACCCATTCATTATTTTTGTTATTACTACTACTAGTGTTGTGTAAAACTACCCCACCCACCCCACTGTCCACACACACTACCCTGGGTTCCCATTGGTTGCTCAAACAGCTGGGGATGTGCCAGGTTAGAAGGGAGAGGTATTCTTACCTTCATATTATTTCTATCTACACCATCGTTTTTTTTTTTTTTTTTTTTTTTTAAACTATAACTTCTCTGCAGAGGGAGAGGGAGAGAGAGAGAGCAGGGATGAGGGAGAGTAAGTAAGTTTATTTTGTATGTTAATAGAGTGAGTGATATATATATATAGAGAGGGGGGGGACAAGAAAGATAAAAGAAAACAAGGTCTCCCTCTCTCTCTCTCTCTCTCTCTTGTTCTTTCCCTCTCTCTCTCTCTCTCTTGTTCTTTCCCTCTCTCTCTCTCTTTCTCGTTCTTTCCCTCTCTTGGGTCTCCCTAAGATGATGTGATACAGAGGAGGGAGTCGTCCGATTGGAACCATGTGCTGACCCCGGGGCAATCTTCCCCCAAGTAAGTAGTGTGCCTTGTTCTATCAAACACACACATACATACACACACACACACACGCACCTGTATTGAAGAACTTACATAATTGGTACTAATGTCGCAGAAACAAACTTTATCGTTTTGTACCGATTATCCCCACCCCTCTCCCCCTCTTTGTCCCGGTATCTTTTTGTCATTACATTAATACGTTTATTTATACACACAGAATTATTAGTACTATTTCAGCAGTATTTTTTTTAATTAAAAGATTGGGTGTACATATGCAACGCATTTTCAGATCATATAAAAAAAAGTTAACTTTTTTTTTTTTTACCTAAAAAATTTCCAACAAATTAATATTACATCTTTTAGAGACGTGGGGTGGGGGGGGGGGGTGCGATGTTCTACTGCCAAATCTTGTAATAAAAAAAAATACTTAATACTACTACTACTAAGAATAATGTTTATATAAATAAGCCTAAATGAATGTAATTGCATAACCAGCTGTGTCATCTCTAGTTTTCACACACTTTTCAACATGCCAATATTTAGCATCTTGAGAAAGTCTTTGAATAAAGACGAAACGTCGATGAACGCGTAAACATTTTTCTGTTTACCATTTTTCCATTTTTCATATCAATATGTGTTTGATAAATATTTGTCTGTATTTTTTGGGAATGAAGAATTTTCATTGTTATCTATGACTAGCTGGCTTCCCCCGCTCCTATCGCTTCACAATTTAATCTCTTTTCACTACTTAAAATTATTGAAACGAAACTAATCAATGAGAAAGAAAAGACAAAACTAATCGATAAGAAAAAGATACAACAAATGCTGTTGCTACCTCAAACTTAAGCATCCCCTTCTTTCTCTCTCTCTAATACTGTAAAGCATGCAGGACACACATTTTTTAATATTATCATTTAAGATTAAGCCTCCCCTTTTTTGCTCATAAAAATTAAATTTGTATACATGATTATTAAAGCAGGCCGGACACACATAGATTCACTTTTATCATATAGATTTTTGGACTAGTTTTCTTATCTTGGTTTGTTCTTATCACAATGGTTCAGCTGTTTCGCTCTCCGGCCTTCTTCAGGAGTCCTTTGTCAAACTCGGTAATTTTGAACCCAACCTTTTATTGGAGTCCTGGGTGTTACACAGTTCATATTCCATTTTTTTTTTAGCCGTTATGATATTATTTCAGTTAACTTATTAAATTGTCTTTCTTGTTGCCTTTGATCAGGATTGAACTCAAAACTCCAAGATAACCTGCATCCTGGATGTTTTGATTGTTTTGTAGTATTTGGCTGTCTGATGTGTAATGTCTGTAAAAACAGGCTTAGTTCTGATGACCTCAGAGGAAAATTAAATCTGGACAGTATAGGAATATGTGTACAGAACAGGAGACTGTTTATTTTGTCACATTGAAAGTAGGGGTGGGACGTAATGGGTGAAAATTTCAGATTCATGCGAGTAGTATTTTTTTGTGTTCATTTATACATTGATAACATTAAACATTTGAAAATTTCGCAAAATTCAGAAGGTGCAGGCCAAAAATAGCCGTTAAGGCTCCACGGGACTCAAAATCCATAATTTTTCGGTGAAAAAGTGGTTTCATGCGACATTGCAGGTCCTAAAACATCCTTAAAAGCTATGAATGGATATAGATGGTTAAATCTGATATAGTACTTTAATTTAGGACCATTTTCAGGCTGTGAAAGGGTTTTCATGAATGTAAAATAGTCAAATACTAGTGGCCTGCACCTTCTGAATTTTGTAAAATTTTCAAAATGTTTGATTGTTTAGTGTTATTTATGTATAAATGAACACAAAAAAAATACTACTCACATGAATCTGAAATTTTCACCCATTACGTCCCACCCCTATTGAAAGAATAGATTAGAGTTGTTACGTTAGTAGGTGTAGAACAGTTGAGATAGCAGGGTCACTTGGCAGGGGAATACCAAGGAAAACATGGGAGGAAATGATGAGGATGGATTTGTTAGGAAGAGGGATAAAACAGACCTAGCAGAGATAGGTTAATTTGGAAATCAATGTCTAAAAGTCGTCCAACACATGCCAGCATGTAAAACAGACGTTAAACAGATGATGATGATCATCATCATCATTTACACTTAGTTTTCATGTGTATCTTATTCTTATAAGCCCATCTTGGTACAGGTATTGTAGCTAGTATGTATAAGGGAGTGAGTTCTAGCTTTTTTTTTAATATAAGAAAAGGCCAAATTGCTAGAGCTTTATGTCCTTATTTTTCCTCATTTGGCTTGATTTTCTTTTTCTTTCTTCCTCTCTCTAGCTTTAACTGTCTTTCTCTTTTCCTCTATATCCTCTCTTCCTCTGCCTCTCACCATCATGTTTTGTCTTGCCTTGCTTCGCCCCACCCCTTTCCCCTCTCCCTGAAAATGTTAATTTTGCCATACTTCAAACGATTCATTGGTAGGGGAGGTAGGAAGACTTTTGTTAAATCAATGAATGTCTCCCCGTTTCGTTTAAAAAATATCAGTCGATACTTTCAGTATGAAAAAAGAAAGCTATTGTAGTTTAACACCCCCCCCCCTTTTAAAAAATTAGATTCTACTTTTTTTAGGCGATTATAAATGAACACCCTAGCTCCCAAGGTTGGGAAATTCATCTCACTTTCAGATTTATTTTGCCGTTTTCCACTCACATCTCTGATGAGATATGCTAAAGTCAGCAAATATTATTTATCTTTATTAACATCTGAGAGCAGGTGAGGGATATGTTTATTATTTTGTAGTCTGCTAGCTGGAATAACGGTCCCAAGATAGCGCCATGAGACACGCATGGAAACTTTAATAAGTGCAATCAAAAACATCTTATAATGGTGAAACCTATGTGAAGATAGAAAATTGTATTTGTTATTTTCTAGTTTGCAGGTATTACGTCTGGATATGTTTATTGACGTCGGCCATTATTTCAAAACAAAATTAAAAATAATTTTTTATATATAATTATGATAAAATCTGTATAAGATAATCTCGGTTGGAGCTATCTAAAAGAATTATGTCCAACTTGTTAGGAAGAAATAGAAACTCAATATTTTTACCAAAAAGAATAGAGCTTGAAATAAAAAAAACCCTCATAGATTCAAAATGGCATTTAAATGGAGTTTCAATATATATATATATATATATATATATATATATATTCCATGATAAATGCCAGTATACTGAAATCATATGCCCTTAATAGGGTTAAGATGAAAATTCATATACACTAAATGTACAAAAGCAAGGAAATTCCCAAATGTTTACACTTTTATTGTCATTAAGGGTATGCGAGCACAACAGGGCTATGTATTTTACTGGTAGGAATTTTTCTTTAGCGCACCTCACACACTTCATCCACTCATGCATAGAGATTTATACTGTAGTGATGTGATAATGAAATGGTTTGGTTGATATGTAGTCATATCCTTGATTAACGACAATAAAATTGTAAAAATTGGGGAATTTCCTTGCTTTTGTACATTTAGTGTATATGAATTTTCATCTTAACCCTATTAAGGGCATATGATTTCAGTATACTGGCATTTATCATGGAATGTCACTACTTTTGTAAAGGCTATGCCTCAATACAATGGTCATTTTTAAGGTTTTTTGGAATTTTCTGGAAAACTAAGGTATATGGTAAACTGAAATTAAAATGCCATCAACTAGACCCTAGAACCTCTATCTCTGCCAAAAATCAGCTGAATCCATCAAATAGTTGATGCGATACAGGGTGGCACATATGTACGTACGTACGGATAACATGATTTCATGCTGAACTTTCTGGATCTCTGGGTTGCCTTGACTAATGATGCTGAAATTCTACACACTTATAGAACCTATCAAATAAAAATTTTGTGCAAAGTTTTAACTAATTTGGTTTATTGGTTTTTGAGTTATGATTGATAAAAGAAATGAGATTTCCAGCATAGGCCATTTTTGAAGTCTATTAAGGGATAGAGCGCTCTCGCGCCTCCCTTGATATATATATATATATATATAAACTTTAATTCACCCCAAACAAGGCACATTGCCACTGAGACGTAAAGGGCTACTGTAAATTTGGATCCATATCCATAGGGGCATCTTAAGTGGGGAGTTGTGCAGCAAGATGCTTGTTCACATTACATTTAAACTACTATATGTTGGTACAGTCAGGGAAACAGAGAGCAAGGAGGGAATTCCAAAGGCGAGCCGTTCAAGGAAAGAAGCTATTAGAGTAGAAAGCCTTTCAGCATCTTGGGACCTCAACAGTGAAGGGGTTGGATTTATCTGATTATCGGGTTGGTCAGGGGTATTTATGTCGAGTGGGGGGGAGGGGGGCACCAGAGCAGCAAATTCATCAGAGCACATTCCATTAAAGTACTTGTAAAACAAGCACAGAGACGCAACATTGCGGCGATGGGACAGGGGCTGGAGCTTAGCAGACAACGTGGGACTTATTAAATTAGAGATTCTTTTTTTAACCCTGTCTAAGAAGGAAAGACTAGTGGCTGGTACACCAGCCCAGATGTGACAACAATACTTCATGCATGTGGCTTTATTGTAGAGATCAAAAATACTGGCAGGTGTGAGAAGTTTTCTAGCATGGTAGAGAGAGCCCTCTTTCCTTGCAACAGCCTTAAGCAGTATCTTCTATGCATTTGTTTCAATTCATGTTACCTGTGAATGTTAGGCTTAGGAACTTGAATGTTGAATTCTCGGGTAGGATGCTATCAGCCATAGAAATCAGTGGTTGAAAAGTTTTCTTATAATTGTTAAAGGAAATGAGCTTTGTCTTAGTAGCATTAAATTTAACCATCCATTTATGTCCCCATTCAACTACAGAGTGGAGGTCATTTTTTTAAGGATATGGGTTTTTTTCTGAAGAGATGGAGCCTTACATCTGACGGTTTGGCAACATCTGAAGGCTATTACTTTCTCTTTCTTTGCCTTCTACAGGTCTATTTAATAAAGGCTTTTTCAAAATGTACGATGAAAAAAAATTGTATTTGTTTTACACTTTTTATGCTTGAAACCTTATTTAAATGACATTTTGAATGTATATACTGCGTGCCAGAATTATATGCAAATCGATTTTTTTGTTCTAACTCCGATAGTTTTTAATAAAAATTAGTGAAACTTAGCACGTTATATGGAAACACTAACACATGCGCAGATCTAAAATTCTAAGCTAATCTGCACAATAGTAAACAAACGGCAGCCATTTTGGTGACTTGCAGCCTGTTTTAGCGTGCCAACTTTATATGCAAATCATTGCTAAAGTGTCAAATATAGTGAAGTGGCGATGGAAAATTAAAACATTGATTATTTTAGTAATATGTCACTCCAGCGTCGCTGAATTTAAATTGTCAACGATTTTCCTAGAACAATGCGAAAAATTTTCACTGCACGTTTCTCAGCCGTCTTTTTAAAAATTCTCTTTCTTCAGCTTTTTTGTTCATTTGCTTTTGACACTTAATCATTCGATGAAGAATCGAAAACGTTCATGAAACCTATGGAACATTTATCAATTTTTTGATTCTAATACAGAAAAGAACATCAGAAAAATTGAAAAAATAAAAAAACGTATAATTAAACAGACGAATTCTGTTATTTTTAACAATGTTTGCAGAAATGAGAAAATGCTGCCTAAATACACAATATATATATATGACAACTTAAAAAAAAATACAAAATTATGACATATTCATCATTAAGTATGCAAGTTTAAAAATTCGATGTCAACAAAGTTTTAGTGTACGTACCTTTCTAAAACAAAAATTAAAAAAATTATTATTATTAAGTCTCTACATCAGCAGAAATTAGAAGAAAAGTCATCAACCATTTCGCCAATAGTTCAGTCAGATAGCAGTCAACAACGGACTTCAGATACTTCAAACACAATAATTTTAAAACAACAAAATTAATCAATATTTTGAGTATTGACCAGGTGGCTATGTCAGGAATGTGTAAGCATAAGTGTGTTTGAAAGAATAACAAATTAACACAATTTACACATCCATACAAATATTTAGATATTAAAACCCCCCTTTTCTTGCAATTTACTCTCAAACCATCAACACATCCTGAACGAAACCACATTTTACTGATCACTCCCCTAAAATTAAAATCAATTTACTATTTTCTCGTGCCCACCCTACCCCCCTCGTCCCCAGCACACTTCTACACATTCTTTTAAACACACTTATGCTCACACATTCCTGACATAGCCACTTGGTCAATACTCCTCCCTCCTTCCCTCTGACCTCAAAAAATTTCACACTTAACCACAACAAAAATCTTACCTCCCCCTTTCACCTCTCCTACCCTTTTGACCATTTCCTTCACATTCTTACCCCTCCCACCCTATTTTCAAGTTATCTTGATTTTTTTCAAATCTTTTTCTAAAACTATAATACCACCTACATGCCAGACACACAATGTTTCCCCCTCCCTCCTCTTTCTCCAGCCTCTCAAAATCCATGCCACACCTCACCACAACAAAAATCTCAGCCCCCCCCCCCTCCTTCATCTCTCACCCCTCCCCATTTCACTGCTACCTTAATGGTACCTTCCATATTCATTTCATTTTTCGCCACCACTGACTTCTCACAGCCTGGACTCTCCTCCAGCGCTCATAGTAGCCACGGCTACTACTTTCCTTCATCTCTCCATCATGTCAACACCAAATTTCGATGTACTTGCATGACATTTTTCTTCAAATTATCATCCTGAGAAAGTCTTACAATAAAGACGAAACGTTGATGAATATATAAAAAATATCTCTTGGTTTTTCCTTTTTCATTTCCCATATATATAATATATATATATATATAAAGATGTATTAACCATGATCACCATGTATATTTAGGCAGCAAATTGTTATCAATACACGTCTGATTAAAGACGACAGAATATTTTTTTTTTTTTGTTATCTGTTTTATCATTGTCTCGCCGAGCAAGTTACTGGATCTCCGGTGGTAATTTATGGAGTATGTCCCAGAGAGGTCTTTTTTTCATTTATCTCAAACGCTTTCGATCTATGATCTGAATAACAGATTCAATTACACTTTATTTTTTTTCTCCCACCAACCCTAATCCTAACCCACCAAAACTACCAAACAAAATAATGAAAACACCTTAAACAACAACAACATAGCGTAAAAAAAAATCCTGAAGACATTGCAAAGATCGAAAGTACTCGATATGACCCCCCAAAAAACCTTTCGGATTCATGCTCAATAAGTCTTTCCGAGTCGAGACAATGATAAAAGATAATGAAAAGAGAAAATTCTTTCATCTTCAATGAGACATGTATCTATCTCTAAATGTGAAATATTTTTCCATTTATCCTATGTTTATATCAAAACACGTTACGCTTATTTAATTCCAATATACATTTAAGTATTTTCAAATACATTATATATACCAAACAGAACACTGCGTGAACACATCCATCCCGATGCTTCATTTGAATAATAATTTTATAAACACCCTATAATAAATCAATATTCTGCACAATTCATTTTTATTTTTGTTCTACAGTTTCTTTATATATATTCAAGTTTTGTTCATATTTATGTTATTATTAGTAGTAGTAATATTAATTCCAACGATTTTATGAAAAACATTTAACATTCAAAATGATTATTTTGAAATTTGAATAACTTCCGGTCACGTTTAAGCATGCGTACGTTTACACGAACCAACAACTTAGATTACCTGGAATAATTTATTTTTAAATATAAACTCTGCATTGAACGCAATAACTAAGAAAGTTTTTCTTTAGATATATACTTTATATTTAGAACTAAATTTGTTGTTGTTTTTAACGACAACAACGATGCCTATTGAATAGGATTCTATTAGCTATAATAAAGAAAAAGAAAAGTCCCACACCTTCTCAGCTTTTTAATTTAAAAAAAAAAAATAGATTCACATTTTTTAAAAACTTAATTAAGTTTTTTTTCTGTCTTCTAAATGAATAAATGCAAAAGTTTTTTTCTATTTACCCAAACTATATTTATATCAAAACACCAATTAATTGGGGGAGGGGGTATAGTTAAAACAATGTTTTTACTCAGAGACTTCCATAATTTTAACGACAAACATTGGTAAATTTGTAGATTAACACTCTCAGCTAAATTATTTCCCCCCCCCCCCAAAAAAAATGCGATTCTACTTTTTAGTGTCATTTTAACTTATTAGGACAGTTAACTAATATATCTTTTAACACTAACCCTAAGTCCGACTGGCAAAGTCGTAAAACCACACATAATTGCCTGAAAGAGTGAACCTCCGTCCCCCCCCCCCCAATAATAACTCACAGAATTTATCTCCAATAGTAAAAAAAAAAAAAATAGTTAACTGCCATAAAACCCTAGAATAGTCCGGATATGGAAGATCATTTTACGTTAAGTTTATATGCAACACTGATATCCCACTCTAAATTGTAAAATAATTTTGTTTTTGTTTTCAGGGTATCCACGCGTAATCGCCTAAAAAAGTAGAATCTCATTGAGGGGTTAATCTACAATAATACTAAAACTTTTAATATTTTTTATTTATACATGAACAAAAAAAGATTTAATTATTTAGATAATTTTAAAGAAGCTATTTATTTAATTTTCTTGGAAAAGTAAACTACTAAACCCAATTGCTAAAAATTAAAATAAGAAAGAGACATACAGTTAAAAAATATAAGAATAAAAAAATAAAATATGGATAAATTTGCAGATTAACACACTCTGCTACATATATACACTCATGATCGTTTTGTTTTTTTCAGATTTCCAGATATATTTAAAATATTTTCCTCGATAATAATCTTAATAAAAATTATAAATAGAATTAATTAAAGACAGTTTATTTTTTAAATCTATATGATTAAGTTACGTAATTAAATTAGATTGTAATGGAATATGATGGAACAGCCGGCGTCCACTCCAACATTTGGTTACTCGCCCTCTGATTATTAAGTATAATGTTCTATTTCGAATGAACTGAAAGTTCTATTTCAAGAAATCCACAGGTGTTAACATGACGTCAGATTAGAGAGAGAGAGAGAGAGAGAGAGAGAGAGATGGACACAAGATTTGATTAATAACATGTAAACAACACATTCTCTGAGATTTATCGTACGAGTTGCTCAAAAAGGATATATTTACTTTGATTTTTCTTTTTAAATCTTATTAGAAATTATGTTTTAAAGCACAACTTTATTGAATCAGGTTGTGTTATTTAAAAAATAATGAATTAGAAAAATTTCAAATTCATATAAACGTTTAATACGAAAATTTGTTTAGTTTAAAATGCTAACTAATGTAAACAATAGGCTCGCAGAATTATTTTTAAGTGCGAACTTACATGATTTAAATTCCAAAAAGATAAATGGTTCCATCATGGATATTATTTTTTTAGCGAAAATAAAATTTAAAATTATAGTTGATCAGATTTAATATCTAATTATTTATTATAATTTATTTTTGTCCAATTAAATTCAAGATTTTAGACTGGAGGGTGGGTCATCTATAGGTCCGCCAAATATAAATTTTGTTACGCCGTCTTCTGAAACAATAAAATAACTTCCAGTTAACAACTTTCTTCTATTTATCGAAGAGAATTTAAAGATTTTGTTTTCTAAACACTTTCCCTACGGTAACCTTTGTAATGTATGTAATATGAAACTTAAAACAACTAACAAAAATATGCGACCAGAGGGAGAATATATTTGCTAGTATATATAATAGATTTTAGGTAAACTTTATTACAAGATAATTTGTTTACGTTCCATGAATTCAACTTAACAACATTTTATGTATGATCGTTTCTGAGACGATATGGTTTTATTTGTATCAATTTTTCTTCATCAGCACAGGGTATAGACACCAAACTTAGAAGCCAACAGTCAGCATCAAGGCCATAGATTAAAACACACACACACACACACACACACATATATATATATTTACATTAAATATTACAGACACCAAGATTCCCACTAAAACTATCACTAAACATATAAAAGTACATGTTCTCTACTTAATACCCATTCTTGAAGATAGATCCGGAAGAAACCGAAAGTACTAGGGTACACAGGGAGAACGGTAAATACAGGGTGGGCAAAAATAAGGGTCCTATTTTTAAAAATTCATAACTTTTTTATTTATTGATTTAAAAAAATTTTTTTTTTAGAATAAGTAAAGGACCCCTTCCGAAGCAAGCATGAGCCGTATTAGCTCTAAGGAACGTACCCTCATTTAGAAAACATTATTTTTGCTTAAAAAACTCAAAACAGTGTAAAAAACAATACTTTAGTTTTTGTAAGTTTTAAGAAGTGTTTTTCGGCTAAAATTTGTTTTGTTTATTTCAAAAAATCTCGGAAGGGTCAGTCTACACACACATAAAGTTTGGTGAGTTTAACTTTTATTTTGTGGAAGTTATTCAAATTCAAGTTATTCAAATTTAAAGATAGGACCCTTATTTTGGCCCACCCTGTATATGTGCCCATTTCTAGCCCAAAATTCGAAAGTTAATCAGGAATTTAGAAAGGGTCAAGGAAAAGATATGCAGACACAGGTTGCCTGTAATATTGGATGAAATATGTCTTCAATAAAATATACTGCTCATATATATACACACACTTGTAGAATATCTATCTCAGGATGGGTATAGGCAATAACTATAGTATTAGTTGTAAATTTTAATGTTTTTCCTTTTTTTTTCTTATTTTGGGGGTGTGGGATGGGTATGGTACGCTTCGGTGGCACACCCCTAATTAATAAAGTTTACAAAAAAATTAAATACTGTGTCCACATTACTCACCCTGTTGCCTAGAATCCATAATTCATAATAATAAGTTCAATAGGTTAAGATTTTACCAAAGAAAATACATGTTATTGACACTCGTGTGCATACCTCAATCTTTTAAAAAATGTATTACTTAATATTTGATGTAGAGCCATTTTTTTTCTATCAAATATTTTTGTATCCAACTTATTTTTAAAGTTTTTTTACGGGTAGGTGGGCGCACCCTCTAAATCATGAAGTTTACAAAAAGACAATGTGCCCACCTAACAACCTCTTTCAATCTCTAGAGACCATCGGATAAGCATTTAAACACCAGCGAACCTACTTCTTCTTGAAATCTCTACAATATTTTGAGCTCAAATCCATAAAATTTTCTTTACTGAGGTCCATAGCCTCAAATTTCCAACCTGTGTATAATCAACTTTTTCTCTACGGCAAAACCACATATTATTCTGTTGGATTAATTCCTCCTGGATTTGCAATATTTTGTCCATGAACTTTTAACAGTGAATTTTTTGTCTATTTTTAACCTTTTCCTCACTGGACATTTTTCTAACTGGACATATTTTGCATTTTGGCAACCTTCTCACACACTCACATCCACTTTTTATAATTTTCTCAAATCTTTCAAATTATGATTTTTGGCTATGTCCCTATCTATGTAATTCCATTCTTTGAAAAGCCTGACTTAAGGAAAAAAAAAATAAACATGCTTTCATTGAATAAACCTTGCATTGAACAACTGAAGATTAAATAGATTTGTCATTCTTACATTTTTTTTACTTTTTTCATTTTTCTATATAATTGCTCTATCTCGTATATTGAGCTTTAATCACTTCACGATAGGTTCAAATTTCTAAAAGTGTACATTCTACTTTTAGTTTCTCATATATATATATATATATATATATATATATATATATATATATATATATACGCTCCCCTCTGGGTGGAGCATTCTAGTGAAGGATTTGATGATTTCAATTTAGCGTTAAGGCAATACTCTCCCATACAAAGAATTGCTTTATCACTTTATTGCAGTATCATAAAAAAATATAAATAAATGAATAGCTTCATTTGTATGCAATATAATTTCTCTTACTGACATTAGCAGGTTCGTGTAGCTCAGTTGGAAGATCATTGGACACCAACAACTGGGGTCCCAGTTTCGAATTTCCCTAGTTCTAGCCTAACTAATTAGTCATACAGATAACGATACATCTATGTAAGGGTAATTTTTAAATAAGTCTCAGGCCTGAGATATAGATGGCACCACTAATAAAAAAAATCCATATAATTTTTATAAAGTACTAACCTACAAATGATACATGTCAAAATTTGAGCCGAATCGGATTATTAGTTTACAAATTACAGTTATTTAAGTAGAGCTATTGTTGCAAATTTTCAAAATAATTAAAAAAAAAAAAATTTTTTTTTTTTTTTTGATGGAAAAAAAAATACTGTTTAAGCAAAGCAATGGCATGATAAGTTTTATCCGTACTCTACTCTATTGAAAACAACGGTTAAGAGGTGATACACTGACTTTAAACACAGTCGTACAGAGATAAATTATGCCGTATACTCAGGTCACCCAAATTCGTCAGTTGTTCCGGTAAACATAAAAAAAGTTCACAAATTTGTTTTGGTCGATAGCATGGCCATCCCTACTACAGGCCAGGCAATCGTGCAACTGGGGTCTTTTACTGGGGGCCATGTGAATTTTCTTAAATATTCGATATAGAAGTTGCAAACAAAGGTAAAATTCCTCTGTGAGATTAGTTTGATGTTTTTATGTGTTTTACATACCAAATAATAAGAACCACAATGAGCTAATTGATAAATTTGACAATTATTGACAAATTCCTATAAATGAAGAGACCGGTAATTTTGAATAAACAAAGGCAAATGCATATTTCAATGAAGAATTTTTATTTCAATGTTGTTTTTTTTTTTTAGAGAATTTGTACTTATGTCAAAAGATAATTACTTGTATATTGTGGTTAAAAAGAAAAAAAGGATCCGCACCAGTTGATGATATAGTTTGCAACTTCTATATCGAATATTTAAGAAAATTCACATGGCCCCCAGTAAAAGACCCCAGTTGCACGATTGCCTGGCCTGTAGTAGGGATGGCCATGGTCGATAGTAAATTGAAGTTCTGCGAGATAACTAAGCAGTTGCATATATCAGAAGGCGGTATATTTGCCATTTTGTTCACAGTCAATCAAAAACAGCAACTCGTCGATGATTAAGAGTGTTGTTTGCAACTGTTTCAATTTAACAAAAAAAAGTATTTGCGTCAATATGTGACAATGGATGAAACTTGGATCTATCAGTTCACACTGGAGTCTAATCGGTAGTCAGCTGAATATACAACAGCAGGTAAAAGCTGTCCAAAACGAGTAAAGATAAAACATCAGCAGGGAAGGTTTTGGCCTCCATATTTTTTAATGCGCAAGGTATTTTCTTTATCGATTACCTTGCAACATAGTAGGGCAGACTGTACACTGTCGCTTTTCATCTGACAACCAGTCCTATAAAAGTACAAATCTGATTCCTAAGACGTGAGCTTAGTTTGACTGTTGCCCTGTATCTCCCCCTCCCACCTGCCACCATAAATAGCTGCACTCCTGCGTACATGCATGTGTGTCTCGGCTATCAAGTGCTAACTTTTTAGAGTCCCACCAGAATCGGGGTTTTGCTGCTTACTCACTGTGTGCGTATGTGTGTGTGTGTGTGTCTCCACATGTGTATTTCACTGTTGCGACGGTTGCAGCAGCAGCAGAGACACGCTGAAGAATCTACGTAAAAGCAGATGTCTAACGAACCTCGGCAATTATGGCTCTCATTTATATGATATATTTTTATATTTATACGTTATGTCGCTGGGCTACATCTGTGAACTCATGCGTAACACACACAAACACACACCCACACACGCACACGGAACTGGGAAAATAATTAATAAAATGAGAGCGAAGGATTTTGTGTGAAGGTTTCTTTTTATTTTGATAGGACTATTTTCTTTTCATATATACTAGAAGAATACCCGTCCCAGGAGTGGTTAGATAACTGACCACTTTTGCACCACTTTTATGTCCCGTTTTAGGAAGATCAAAATCAAGATATAATGCTACTAAACCTTATGTCTAGAATCCTTATTCCAATTTTGATCAAAATTCATTATATGATTTTGATTCTAGAAAATATCTTAAAATTTAATGCTTCAGCTTAAGGGGTCTTACGAAATTAAAATTCAAGGAATCTTGCTTAATTGATGTATAATGCCCACGGATAAAATTTAATGCAAATCTGAAATATTTGAATTATCAAATGGAAGGTTGTGTCCATATAATGCCTCCTGAAAACCCTATAAAATACGTAAAAGAAATTGAAATTTGCAGAATATTTATTAGTTGATGTCTAATATCTATTGTTAAAATTTCACAAAATTCAAAGTTATCTGAGTTTTTATGAATGTGTATAAAATTAAATTAAACTAAATATAAGCTACATTTGGACCCGTTATGCCTAGTGGCTGTGTTCCAAAATTCATAATGATCACTTAATTAGTTTAGGAATGAATCTTGTATATACAAATATATAAACATATACACATACCTAGTTTTATATAAGTAGAGATCTATATATTAGAAAAAAGATGACACGTTGGGTCACCCATTATTTTTGGGTTAAATTGTTTGAAATATAAAAAATTAAAAGCCGAAATATAAAATGAGCAAAGTTTCTTCAATAGAACTGCGCGTCTCTGGAACACAGTACCACGGGGCTGCTTCCCGGCTGATTATAACATTGCTGTTTTCAAGTCCAATGTAAACAAATTCTTGTTGAGCCGTCCTCTTAAATAATCAATTTCTGACCAATTACAACCATTGTTACTAATCCCCTCGGTGTTTCACCGTCTACCTGTCCAACTAAAAAAAACCTTATCCTCAAGTGTTCTTTAGGCCTTAATAAGCAGTGACTCGTTTGTAAAAAAAAAAAAGAAGCTTTTTTCTGTTTGCTATATCTCTTTTTCTCTTTCTTTCTCTCTGTCCAACTACAGGTTAAATAATAATACTGTTTGTGGTGATATTTCCTTTTCTTTATCATGAACTATTCCAAGATTATTATTGTGTTCTTTTTTTATTATCCCCGATTTTTAATAAATAGAGAGAACTGACAGAAGCCAGGGTAGTAGATACCATATATGATAAGAGTGGAGAGAGAGGTCAAACAACATACAGTGAAAGAGGGTGAAAGTGAGAGATGGAAAGTTAGTAAGAGATGGGTCACTAGTTAATTGTGAAATATGACCAATTATTACAATTAAAATCAAAGTTGTTTTTTTTTTAAACATAACTCAATCCAAAAACTGAGCAATACTTTACCATGTATTTTTTGATTAAAATATATAAGAAAAAAGTTTTAGGGGAAAAAACGTTGATTAACTCAGCTTTAGTATAATAATGTGTGTGTATCTCACTTTAAAATTTTTTTTTTTATTTCAGTCGAAGTTCTCAGAAATCAAGGGGCCTCTTCCTGGGGCTAACACTTGATCTCTGTATGAGATACATAGATATTCAAATATTCCATTAAAGTTCTCCTTTATCTGTCAAACATTGAGTTAGTAAAGAAGTTAGAACATTAATTTTCTCTTTCCAATTGATCGGCTAACTATGTTATAGTATATTTTTCTTGTGGTCTCTTGGTCTTACCAGATTCCAGAACAAGTATTCATCTAGTCTGTTGGAGTATCCAGCTAAGTACTGTTACTTGAGGTAACATTACTTGGAGAAGGTGCACCATACCTCGTATGAGCCAGTGTATAGCCGTGTCGAGGGGATTTTGGCTTTGAATACTATGTTATTTTGAATATTTGGTCAAGGTTTACTTGTATGGTGAAGTATCCTCAGGTCAGGTTGTTCTGACAAACCCTTGTACAATGAGACCGAAGACACTCAAGGATGGTGTCTCGTAGGTGATTCAAACTCTCCAGTAGGTAATTCAAATGAAAAAGACTAAAGGAAAAACAAATTAAACACAGGAAGAAATCTCTTGTTTTTGATGATTTCTTCCTGTGTTTAATTTGTTTTTCCGTTTGTCTTTTTCACACATCTTGTCTCCACATCATTTCATTTTATGATATATTGTGTATTTTATGCTCATTACATAAATGTAAATGTAAACTCTAACTCAATTTACCAAAACATAACTAACCCTAACCCACCCTATGATTTAAGAAAAAATTTAGTTAATAACATGAAAATATTACATTCTGAAACTAATTTTAAATTTAAAAAAAAATTTGATACTATCTGTATTAAAACCCAGCAACCTACAATAAATAACATTACGTATGAAACGAGTAACAACATTTTAAACTGTTTAACGTAAATACAATTTATCTTGTGACGCTAATTCTGGCTCCAGGAATTTAAATTGTAAACGTTCTTCTGGAACTGCAACAGGTTTGTTGTTTTGATGTCTAACGACTTCACATATGGCGTTCTCTGCTGTTTTTTGAAATTCTCTTCGTTTCTCCAGCTTTTTGTTCATTTGGTTTTAGTCACCTGAAGATAATTCAACAAAGAATCGAAAGTGTTAGTGATACTTATGGAAAATTCATTATTTTTTTTCTTCATTTTGACACAAAAAAGATTATTATAAAAACTTAAATTAAAAAAAAAAGGTATAATCAAGCAACAGAATTCTGTCATGTTTTACAATGTTTGCTTAAATAAAAGAATTCTGCCTAAATACACACAATAGATAAAGACATTGTAGATATCATTTACCAGCGCCTGTCATGTGGCTCAGTGATGAGAGCTGCTGACTATCAACTAAATAGTTGAAGGTTCGATCCCTAGCTTGAGATCTGTGCTAGTCTAGCCCCACTGAAGAGCTGTGGTACAGTGAAACAATCTGTCTGTGGATGACTATATATATATATATTTATAATTGGCCCATCTTATTTAGTCCGTCCATCCGTCCGTCACTCACAATTCTTTAAAGCATAATAAATACATTACGGAATGTGTCTCATTTCAAAATATCAGAAATCTTAACTACTGGTAGAAATGGAAAATATTGCATTGATAGTAAGAAATTTCCAACAAATAAAGCAGATGCCATCATCAGAAATCGAAACCGAAACCTTGAGATCTTCAGTCTGAGCTATTTTGACTTTCTTATAAATAGAGCTTAAAACATTACCATAACAAAATAATTATAGCTTTGGCGTGACGTCGTACATTTATGATGGACATCATGTTTCAAAACATGAATTCAAACATAAGCGACAATAAAAAAATAAATGAATGAGGTAAACATTAGCAATAGCATTGGAAATTATTTTAATAGTCCAAAACAATTTATTTTGCTTTAACTATGTATGTTAAAAACAGTTTAATATTTAATATATACTAGAATTTGGGTCTGTAATGCTCATAATTCTAGTTTAATATAGGGTGGGCCAAAATAAGGGTCCTATCTTTAAATTTGAATAACTTGAATTTGAATAACTTCCACAAAATAAAAGTTAAACTCACCAAACTTTATGTGTGTGTAGACTGACCCTTCCGAGATTTTTTGAAATAAACAAAACAAATTTTAGCCGAAAAACACTTCTTAAAACTTACAAAAACTAAAGTATTGCTTTTTACACTGTTTTGAGTTTTTTAAGCAAAAATAATGTTTTCTAAATGAGGGTACGTTCCTTAGGGCTAATACGGCTCATGCTTGCTTCGGAAGGGGTCCTTTACTTATTCTAAAAAAAAAATTTTTTTTAAATCAATAAATAAAAAAGTTATGAATTTTAAAAAATAGGACCCTTATTTTTGCCCACCCTGTAGAAAAGGAATAAGTTGCTTTTCTTCATGTAGGTTTGAATGTAAAAATAAAACAGATATAGAACCTGTTTATAAAAGTACATGGAAGCGGGAATGATGTATTTAAGATGTCACAGTTTGACTCGTTAAGTAAGAAGTATTACTTCTGTCAATTAAATTTGCTTTCTTTCTTCGGAGAGCGTCTTAAATGATGGAAGCAACCAATTCATCTCTTTGTTTTTTGTTTTATTGCTAACTTAATCATTTACTCTTCAATGACTACTTGCCTATGTGAAGTAAGTTCAACGTTTAAACTCCTCGGCCTGACATTCTCAAGCAATGTGAAATGGAATAAGTACATAAGAGATGCTGCCAAGTCTGCTGCAAAGAAGATGGATCTCGAAAACTACTCACACCTGCCAGTATCTTATATCTCTATAAAACCATCATTCGCCCATGCATGGAGTATTGTTGCCACATCTGGGCTGGTGCACCAATCACTAGCCTCTCCCTCTTGCACAGGGTGCAAAAAAAAGTCTCGGCGCTTGTTCGTATTTGTCCACAACCCGCTTTTCCAAACTTTTTTACTGATCAATTTTTATTCTTTTTTTGGTGTACAATTACATATCAGGTCGTTAAAGAATTCCGTGTTTTTTTGTTTTTTTAATTTTCAAATATTTTAGATTTTAGGAGTAGGGATCAGTTTCTTATATAAATTTAACGTAAACTGATCACCCATTTTTTGACCATGTTGCATGTTGTTTCTTTACCGTTTTTTTCATTTTTTTACAGACTAAATTTTTTTCTTTTTTCTGTGTACAATTACCTATCATGCCGCTAGAGGTTGTTTGGAAATTTTTGGAAAAATTTGTGATGATGGTCAAAAAGTGGGGATCAGTTTTCGTTAAATTTATATAGGAAACTGATCCCTACTCCTAAAATCTAAAATATTTGAAAAAAAATTCTAAAAACACGGAATTCTCTAGTGCCAGGATAGGTAATTGTACACATAAAATTTTTTGTAAAATTTTTTATGGTCAAAAAGTGGGGGATCAGTTTACATTAATTTTATATAAGAACCTGACCCACCCCCCTTTCTAAAATCTTAAAAATTAAAAAAAAAAAAGCACGTAATTCTTTAGCGACCTGATAAGTAATTGTACAACGAAAAAAGTAAAAGAATTAGTCGGTAAAAAAGTTGGGAAAAACGGGTTGTGGACAATTACGAACAAGCGCCAAAGTCTCTAACCTGAACTGAGCATTTTTACCTATGTAACACTGTGTAACCCGATGATCATCTCAGTGGTCACGCGATGCTAAAACAACACAAGAAAAATTATATGTATAACTTAGTTGTGCTAGGTGGTGTGTGTGTGTGATACCGTCATGGCTAATGATCCCAAACACTGTCTGTTGATTGTTGTCCAGCCATATTGGGCCCCAGTGACAATCTCACCGATCTCCCTGAACCGAACTCCTCATGACAGTCACTCTCCCAAATATATTTACTTTTGACCAGAAATCCTAAATGTCTGGTCTTACTCTCAGTCACCCTCAGCTAACCACCGGAAGTGAGCACATCAGGGTTTTTTGTCAGTTTATTGCTATTCGGTCATCCAGAAACTAATAACAAACTGCTAGGGCGCCATCCTGTCTAGGGAGTTAAATGGATTCGCCGACTTCCCTATCGTCGTTCACTTATCTCATTTCCTCATCATTTCTCGGCTGCGTGTGTGGTGTATGTGTGTGAGGGGGCAATTCATAGTATCACAACTGTATAGAAAAATAAATGAGAAAGACAAAATCAAACCAAAGACACATCAGTAGACTAATGTAAATATGCATAATGCTGCATGTTTAGTGGGCTGCATAGTTGCAATGCATGTAAACGACAGACCTGCAATGGGAGAAATATTTAGCAGGGATGTGAGATCTCCGCTTCCAAGAAACGCTAACAGTTGAGGTAGCAGGTTCAGTTCATAGGGAAAGGCCAAGGAAAACATAGACTTCAGAGAAACAGGGATCAATAAAAACCTGGCCAGAGATAGGTTAGTTTGGTAGTCAATTTCTAAAAGCTGTCCAGTGCGTGCTAGCATGTAAAACTGATGTTAAACCAAATATGATTGTAATGATATCATTGCAAATCAAACTTCTTCACAACAAAATCATCAGTTCTCGCAAATCAAATGGTGAACTGATGGGTGCAACAGATCATCTACGTAACACACAAGAAATTGTGTTTATATTATATTTCATCATTTGCATGGCTGACAAAATCCTAGTTTGTGTTTTTCTTTCTACCCCTAACAAGGGATATTGCCACTGAAGTGTAAGGGACTATCGTGATAGGCTCCAGATTGATGAGACTGAGACAATCTGGGTGGGGAGTTGGGCAACTAGATGTTTGTTCACATTACATTTAAATTTTTGCATGTTGATATGGTCGGAGGAGCAGGAAAAGAATTCCAAAGACAAGTGGTCTGGGGAAAGAAACGATCAGAGAAGAAAGTCTTCCGGCATGTAGGGATTTTAAAGCTAGTTGGGTGAGTCGTTGAGAGGGTACAAGTGCAGGAAGTTCATCGGAGCACATTCCATGGAAGTACTTGTAAAACAAGCACAGAGATATAACTGCAGTGATGCAACAGAGGTTGGAGCTTGGCAGACAGGTGGAGATCTTTGCCTAACTCTTGTGCTTGCAACAAGAAGGCTGTAATAGCATTTTTGTCGATCCGTCATACTTATTGTGCATACTTATGGTTATGTGTAATGTTGTTTTTTATTATGTGCCATGTAACATCTTCATAATACCGCCCTGTTGGCGGGGCACCAAATTTGTTGAGAGGTAAACCAGGGGTTGAAAACGAGGCCACCTTTAGGACATTGGTAGCAATTTGTGATTCCTTAGGATGGGTTCTTGGTGGCTGAGCCATCCTTCCACTTCGACCCTTACTTCGGCTAGACGGAGGTCAGCGAGGTCCAATCCAATCAATCGGCTGGTCACGTCATGCCCTAGTATCTATGAGTTCATCCCCAACATATTATTCAATCTGATTCTTCTAAAAATAAAAATCTTATTTCTCTTTTTTATTCTTCCTCTCAAATAGGTACTAGAAGGCGGTGGCTGAGGGTCAATCTGTTTGGAACAAAGAAGATTACCACTGCCAAAGAATAATATTTTCTAAGACTAATGTTCCCACCCTCACTGTAAAATTCCCTACTAAGAATGTTTTCTAGGAGTACTGTTTTCTAGAAGTAGTATTTTCTGAGAGTAATGCCCTCTACTCTCTAAGATTTCCTTATAAGGAGTAATGTTTTCTAAGAGTAATGTTCCAACTCTCACTGTGAAATTCTCTTCTGAGAGCTATGTATTCTGAGAACAAAGTATTTGAGGAATATAAAATAATTATCCTATTCGACAACTTTCTTCGGCATTAACTAACCCATAGATCATTAATATACTGTAAAACAAACCAAACCATCTTCATAATACTAAAAAGAGGAACACTTAGTCCTCTTTCTTTTGGGGAATTCTCCTAGTATTTCTGGAATCATCTTTCTCTCAAAGGCTGGTTTACAATGGAAGACTCGATAAATTCTAAAATAGTTTTGATTGTCCAAAATAAATAAAGAAACATGAAGAAAACAAGAAGGATATCAAATACGTACAATGATTTGACTAATAAAAACGATCTTAACTTATTTTTATGTGTTTATTTATTTTTCTTATTGGTAGTAAAAAGGGTTCAGATTAATATACGTATGTTGTTCAAGCGACTAATATTAAACTGGAAAGGAAATGCTAAAAATGTTTGAACATTTGTTTCTGATGTTATTTTTTACGCACTTTTAATTTTAAATAATGAGTTTTAAAAAAGGTTCACAGACTTCTGACATTGATAAGGACATCGGGTTGAAGGTTAGGGTTAGAGTGAAGGTATTGATTTCAAATCTGTAGTTAGTTTGGTTCTTAGATCAACTGTTTAACTGTTATGTCGCAACACACATACACACATACAGGTAAATTTGCTTCATATATATATATATATATATATATATATATTAAAATAAACATAGTTTGAGTATCAGAACCTCTTCGGCTCCTCCTCAGGGATATACTCTGGGATATATCCCTGAGGAGGAGCCGAAGAGGTTCTGAAACAATTGTCGGATACTCAAACTGTTTATTTTAATATAAAAAGCTCTAATATATATTGAGCACTTTTAAAAAGTATTGGTTTTGTTCATTTTGTTAATATTTGAACTTAATTATACAGGGTGATTCATAAGTCACTTAGCTATTTGTTTTTGAAATTCTAAAGTTAAAAAATACGGTAATACAAAACAGAAAGTTTATTCAACAAATTCATTTATGGGAGTTTAAAATTACAGCAAATTTCCAAAATTTCCACCTTCGTTCTGCATGCATAGCTTCATTCTTTTTTGCAAGGAATTTACGACTCTTTGTAGCATGTTTGATTGATTAATTTTAACAAACTCGGCAGTGATTTTTGATTTGAGGTCGTCGATGTTAGTTATTGGCGTGGCAAATACTTAGAGAGTAAGATAACAATTATCAAAAGTTCATAGTATGTTTGTGCTTCATATGGTAATCATTTTAAATAGCTAAGTGACTATATATATATATATCTAAATTGAAAAAGGAAAACCAAAAAAATATTATTTATGTATTCATCAACGTTTCGTCTTTATTTCAAGACTTCCTCAGATGAAGAAAAACAAAACACAAGTACAAAATGTTAGAAACAATAGGTCGTAGCGGGTGAGAGCTTAAAATTTGCGGCCACTTATGAAAAAAATAAATTATGACATACAAATAGATGGTGTCAGTGGAAAATAGTGGTTGGAGTTATAAGATCATTAGGTAGTGGGAGAGATATCATAATTGTGGATGGAGTGGGGACGAATGTTGGTAGCGGTTAAAATTAATTTAAATTATGAAGGGGACGTGAGACATGTTTATTGAATCTTTTTAAATTAGCCTTGAGATGAGTGTTGTGTAATAGGATGATGTAGGAGGTGATGGAGCCAAGGGAGGGGGTAGAGCGAAAAACAAGATCATATATATATATAACTGTAGAAGTTTAACACTTGTGAAGAAAGAAGCATTAATTTGGTCAGTTAAATTTGGTTTCTTTTTTTAGGAGAGTGCTTTAAAAGATGGAAGCAATCAATTCATTTTTTTCTTCCTTTTTTCTCTTTTTCTGCTGTCAGTATGATTTATTGTTTAATGCTTAGTCATAAAGTGGGAGATACCTGCTAGGCAGTTCAATTGCTTTCCATGGTGAATGCCAAGAAACCTTCCTATATGTCAATTCTGCACAACTATACCACACATCAGGCTGCCATGGGTGCCACCCGTGGACTTTTTCTAAGTTTATCCAGCAGGAGGCTTAACTTACTCTTACTTTATGCTAGATCTGATATGTTTTTATGCCTTTAGTCATCATAGCATTGCTTTTCAAAGAAAATTAATTCCAAGCTTGTTGAATCTAGTTTTTCTGCGCTTAAATATCCCTGGGAAATGTTTTGATTAATATCTCCTATCCAATATTGCCTAATTGGTGTTTAATAACTATAGATCAAATTCAATGCAAATCTTAAATATTGGAATTTTCAAATGCGCTCAAAAATATATTTTACCGGTTTAGTTCGGATTAACGTTTTCTGAAGAAACTCGTTGATCCGAACGAAACCGGTAAAATCTCTTGTTTTTTGATGATTTTTTTCCGGTATTTGATTTGTTTTCGTTTTATTTTTTTCACACACACACACACACACACACACACACACACACACACACATATAAAATAACTTAATTAAAGGAAACATTAATGAAGCTTAATGTTTGAGTTGTGAGATATAAATAACGTAGAAATAAACAGATAAAACGATTCTTAGGCAGTCAACAATTTAAAATGATTTATTTAAACAATTTACAATGAATGCTTCAACTTTGATGATATTGGATATGATTGTGTGGTTAGACCATGATTGGCAGAATCCATCTTGAATTTGCTATCCTATCATGTGCTGAAACAAGGGCGGACAACTCTGCCTCAATATCTTTCAGCAAAGGTAGATAATCCTGTTTCAGAATAACTCTTGACAAGTTTTGAAGATATAAGATATTCTTCCATCTAACTAAATTAAGAAAACTTTAGCATCATCATCATCAGTTTAACATGCTAGCATGTGTTGGATGGTTTTAAGAAATTGACTTCCAAACTAAACTATCTCTGGTCAAGTCTTTATTTATCCTTCTTTCTTTCAAGTCCATTTCAATTCTTTCAACATGGTCATACCACTGAAGTCTGCACTTCTGCATACGTTTCCCAATACTGTCCAGATTTTATCTTCCTTTGAGGTCATCAAATCCAAGTCTGTCTTTAAGACTCGCATACACATTCATCATATCATTCTCATATTATTTCAAGTGCTTCATCTTTACCCTTGTAATAATTCATAATTGTACTAAGTTCCAAGTCTTTTGGGATAAGCTCTTCTTTTATGATCTGATTAATCAAGTTCATGATCATCTCAATGCCTGTTTCACCTGCAGCATTCAACATTTCTGCAACAACATCTGAGGCTCCTGCAGCCTTATTCTTCTTCATCTCACAGCTTCCCGTATCATTGCTTTCTCAATTTTTTAGCTGGATCGGATACTACTTGAGCAACTTCTAGATGTTCACAGTTCGATGGAAACTCTGTATTCAACATAGTGGCATTTCCAAGCATCCCTCTTGTCCTGTTCATTTGTTGCTAACACTCATTTTGAATGCACTTCATCACACAATAGCCATATTTGTCTTGAATACTTTGTTCTTTTGGTCATCGCTTCATAGTATATCTGGAAACTTGCTTAGCTATCTTCTTGGTTTTGTATATTGCCCTTCTTGCTCTCCTCTTTGCCTCCAGATACACATCCTTATTCACTAAACCTTTTAGCCACTGACTTCGTTTCCGCTTTTCTTAACAACTTCTTCATCCTACCACCATGTTACCCTCTGCCTTGGGGCCTTTCCATCCACCCACGTCTAGTCTGTTACATCCAACAGTTTATTCTTCAGCAACTTCCATAGTTCTTCCACACTTCCTGTAGTGGATCTGGTGGCCGAATGCTTGATCACTTGGTCTCTAAACTTGCATTTCACACCTTTTTCCTGAGGATAAACTTTCTCTTTACCTCATGAGCTTTCTTTTCAGCGTGAAATCACAAATAACGAGTTTGTGCTGTGTCCCGATTTCCTTACTTTCACATCCCTGTCTCAACAAAGGCGTTTGGAATTCCTCCTTGATATATTCCCAACTGAAGTTGGACTCAATGGTGGGTGGTAGCACAGAGCCAGTGAATAATTCTACCTTTTTTATTGAAAACAAATTTTGTTTTTAAAACCCAAAAGGGCAGGTGAAGCGCTCTTTAGCCTTGGTAGGCAATTACCTAGAGACGGTGTCTTAATAAAAGCACTGGTCCCCATCACCTGACTGGGTAGGCGTCGAGAAAAACATCTTACCTATAAAAATCCCACTTAAAATACAAAAATAACTTTGGCAACATATATTTTCTTTGTATCTAAGTAAGTCCATGGTTCAAAATAAAAGCGTTATTATCTCACTCTAATATATATATATATCGTTTTTTTTTGTTTGTTTTTTTTGTTGGCTGTTAATTATCTATTCCGGATGCCTTTGATGTCATTCATGTGTAGATAATGGACTATTGTAATTTCTTAACCACATAATCCACATTATGACCCCTAAAGAAATATGAAGTTATACCTTGTAACTCAAACGACCCCCACAAGTCGAACACACTCTGAATCCGAACAATTTTTCTGACAAATCTTAATGTCTGAGAATCTTAATGTTCTTTTGGAACTTCAACAATGTTTCTTAAAACTTCAGCTTTTTTCCACACTTCAAGGGAGAATATAGATTTTTTTCGCCTTTTCATGTGCTGCTGTTCTACTGTTTCTTCTGTTGGACAGCTGGAAAATTTTTCATACATGAAGGAGAAGATGTAGCAGTTACATAATTACGATCTATTTACTTTGGCACTAGCATGTTCTCACTCGCAGAGTGATAATACGTTGTTCGATAAGAACACTGTTTGCGTAGGAGGCAACTTCCGCTTCCGCCCAAACCTTTTCCCGTGATTTATGAACAGTCTGAGTTTAAACATCTACATAACCAGACATCATATTTCCTTCCTCATCCTGAGCCATGATCTTAGAGACGAGATGAAGTACCTTTCTAGTATAGTACATACATGTCTATGGACTCAATATATTTTCTATTTCTGTTTTCATAATTCTTTCTGAACCATTTGTTGTATTGATGAAACTTTGAATAAAATTGATTTAAATTGTAGAGGTTTGTCCTTATACACAAACTATAGTAACACGTTTTTCTTGATATCCAACAAGGCCAGAAGGGTGGATTTCTATGCAGCAACCCATACTACAAAATGGTGATCCTGACATTTCTTTCTACAGAGACAAACAACCATTTATTCTTAAAATATGCTTTATTAACTTTACTTTGGATCCATTATCTTTAGCCATGAGTCTGTCTATCTCAAGCCTTTATGTAGTAGGACACTTATTTAGTAATACCTTATATTACATGTGTTTTCTCACATATGGTCATGGCTATAATCATAAAATATATCTAATAGTATATATACAGCATAATCACGTTGACACACCGGTTCTCGTTAGATCATCGAAGTTAAGCAATGTTGAGCCTGGTCAGTACTAAATGGGTGACGATTTGGGAATACCAGGTGCTCTTTGTGCTCTCTGCTTATCTCAGCATTGTTTCCGGTGCCGATTCAGGGGAGGTGTGGTTGGGATTGCGCAGCCCTTGCTTCACAATTACATGTGCAGTAACCCTTACAGGGGGTATCCATTGTTTCTTAAGACTGAACGGAAGCTATGCATATCTAATGGTGAGGCGCCAATTTGAGAGATTCCCCACTGACAGGCTGGGAGCATAAGTTTGCAGTTCGCTATTATTTGCACCCGGAGAGCTCAAGAACATGAAGCGAATACAGTAAGGAACTGATCCTGCACCTTTTTTTACCACGGGGAGTATTCTCACTCCATCGGCTCTGTTGTGCTATGTACAGTAAACCTACATAATACACTGAGTTTTCCCCAAACCCATAGGTGGAGGGAGCAACCAGTCCCAACCATGACCTCCCTCTATCTCTTTCAAGCAATTTAGACAAAAGACAAAGATTTGATAGGCTTATCCACTACGTGTCACTGCAGACTTCCTATAGCGATATTGTATTTGGGTGTGTAAAAATAATGTTAAAAACGGTATTTCCCATAATTAGGTTAAGTTGAGCAGAAAAGTGGAAAATTCCTTTAGATTAGTATTAGGACTACATGTTAAATCAAATTTATTGGCAAAAAAAAAAAAATAGCAAAGTGCAACAAGCCATGTAAAAAGACAAGATGTGTACATCTATATACCGTCTAGATGCTGTCCAAATGGCAACTTTAAACCTGGATATGATAGACATTGTCACTAACTCTGGTAGACTGTTCCATGAAGAAGAAGAATCATGGACAGAGAATGCTGCCTTTCTTCTAAAGAGACGAACGCGTCTATAATACATCTTTTGTTGGGTTCCGTGGAGACCATGACTTGGCTCTGCGGTGAAAAACATTACTGAAAAGGTACATTGGAAATTCTGGTTGATGTTTTACACCAGAAACGCATCCCACGCATCCTCTGCTGCTCAGGGCAGGAAGTCACCAGAAAGACAGAAGTATTAAAAAAATCTTTCTTTCTGAACCATGCGGGAGGGAGAGAGGTCGTGTTTGGAACAGGTGTTCTCTATGGGGGAGAGGTTGAAGGTAAACCTACAGGGTTTTATGCATGTACACTATACTTTCAAATAAAAATAATCTTTATTAATAACCTTTGCAACCGCTGTTATTAAAAAGAAGATGATAATAATGAGAAAGAAGAGGAGAGAGAATAACTCTGCATCCTTACGTTATCGGAGCGCTACGAATTACTTATTGAAATATTTCATCTTCGGCAAGCCTACCTTTACTGACCCGCCTGATTTCAGATATAATCAGCGACCATTGTTTTCCACCACAACACTCAAGTAGAAAACACTCAACCACCCGAGAACGGGAATGGGGCGATGAAAAGTTGGTATGAGTAGATGGGGTTACCAAACTACAAAACTGATCCAACCATCTGCGAATGTGGAGAGGAGGACCATGCGATGCAACACTGCTTGTCTGCTCTCTACTGCCCAACTGGTGCAGCTTGAAAGATCTTGCAGAGTACAATAATAATGCAAAGAACTGCATAAAAATGTGGGAAACCGTCGTATGACCACAGGCTTCAAAGTCACACAAAGAAGAAGCGACCATTGTCAAGAAGAAATCTCTCCTAATCTGTTAGTTTATCGCACTTAAGTTTAAAATACAATATAATACAATATGGTGGTCTTTGTGGTTTTGGCTCTGGGAAAAAATCTTAAAAAAATTTTTTTTTAAATGTTCACATTCTGAATTGTTCTGGGTAGTTTGGTTTGATTGTTATTTTTTTGTTGTTGTTTTTTGTTTATATACTAATGAGTCACCACTTAGTTAAGTCAAAAGCCACTCAAGGATAAGGGTCAATAAGATTGTCTTCTGGTCGATTAACAACACCATGAGAGGATTGAAAAAGATGGACAGAATGGACAAAATTTGACTACTTAAGAGGTTTTTGTCGACATTGAATTTGAAGACAACCATGTTGTAGTGTGCAGGGAATCAGTCCCATAATAATATATTTCAGAGATAATAAGTCCTTGGAAAGACTCTGTTCATTGAAATTCTGTTTTGTTTTAGGTACACCGAGGAAGGAAGGAAGGAAAGAAAGTTCTTTGCAGTGGTGGTAGCTAGACAGTTCCTTTTACAAGAAGGAACCAGAGATTGGAGCTCAGTCGAACACTTACCATGAAAATAACGATCGAGTAGAGAAAGACTAACAAATTTCTTCTGTGAGAGGGGCTGTAGTGAGGAATAGCTTAAGCCCTAAATTTCAGACCTTTTCTATAATCAAAATCATGTAATGGATGTTGAACAAAATTGGACTGAGGATTTTATAAATAAGGTTAAGTATCATTATATCTTGATTTTAATCTGCTGTAAAACTGTTCAGTTCGGGGAATTAATTTTAGCCATCCTGGAACGGGTATTCTTCTAGTCTATTATATGAAGGAAAGTAGTCTTTCCTATCAGTCTGTCCAGCTAAAACTCAGAAACTACCCAAGATATACTTACAAACTTTACATATTCTGATTTAGTATGATCTCGAGCAGGTTATGGTAAAAATATCTATGCTGTAATATTTGTCCATTTTGGGATCATCAGAGACCAAATTAGTGATTGTGAAATTTAAAAAAAAAATGTTTCCTCAATCAAGATGTAATGGGCGAAGCCAATCCTTCCTTCCAAAGTAAACTACAAAGAATTGCCTTTGCCGTACGTAAAAACCTCGAATGACAGGAGGTGGAACATACTGTAGACTTAAATAAAAAAAGTGAGATAATAGTGAAGCTTATTCAAACGATCGACTTAAGGATTACAAATGATTCATGATTTGATAAGCTTCTAGGACTGACTTTCACTTAAGACCTGAAATGAAAGACATCAAATCTGTTGCTATGGTCGCTGGAAAAATGGTTGCATCATTCTACCACTCCAGAAGGTATCTCACTCTTAGCGCAATTCCCTACCTGTATAAGAGTCAAATACATCCTAAGATGGAGGGCTGTTGCCATATAATTGGAAGTGCCGCTCAGAGCACCCTTTCCTGCCTTGACTGAGTACAAAACCGACTTTGCAATCTAGTGGGGGATGTTCTTTTCTCTTACCTACAGCCTCTTTCTCACAGAAGAGAGGTTGCTAGTCTTTCTCTACTCTATCGTTATTTTCATGGTAGGTGCTTGACTGAGTTCCAATCTATCGTTACCCGTGTAAAACATTCAAAACAAGAACTCATCTAGCTACAACCACTGTAAATAATGTTCCTTTTTACTCTGTGTACCTTAAACTAAGTTGATCTTCCATGAGCAAAGTCTCTTTACAAGAACTGCCCGTCTGTGGAACACAATACAACAGGCCTGCTTCCCAGCTGACTACAACATATAATAATCCAATTCTGTCCAGTTTCAACTATCGTTACTGATCCTCACGGTGTTATCTCACTGTTCACCTGACGCACTCATTAACCTTATCCTTGAGTGGCCTTTAGACCTTGATAAGCGGTGATCCATTAGTACATAAAAAAAATACCATCTGAACCAAAATTTGTGCTACTCTGGTAGCACGACTTAGAGTAAAAACAAAAACAAAAAAAACTTGGATTACTACTTTTTCTATAATGAAAAAGTGCCTGAAAATGCAACAGAGCCCTAATTTGATTTGGTTTGTTTTACAGCATATCAACCTCTTTTTGGTTTATTAAATGCCGAAACACTACACTTTGGAAACGGTTCATTGATTAATTTGTAACGTTATCCCCTGTCTTTTACTGGTCTTCAAATTGAAAAGGTGTTGCAAACTTTTTATAGCTTATGATTTATTGCACGTAGAATGTTGACATTCTCTGGCTACACGGCTGCCTTATAGATGCATTCAACTCCCCAACCTCAGCAAAGGGAGCCAAAAGCGGAACGTCTGCCCACTTTGATCAACAAGTCTGTTCTGATGGTTTGCCTTGATCTTCTCTTGATCAGTGACGTACGCCAGCAATTGTTTTCGATGCATTCCTCAATCAGCATATTTCAAAGTAAAATCAATACAATACAATGTTTAAACTTTAAATTTTAGTCTTAATCTTGCAATTATCAAAACAATTACAGTCGTATTCCAAACATGACGTTTCGTTATCATCTAGGTTATCATTCCTATCCATTACCATTTTTTTCAATCACTCTGGCTAATTTCGTTTTAAATTTGGTTTGTTTGTTTTACAGCATATCAATCCTTTTTCTATTATTGCGTTGCTTATCAACTTTTGTGATTTAATACCGAAAAACAATCATTGGAAACGATATGTTATATACAATTAGTTAAACACAAGTCCCTGTTTTACGTATAACTTTGAAGAAATTCTTGTTTCGTACCTCTCTCTCTCTGCAGTCTTAGTGCACCATCTTGAATTTGCCATCCCATAATATGCTTTAGCAAGGGCAGACAACTCTTCCACAATATCTCTCTACTCTATCGTTATTTCCATGAAAAGTGCTCGATTGAGCTCCAACCTCTGGTTCCTCCTTGTAAAACATTCACAGCCAAAACTCGTTTTCTACCACAATAAAAAAACAACTTTTCTTTCTTCCGAAAATCTAGTGCCAGGCGGAATTTCCACAGAGCTTCTTTGCAAAGGCTTCCCATCTGTGGAATGCATTGCCATCGGAGTGCTTTCCTTGTAGATACAGCATGGTTGTTTTCAAAACAAATGTCAACATTTTGCTGCCATGAACTGTCCCCACAAGTATTCCAACTTGGTCAATTCCATCAATCATTCTTGATCCTCTCGTATAGGTCTTCATCACTCAATCATTTTATTTCATCTAACCGTTGTCCTTGAATGGCTTTTAGCCTTAACTAGCAGGGTTACCCGGCATTGCCCAGGACAAAAGATTGACATATTTCTATTAAAACTTCTATCTTTCTACCTCTTTCTATCTGTCTCTCTATCTTTCTATCTTACCTCCCCCCCCCCATTTTCTCCCTCCCTCTCTCCAATCCCCTCTTTCTCCTCCACCCAACTCATTCCTCTCTAGCTGGACATACATACACACAGATAACTCTCCTTTATATAGAATCCTTGAGGAATGAGTCGGCATTAGTACATAAAATTGCTGAAAAACTGCCCCCTTCTAACAATTCCTGACCCATTTGACCCCAAAGAATAAATATTTTTTTTTTTAATTTTAAATATTATTCATACAGGTCAACGCCGATCAAGAATATACCAACTTTGTGGCTGTTTGTTTTATAGTTTTTGACACGCACACACACACACACACACACACACACACACACACACACACACACACACAGCTTTCCTTTATATAAAAGATAAATGATGATTCATCTTTGATAAGCGTCTTGGATTGACTTTCACCTCTGACCTGAAATGGAAGACTTACATCAAATCTGTTGCTAAGTTTGCTGGAAAAATGGGTGGATCGTTCTACCACTCCAGAAGGTATCTCACTCCTGACACAATCCTCTACCTGTATAAGAGCAAGATACGTCCTGAAATGGAGCACTGCTGTCATATCTGGGGAGGTGCAGCTGTGAGTACTCTTTGCTGTCTTGACAGAGTACAAAACCAACTTTGCAATCTAGTGGGGGGGGGGGGATCATCTCTTTTCACCCCTTCAGCCTCTTTCACACAGAAGAGATGTTGTTAGTCTCTCTCTACTGTATCATTATATTCATGGTAGGTGCTCGACTGAGCTCCAATCTCTGGTACCCCCACGTAAAACATTCACAGCAAAAACTCTCTAGCTATGACCACAGCAAGAACTTTCATTTCTCTCTCTCTGTATTAAAAACAAAACGAAACTTCCTTTCCTAGAGCATCCCATCTGTTGAACAAGGTACCACGAGTCTGCCTCCCAACTGACTACAGCATGGTCGTCTTCAAGTCTAATGCGAACAAATACTTGTTGGGCTGTCCTCTTGGATAATCAATTCCTCTTAAGTAATCTTCTGCCCATTTCCCCCATTGTTTCTGGTCCTCTTCTGGAGGTGATCATTGTCCAACAGACAATCTCTTTAACCCTTATTCTCAAGTGACCTTCAAGTCTTAATAAGACATTACCCATTAGTACAGAAAAAGAAAAGACGATACTGAATTAACCGACCTAGACGCCACCATTGCGAATTCATGGCCATGGGCCGCTATCAGTGTACTGTTTCTCTTGTACCAAACGGTCATAAACAACGTTTTAAGTTTAAGTTAGACGATTTTAAACAGATATAAATGATTAATAAAAATAATTAAGTTGAAAAAAAATCGATTTATTTTTTAATTCGAATTATTTGATGGTTTTCAGGAATTAAGTAAAAATTCTATTTTTACTTAATATTTAATTTTCATGTAAAAAATTATTCTAGAAAATTTTAATAAATTTTAATTATAAAATTTTAACTTAAAAAGATTTTATTTGACTTTTATATTTTTAATTATGACCGTTTGGTGCAGGAGAGGCAATCTATTGATGGCGGCTTGCTGTTATGAATTCGGAATTGCAGCGTCGCGGTTAGATAATTTAGTACTCTTATAGATGATGCACCATGTTTCCGTGACTTTGCGTCGTCACCGTTTGGGCAGGTTACGGAAACGCCCAAGTGTTAACGAGGCGAAAACTGCCAAACGCTAAATTGAAGACTGGCAGTCGATAAATTACGACAAACAAAATCAAACTAAAATATATATCTAAAAATAAAGAATGAACAAACCATAGCTAAAAAACTTTTATTAATTAGATGTTTATTTTAGTTTTTTTGTCAAAGGAACCATTGTTAATGTTTTTTTTGTTTGTGCACTGGAAAGTTTCAAATGATGATTTTATTTGATTTGTTTAACAAATAAAACAAAATCATCATTTGAAACTTTCAAATGTTATTGTTTTTTGAATTTTTTTACAATTATTTTATTATGGACATAAACGTCACAACAACTGTTTTTAGACAAATTCTTTTTGTTTTGTTTTCTTGTTTCAATGAAAACAAACTGTTTATAAGCAAATGTTTCTTGGTTAATAGTTTTGTCAACTTTTGGACGCTTCCGAGACCTGCCCGAACGTTGACGATGCAAAGTCACTGAAACATGGTGCCGTCCGCTATAAGAGTATCAATATCGGCAAAAGAAAAAAAAAAAAGTAAAACGAAAAAAGAAAGAATTTGAACTCATTGTAGCCGATTCCATATTCCGCAAAGGTATCCATCAAGCCAATCCTAACCCTAACCTTAACACCTTCTTCTACTCCGAGATGAAGTGAGTATCCTAAAGAATAAAAACAGGCAGCTGCCGGCATCTCTTTCAAATCTCAAATATGCTATCAGCTATTTCGTCTGGGAATATGTCAGAAACTATTTCAGGCAGCAGATTGCTTCTCGTTTTGTTCCATCTTTTTTTCTTTTTACACATTCTTTGCTTACTCAGGTGTATATTTGAATTACTTATATCACTTTCACGCGTAATAGATTCGATGACTGGACATTTAATATGCAAGGAAAAATTCAGCATATTCTTGTTAGACTAGTAACAGAATTAGAGTATGCAAAAAAATAAAAAATAAATTTACTATATTAGCTGGCTGTGGGCATAAAATTAAATTAAACTAAATATAGCCTACATTACCCACTAACGTTTCGACCGGCCCATTTGGCATAATGGTTAGTGTTCGCTAATGGGCTGGGAGAATCCTCGGTCGAGTCATACTAAAGACTCAAAAAATGGTACTTGATGCCCCCTTTCTAAAAACTCGGCATCATAAAGTGAACATCAAGGGAAAGTGGAGCAATCCTGGGAAAGGAGTGGGGCCCTCCCCTACATCTCGATGTAGTAGCTAATGAAAAGGGAGCCTTCGAGTCACCCTCGACTATGGTCAACCATTTTACTTTACTTTTTACGCCTCGCAACTGTGTTCCAAAATTCATAATGATCGGTTAATTAGTTTAGGAGTGAAATCCTATACAAAGAAATCTATAAACATATACACCTGAAGTTGACATTTTCTGTTACCTGGGAGATATGCTTTCGGCAGGTGGCATCTGCAACCTTGCAACCACGACGCATGTGAAACTGCTTGGAAAAAGTTTCGGGAGCTGCTACCAGTTCTCACATCACAGCATCTGTTGTACAGGACCCGTGGTCAAGTGTATAGCACTTGTGTGCGGCGCACTATGCTTCATGCCAGTGAAACTTCGGCACTGACAAGGCCAGACTACCAACGTCTGCAGGGCAATGGTTAGACGGATTTGTAACATCAAGCCAAAAGATACTTCCACCGTACGGTCAATTGAGTTGCTGGGGAAACTTGGTCTTGCAGACCTCAATCCCATCTTGAGGGAGAGAAGATTCTGTTGGTATGGCAACGTGGACAGATTCAGCAGTGAAATCAACTGTGCACTAAAACTGCAAGTTTCTGGTAGGCTCGGAATTGGCCGGCCAAAGTTGTAGTGGAAGGAGCTGACAAGAGAGACCGCAGAGACGGGAGGCTGTTAAATGCTGACACTCAGGATCAACAGAAGTGAAGATCTGCGGTGAGGACTGTCATGCATGCAGCCAGCCAACTGTCTGAAAAGGGGGTCCACTGGTGTGGACATTGCCCTCATTCATGCATGATAATCAAAAGACCGATGAAGAAGACTAAGTTGATTGATTGGTGCATTTCATTGATAAGCTCTCCGATATGGACAATTAATGGTGTTTACTTCTTCTCCATAGGGTTCTGTTAAACACATTTTCGAAGGCAGGGTTTAATGTGTATGATAATAATTTTGTAACATATTGAAGTGCTAGTTTTTGTCTAGAAAGAGCTTCATTCGGTTCTCTCTTTATTTTGACTATTCACGGTTGAAGGCCCTCAGTGCGAATCTCAGTCCCTGATAGTGAATTGTTTTAAAAATTTTTTTAGGTATTAATGTCTTGCGATACCATCGATATAACTATCATAGTTAAGTTTATATCACACAATTGTATGGTATAAATTGATTCATGATTTCATATCAGTTTAATAAAAAAGGAGCCTTCGAGTCACCCTTGACTATGGTCGACCATTTTACTTTACTTTTTATACCTCACAATTTTGTTCCAAAATGCATAGTGATCGGTTAATTAGTTCAGGTGTGTGAATTCTATGTATAGAAATCTATAAACATATACACATACATAACTTTATATAAAATAGAGATATACACATTTATTATTTATATACTATACACTGAAATCGCCATTTTAGGTACCCAGGTTTCACGCCTTCGATTTTGTTAATAGAAGAATGTTTTCGTGACCGAGAAAAATTAGCTTTCAACTGATGCAGTGAATCGTTATTTTGTAGGAATTCATTTGAAGGGGGGGGGGGGTCGCAAAGAAGTCAATTATGTTTTAAACATATCAAAATTAAAAAAAAAATAAGTACCTCAGTTCCTAAGAGCGTTATTAAACATTTATATACCCTCCCCCCCCCCCCCTCGTCATGTTGTTTTTTCAAGAGGGACAACCCGGAGCCTTGAGGTTTGGGTTATTTCTCTTGGATCTTATTGATTTTTTGATGTTTAATTATGTTGGGAAATTGAAATATATGTAATAAGCATCTTTATATCATGAGGGGGGGGGGACATGTAGGGAGCTAATTAATGAGGTTTGTAGCTACTAAATATAGGGTGCCGAACAGGGCTGGCAAGGAAATGAGGTGTGTATGTGGGATGCGGCGGTTATGGTTAAGGGAGGGCAGAGGAAAATGGGGCGGTGGGGGGGATAATAATAATAATAATATAGTAAAAATAATAGTCATAATAATAATGATAATAATAAAAGAATATATATATATATATATATAATAATAATTAACAGTAATAACTATCTCGACCAGGAAAATATTTTTCTATCAACAAAATCTCCTATAATCGAAAATCCCTTCCAAACCATTGGTTACTAAAAGGGCTACCCGTCTATCTCTCTACCTCTACCCCTCTCTCTATCTGTCTCTCTTTCCCCCTCCCTCGTTTCCTCCTCCATCCACCTATTTCTCTTCTCTTGTTTTAATGTATTAATAATAATAATAATAATAATAATAATAGTAATAATTATAATAATGCTCCCCCCCCCCCCCCTCCCATAAAAATATAATGAAACCTATGATTCTTTTAATCTATTCCCCGGCAACGCCCAGCTTTGGGGGAGTGTGGAGTCAACCCTTAATTTTCATTACTCACAGGTTCGCTCTGACTTAGTCATAGTATGTCATGATCCCATCTAAAGGTTATATAGAATTTATCGGTTACAGACTATTTATTTAAATATACACTTACAGAACAAATTAATCTACAAACTGATTGATTGGTGATTTTTGTTCCAACCGATCGCCGTGGAGATGACTGGAGCCACCACGCGCGACTTCCTGGACAGCTTTGGTCTGTTAATGATGCGCCACACTGGGGACCATCGTGAATTGACTTGGCGCTACGATCGCCTCTTCATCGTCACTATTAGTGGAAAAGCCTTGAGCCTGCTCTCGAACTGTCAAGTCAGCGGGACATCCGATAAAACTTCCTGATACTTGCATATTGGTTTTGAAAAATAATATTTTATTAATTAACTATTATTTGTTGTTATTTATTGAATAAATATTTGTTTTATATTCTTTTCTTTCATTTATATATTTTTGAGTCTTGCATTTTATCGTAGCAATTTTATCAAGTAAAATAAAATGAAGAATTCCATATAAAAAAAATCTATAGACCATTTGGTTTTTGCACAAAATGACCTTCTTTTGTGTGAATCAGATGATTCTGGTGTTGGCATTAGTTTCCCCGATGTTTTTCTAGTAAGAAATATTCCTGGAAAGACATCGGGTACTTACGGAAAGGATCACGAGAAGGTTACCAACATCCCTAAGTGAAATGGTATTGTGGAACCGACTGGATTCGAACTTGGAACACCCAGGTCTTCAGTCCGTGTCGATATCCTCTTAACTACCTAATAAGTGTTGACTGGTGTAAAACCAAATAGACAACCAACCATCTTTATCGTAGAGGGGGGAGGGAGCATGAGCCCCTAGCGTTGGCACTGTATGTGATTATCATTCTGGGATGTGAGACCGCTGCTTTTTTTTTTTGCAATTTAGCAAAAGTTGGAAATCCGGGTTTTTTTATGCAGAAGAAGCATGATTTCCGATTAAACCTGCTTTTTTCATAAAAAAAGTCCGATTTCTGTCTTGACTCGATTTTATTTCTCTTCCTCGTTTTATCTTTCTTTCGCTTTTTTCGTTTTTTTTTCTCTCTTCCTCTTCCTCTCGTCTTACTCCTTTTCTGGAAATTGTTAATTTTGACAAACTTCAAACAATGTACAATGGGGATGGGTAGTGAAGGTAGAAAACTTTTGATTCATTAAAAGATTACTTCCTGTCCCCCCCCCCCCTAGAACTTGGGGTCTTTCTTTTGCTAACGTACAGGGTTTTCTTTTCTTGTTTATTTCTTGGACCAAACAAATTCATGTTTGAAACTTATCACACACACACACACACACACACACACACACACACACACACACACACAAACTTTGAACATTCTTTTAAGACAAAAATCTAATTTTAACGAATTTAAAAGCAAAAATGAAGTCGATACTTTCCCTATGTAAAAGAAAAGTTTTGTAGATTCGCTACCCTCTCCCCCAATGCGATTCTACTTTTTTTAGGCGATTATATATGAACACTCTGAAAAATTTGGAGAAGACAAACAATTATTTTAGAATTTAGAGTGGAGGGGGGATCAGTTTTGCATATGAATTTAACATTTTTGTTTGGTTAACTGCCCGAAAAAGATTTGAATGACCCGGAAATGAGGGGTAATTCTACATTAAATTTCACCAGGGAGAGGGGGGGGGGTAAATTGGTAGGGAGCCAGGTTGGGTAGTTCATCTCGATTTCAGGTTTTTTTTTGCCATCGGCCACTCGCATCTCTAAATTATAAATGTAATTCTTTTTTTCTGGAAAATTGTAACATCAAATCAAATTTATTGGCCAAAAATAGCAAAGTGCAACAAGCCATGTAAAAAGACAGAAGATGTGTATATCTATATACTGTCTGAATGTTTGTCCAAAGCGACTTTACCGACTTTGCAATCTAGTGGGGGAAATGATCTTTTCTCTTTCCTGCAGCCCCTTTCACACAGAAGAGATGTTGCTAGCTTCTCTCTACTATATCGTTATGTTCATGTTCTGTGCTCGACTGAGCTCCAATCCCTTGTCCCTCCCTGTAAAACATTCACAGCAAGAACCCGCCTGGCTACAACCACAGCAGAGAACTTTCCTTTCTCCCTCTCTGTACTAAAGACCAAGCGAAACTTTCTTTCTTATAGCATCCCATCTGTGGAACAAAATACCACGAGGCTGCTTCCCAGCTGACTACAACATGGTCGTCTTCGAGTCTAATGTAAACAAATACTTATTGAGCCGTCTTCTTGGATAATCAAATTCTGCCTATTTAACCCATTTTTTCCTATCCTCTCATTGTGGCGTTCGTCCTCCAACTGATAATCTGTTTAACCCTTATCCTCAAGTGGCCCCTGGGACTTGATAAGCGGTGACCCATTAATACAAAAAAAAAAAAAACAACTTGGATATATTAGACATTGTCAATACCTCCTCTGTTAGGCTGTTTCTAGGAACAGAAAAACACAGACAGAGAATACTGCCTTTTTTCTGTTTTGTTGAGTCATGTGGAGACGACGACTTGACGCTGGGGTGAAAAACTCCTTAAAGGGTAGATTTAAATTACCATGAATGATGTTTTACGCCAGAATCGTGTTCCTATGCATCTTCTGCTGCTCGAGTTAGGGGTCATCATCCACAGATCAGCGACCATGATGCATTCATTATATTAGATAAGTATATTTCATTTTGATCAAAGGGGGTACAACATTTGCACTTGACATCCATAAAAAGGAAATACAATGTTTTATTTTATTTATAACTTGAAAATAATAGAAATTAAAAAAAAATAAGTATAGAAATGTTTATAAGGGATTCAGGGCCCTGAGCAGGAATGCATAGAGGTCATCATTGATTTCCAGAAAAAAGTCCGGTCTGTCTCTAGCAAGGAACAGATGCAGCGGGCAGGTAAAGACTATGAATTTATTTCAATTTAGTTACATCTCTGCCACCTAATAAATGCTGAGTAAATCATTGGGCCCCACCCCAAAAATTGAATATTATTAAGTGTAAATTAATAAAATAAGAATAGAAAAGATAATATAGTGTCATAGCCTGGATACAAAAAGAACATAGAATTTTTTTTTTTTTATGGAAATCGCTTCATGTAAGGAGCTAACAAAAATGAAATATGATTATCGCAAAGACAGAAGATGCCTATTGGCCTTAGTCTTGAAAAGACCACGGCTATAGTTAGGAGGAAAACAGTCAGCAAAAAGAGTTCCACAAGCCTGCAGTTCTAGGAAAGAGTCTACTTGAATAGGAAGCTGTATTATAATGAAGTATCAAAACATCGAATTGATGGAGACCACTAGACCAACGAGTCAAACGAGCTGGAACAAAAGAAGCAAGGAATTCCTCATTTATTCCCGGGCAATGCTGGGTCTTCATGCTAATAGAAAAATAAAACTTTTAATCATCTAAAACCAGGCTAAAACATCTTTTTTAATTTTTTTTAATTTATTTATTTTTTTTTTTGCTATTGGGTCACAACTTATCAAGGCCAAGAGCCACTCGAGGATAACGATTAATAATGTGGAATGATTGTCAGTCAAGATATGAGGAACACTATGGGAGTATTAACATTGATCAAAGGTACTGCGTTTGATTATTTATGGGTCAGTTTATGACAAGAATTTGTTGACATTGGCTTTAAAGACGACCAAGTTGTAATCAACAGGGAAGCAGCGCCGTGGTAACATGTTCAACAGGTTGTAAACCCTTGCAAAGAAGCTTTGTCCATAGAAATTGCACTTGAGGCTAGGGACATGGAGCGAGAAGGAAAGTCATTTTTCATTGTGGTACCAAGGCAAATTCTTTCTGTGAATGTTTTAGAAGGAGGAACCAAAGATTGGAGCTCAGTCGAGCACTTTCCATGCTGATTCCAAATATGCCATTGGATGTGGATTAAGTGAATCTGGATGGCGAAGCTATTGAGGTTGTCGAGAAGTTTTGTTACCTTGGTAATACCATTGGAGCACAGGGTGGTGCTAATGTGATTGCAAGAATTAGGAGTAGATGAAGTAAGTTCAAGGAACTTCTGCCATTACTAACCAGCAGTGTTACCACTGTTGACCAAGGGAAGAATCTATCAGTCATGTGTACGCAATGTGATGTATGGAAGTGACACCTGGCCAGTGAGGGTTGAGGACATGCATTGCATGGAAAGAAATGATATGAGAATGATATGATGAATGTGTAATGTGAGTCTTAACGACAGGCTTAGATCTGATGATCGCAGAGGAAGATAAAATCTGGACAGATTAGGGAGCTGTGTGCAGAACAGGAGACTTTGATGGTATGGCCACGTTGAAAGAATTGATGAGAGTTCTTTGGTTAGTAGATGTAGAACAGTTGAGGTAGAAAGTTCAATTCATAGGGGAAGGCTAAGGAAAACATGGAAGGAAGTGATAAAAACAGACCTGAGGGATAGAAAAAGATTTGGCTAGAAATAGATTAGTTTGGAAGTTAATTGCTTAAAGCCGTCCAACACATGCCATCACATAAAACGGACGTTAAACCAAATATGATGATGATTATGCTTGGAGATGTAAAGATTTAGAGATGTACACCTGTAAGTATGGAAAGGCTCTAATGGAGAACAATGCAAATTTTTCTTGCAAAACTATGAGTGCAGCTGTTCTATCAGATCATAATGAATGAAACGTGAACAAAATGGAAGAATACACTTCATTATTGCAGTTATGGTGAACACAGCAACTTTTTTTTTTGTAAATGTCTTTCCGATAAAACACTTTGACTGCTGTAGTGTGTCGCCTTTTTATATTTTTATCTTATTTCGTCACCCTCTGTTTAAAAGGTCACTGTTCGGCATGAGACCAGTTTAGCATGAGATATTTTGTGTTACATGCTGAGAGCACACAAACATTTCTCAAACCTCCTCAGCTATCTCTCACACCTATTTGCTCTATCTTTGATGTGGGAGTGATACATATCATATCATATTATATATATATATATGTATATATATATAATATAATAATATTCATGAATAAATATTAAATAGTATATACCTACAGACGACGTAGTTTCGAGGTTATGCTCTCATCAGTACAGGGGAGTGATAACTTAAGACGATAACAAGGCGTGAACCCTGTTCACAGAGTCACCTTTGACTCTGCATGCTTTCGCTCTATCCTCTCATCCATAGAAAATTACCACGTGATATAGAGAAATTCAGTTATATTTATGCCAATTACAGCGGGCTATAAACATAAAGACAATCTATAGGACTTGACGGACCTAATCAGAGCCTCGCGTTGTCGATTAAGTGAATGTCTATTTTTTAATATCTCACAGCAATGCTCAACTTAAAGGGGCTTTTATAATAATATTCATGAATAAATTTAAGTTATATTTACCTACAGACGACTTTGTTTCAAGCTTATGCTCTCATCAATGCTAATATATATATATATATATATATATATATGAAGTAAATTTCAGACAAAATGGAAAATTAGCTTATGGAAATGTAGATAAGCATGCCTAGTAGAAGTAAAGACAAAAACGCATCATTAAAGCTGGACCAAGATATTTTGGTCGATAAGTTCGACCATATTCGTTTGGTGAAATGAGCTTTATTTCGCAGAACTTGACATCTTATACATAGAAGGAAGAAAACTAATATATATATATATATATATATATATATATATATATATAACCTTTTTTTACGAGCACTGAGGATAGCCACCTCAAGAAATAAATGCTTTGGATACTTGAACATTATTATATATATCTTTGTGGTAGGCCGAAACAATTATATGCTGATAATAAAAAATAGTTTTTTTTGTGAAATGGTGGGGAGTCAAATAGAAATCAAAACAAAAAAAAAGAAAACTTATGAAAAAAAATTCGTATTTTTTTTTTCAATGCTGATTCCTTCAGATCATCCCAAACAATCCATTGGTCATATATGCGACTGTGGTTACGGTTTCGAATTTTACTGAATTGAGACACACATGACGAGCCATACTATGACAAAACACGTGTCCGTAGATAATCATGCTTTATAAATAAAATATATAGACGCTCCCCATATAGGGAGTGACATGCAATGTACGGGAAATAACTCTCTCATAGCATTTAAGAAAATGTCTCACCATAGATATCTGAATGTGTTCATTTTTTTCTTTATCGACAAGGAGAGTAGAAAGTGAACTTTTGGTTAACTTTCGGCAGCCTCGTTACTCTTACTTCCCTTATTTTGTCCTTTAGTTCTCACTTTCCATGAGCTATGTATCTCACAAAGTGGAAAGCATTGCTGTTTCCTGGGTCGGAATCTATCCATCGTTGGCTAGTTTTTGACCTTGAAATGGTATTTGTTTTTTAGTTCCTTACATCAAGTGGCTTCATGCATTGTCTGGAGCGATTTCCATAAAAGAAACAAAAAACAAAAATGTATACATTGATGTGCGATAGTATGTCCTTGTAATTCTAAAAGATTTTCATGGCCTAACGGTAAGGGTGACAGATTGCAGCGACTGTCATTACGGTTTCAAATTTTGCTAAGTTCATTAAGTTCAGCTATGCTGATGAGTAGTATTATGATGAAACACTTGTCTGTGGACAATTATATTTTATATATATATATACATATATATATATATATATATATATATATATATATATATAATTTCGTGTTATAGGAGAAAAAGAACAAAGTGCTCAATTACTTGTGCAAGAGCATGTATATTTTTATTTCAATTGACACTATAGATTAGTTTGATCCTCCATCGATACCTTCGGTTTCATGGAAACACTGGAGTTCAGCCATCAGGGCTAAGTATACCAAATGTAACTGAATCTTCAATCGATGCTTTGATAGTTGAAGCCATTATCGTATTCTTCATCTGGTGAATAAAAAATAGTCTGTTCGATTAAAATTAGGAATCTATATATATTTACATTTAGTAACATAACATGGCTACTACTTAAAACATGGAGGCTAAAGAAATATAATATACTAGTGAGTACCCGTTGCATGGGATAAATGAAAAAGAATGAAATAAAATGTGTGAACTGCCGATCGAACGCAAATAGGTCACAACGGATAGTTTTAATGTAAAGAAACAGATGTCGCTTTTGAATTGTGGAAAATACATGCACTCAAGAAAACGTTTACCTTGGAGTGTAACAAAAATACAAATCGCCACTTTGTAGAAGAAGAACCTTCAAAATTAAACAGGCATTTTTAAGTGTTTAAACTGTGGAATCCTCATTTTTACAACATTCAAATTAAAAAAAAAAAAACTATTTCCATCTGAAATGTGGTAAGCCTTTAAATTTAAAAGTCGTTCATGTCTTGAAGACTATCAAGCATGTGTACACAATGTGATGATGAATTGACGTGAAACTTGGCCAGTGAGGGTTGAGGGCATGCATTGCATGGAGAGAAATGATATGAGAATGATAAGATGGATGTGTAATGTGAGTCTTAGACAGGCTTAGTTGTAAGGGAGATGTGTGCAGAACAAGAAACTTTGTATAACCAACGTTGAAAGAATGGATGAGTTGTAGGTTCAGTTCACAGGGGAAGGCTAAGCAAAACATGGCAGTAAGTGATAAAAATGGACCTGAGAGAAAGAGGGATAAATAACGACCTGGCCAGAGATAGGTTAGTTTTGAAGTCAATTTCTTAAAGCTGTCCAATGCATACCAGCATGTAAAATGGACGTTAAACCGAATATGATGATGATCCTGTTATTCGTTTTATGTAGGTGAAACAATAAAAAAAAAAATGAGGACTATTTCCTCACTTATTATTTCTCATTTTATTCTGGTAATCGTGACATAAATTACTCTTTACTCATTTCTTGGCCTTTTGGCTAAGATCAAAGTGTAGTATCTGTTCCAATGGATACTGCACCCCATAGACTGGTATTGTCTTGGCCTTCGGGGCTTGATTTACGCCGGTCTATGGGTCTGTCCTGTGCAGTTCTAGGAGGTCCACCCTCCCAGGCTTCGCCTCCCCTCTTTGGGGAAGAGTAAGTTTATTGCTTACTGCTTCAGGCGCCCCTACCGGGGAATGCCGACGGGGCTACCTAGGCAATTTTTAAACCCCACTTTCCCGACCCGACCTTGGGTCACATCTTACTTGTGGGAGTAAGATAAAAACTGGCCTTGTGACTAACTCCTGGAGAGGAGTAAATCAATACTCTGCTCATAAAATTTCCCAGGGACTTATTAAAATCAAATCTGCGGATCGCAGGACTCACTCAATTAAAAAAAAACAAAAAAAACAAAAAACTATCCGTATCACTGTCGGTGTATCTTAAGAATACCAATTCTTGTTCCTATTTACTTGTCTCCCCACGAAGGCAGAGTATGACACAAGGTCGTTTTTTTTAATTTAGGGAAAATCCAGCTCCCCAAAAAGAAGCAATTTTTATTAGAACAAAACTAAAAATTACCTCAGTCTAGAAGGATTTCTCCTTTACTCACCGAGGAAAGAAAAAATGAAGTGTAGTATCAGAACAGATACTACATTTTTCTCTAACCAAAAGGCCAAGGAAAGTCTGTTACATCTTAGATATAGGTAATGAGTAGAGATGAGTTCTTCACAGCGCTAACCTTTAGGCAGAGGAGTGCTTCAAGCTGGTAAACTTGTGTCAGACATAGTTTTCTTTTAGTTCCCTTGCCTCTATAGATAAACCAAATAACCGTTAATTTACGAATATAATAAATTTATAATTACATATGTCCATTATAATCTACTAGCAGGGCTACCCGGCGTTGCCCGGGGCGATAAAAAAAAAACAAAGTAGTAGAAATTAAAGAGTGTGTGTAACATCTTTATATGAAAACTTCAATCTCTCTTCTTTCTTTAGCCGTCTTTCTTTCCCTGGTCCTCATTATTTCCCTCCCTCCTTCAACCCTCTATTTTCCTTTTTCCCCATATGATTTTTATCGTTTTAAATGTGTTAAAAACTTATAATAATGTAATTCACGTAAATTCTTTTTACTAAATATGTATTTTATGTAACTGGATTTTCTTAAAGAAATATGCTATGTAAACAAACATTTTGGATGAAAGTTATTAATTATTCTTACATTGTATTTTTGATCCTGAAATAAAATTATATTTTATTTTTTCAAGACTTTAAAATCGAATTTGAATGCAATGACTTAATCGCTGGCGGCGATGTTGTAATTTCCTATAATTTGCTTTCGTAAAATAGTAGCAATACTTTGATTAGCGTTTAAAATATGACTCAGGATTTTAAAATTACTATAAAATATCATGAAAAATAACTGAAAACAGTCCCCCCCCCCCGATGAAATCTGCCCCATGAACCCCTAAGGGGTTAGTTCATAGATTCGGGAATACTCCCATCACCTTACTCTGTGAATTTTACATATAAATGCACTTTTTCCCCGACTCCTCAATCTCTCCAGCCATCTCCCCCAACTAATAAGGCCCGACCCCTTAAAAGTTCGGCCGGACCCCTAAAATTTTCCCCGACCCCTCAAATTTTCCCCGACCCTTCAATCTTTCCAGCCCCCCTTAACTTGTTTTTCACTCTCCCCCAACCCTGAGAAATATTTTAAGTTCAAAAAAAAGAAGAATTTCGCCTGACCCCTAAAAAGTCCGGCCCGACCCCTAAAATTTTCCCAGACCCCTCAATCTCTCCAGCCCCCCATCCCAACTAATTTTTCACTCTCCCTCAACCCTGAGAAATATTTTGAGTTCAAAACAAAAAAAAAACAAAAAAATTTGGCCTGACCCCTAAAAAGTTCGGCCTGACCCCTAAAATTTTCCCCTACCCCCTAATCTCTACAGCCCCCCTCCCAACATTTTTTCACTCTCCCACAACCCTGAGAAATATTTAAGTTAAAAAAAAAAATCAAATAAAAATTTGGCCTGACCCCTAAAAAATTTGGCCTGACCTCTAAAATTTTACCCGACCCCCTAATCCTTGCAGCCCTCCAACTTTTTTTCACTCTCCCACAACCCTGAGAAATATTTTAAGTTCAAAAAATTAAAAAAAAAATTTGGGCCGACCCCTAAAAAATTTGGCCTGACCCCAAAAATTTTACCCAACCCCCTAATCCTTGCAGCCCTCCAACTTTTTTTCACTCTCCCACAACCCTGAGAAATATTTTAAGTTCAAAAAAAAAAAAAAAAAAAATTTGGCCCGACCCCTAAAAAATTTGGCCTGACCCCTAAAATTTTCCCCGACCCCCTAATCTCACCCGCCAACATTGTTTTCACTCTCCCACAACCCTGAGAAATATTTTAAGTTCACAGAAAAAAAAAAAATTTGTCCGAAACACCAATATTTCTTGGGACCGTTATACTTAAGAAGCACCAATATTTCTAGGGACCGTTATACTTAAGAAGCACCAACATTGGTTTGAAAATCAAGGAGGCCTCCTGAGCACTACTGAAATAACTCTTACCGGTGGCCAGGTGCGGATGTGATTGAGCAACCCTTGTTTCACTACACACTCTTTAACGTAGCCTTCCTATGATGTTATTGATTTATCCGGACAGAAGTTATGGGATGACCTGATACAACCGGACACAATTTAGGGCAAGACCGGGTACATCCGGCAAGGGATTATGGGATGTTTTCAGTGACTCAGCATTTTTATCGGATTAGTACATAAATACATTAGATAATTTCCAAATTAGTACTAAGTAACATTGAAATATAACTGAAAAGGACCCCCCCCCCCCCCCCCGATGAAATCTGCCCCATGGACCCCTAAGGCGTGGGTTTATAGATTCGGGAATACACCCATCAACTTACTCTGTGAATTTTACATTAGAATACACTTTTATATTGTATCTATATTCTCTAACATTTTTTTCTATAGGGCACGCACACACACACACAACCACACAAACATACAGACATTCAATTTTATATAGAAGATGATCTTGTGTTCCAATTTACTTATCTCCCCATGAGGGAAAGGTTTGGACAGAGGGTCGGTTTTTAATGTGGGAAAAATCCAGCTCCACAAAAATGGGGAACTGGGACAAAAATAAAAATTGCCTCAGTCTAGAAGGATTTCTCCTCCACTGACTGAAGACAGAAAAGATGAAGAATAGTATTAGCACAGATACTACACTTTGCTCCTAGCTAAAAAGGGCAAGGGAAACCAGGGCTAGAATACCAATTATTGTTATTCAAATAAAAATGTGGTTCTTATTTAGATTAATGCACAAGTGAAATATGACAGTTCAAAATAAAATAACAGGAAAACTATTTGATATACTTGCGTATCGGGCAAACATATTTATGTACACCAAAAATTACAGAAAGTTATCAAGTAGAATTTAAGTAATAAATAAAATTCATTTCTTACTCGTACTTCTGAGTATACGTTGAAATGATGCCATTATGCATCTTTAGGCCAGAAGATTATCTCCCTTCTTCTAATATGAAGATGTCATGCGGTCTTGTGGTTCGGAGTTCGTTGACTCCGAATAGTAAATTAATTTGATATTTTATTAAAATTCTACTCAATATTTTTATGTGATTTTTGGTGTACACAAATACTTTTGCCTGATACGTAAGTATATCAAATAGTTTTCCTGTTATTTTATTTTGAACTGACATATTTCACGTGTGCGTTAATAATCTAAATAAGAACCACATTTTTATTTGAATAACAAGAATTGGTATTCTAACCCTGGTTTCCCTCGCCCTTTTTAACAAAAATGTTGACTGGTTTTATTACGAGTTAAGTTGACGTGCCGAAGACGAAAAGTTAGACAGACACTTCAGCTAGTATCTTATATTTCTCATATTACATCACAGACCTCTGATTAATTGGTTGATGATAATACGTGAATGGGGGAAACTCCCATTTTTAATCCATGTGTTCTGGGAGTTTTTCTTTTTTTGTTTTGCCAGGGTGTAACCGGTTGCTTTCATCCTCAAAATAGCTGCGTACAAACAGTTTAAATTTAGAAACGCTGAAGATCCACTGCAAAGGTTGGCAAGCTTTCAACTCTGTGAATAGTGGAAAACAAAGTAAATATGGCCGCCAGCAGCAGATGCATCAAAGACAACTGGGACAGAGAATGGTATCTGGAATTACAAGCGCTAAATACCTACTGTTTTCATTGAGAGTTCTGGAAGGGATTGTGTAACACCATTTCCCCACCCCTTAAGAAAGTTATATATTCACCAAAAACTTACATGGCCATTGTTATATCTTCATAGTATTGTTTTGTAGTATTTTGCAAGAGGGGGATTGTTGTATAATGAAGATAGGGGGGGGGGAGGGGAGGGTGCTGAGAAATAAAAAAATGCTCTGATTGGTTGGATAAGATCACATGTTAGGTGAGGTCATTTTGAAATAGGATTTTGATAAGATGATAAGCAAAGTTTCCAGAAATCTATGATACAATTTACAAACAACCCAGACACATACTGAAATAAGTTCAAATCAGAGGTTCAACTCATTATTACAATTTAAATATGTTAATGTTATTTAAATGTAAATATATATTGGAGGATGAGTGTCCCATATCTAAATATCAATTGAATATAATAAGAATAATTTTCATGGAAAACGCTCGACCGAGCTTCAATCTCTGGTTACTACCCATAAGACATTCACAGCAAGAACTAGTCTTTTAACACAAAGATTTTCCCTTCTTCCTCCATGCGCCTAGCATCAGGAGGAATTTTCATGGACAGATCTTCTTTACAAGTTTTGTGGAACACATCACTGCAGGACTGCTTCCCTGTAGACTACAACATAGTCGTGTTCGAATCCAATATCAACAAGTACTTATTGTGAACTTTCCCATAAATAATTAAACTTAGTTCATTGCACTGATTAATTTCGCTTGACAAACATTCCATCCTATTAATCCTTATCCTTTAGCGGCTTTTGGCCTTGATAAGTGACATCCAAAAAGTGAAAAAAACAACAATTATATTTGTAATTTGAGGAGGCGAATTTAAATCACCATCACGATCAGTGTTTTTGATCACTCCTGGAGGAGGAACCCTTCCCTGGTTTCCGACACCTTATTGGTGACTGTCATTCGGGGGTTTTTGCCATAGTCGCCACACTAGGCACTGCGGGTTGGCGACGACTCATAGCTAGGTGTTCACATACAGCGCCTAGTATTCACAAATTGTCACCCATCTAGTACTGGCCAGGCTCAACGTTGCTTAACTTCGGTGATCTAACGGGAACCGGTGTGTCAACATAATTATGCTGTAATTTAAATAATTTTGTATAATTAAAGAAATTTAAATAAGAAAATGGTCTTTTTTTTCTTGTTTTTTACTAACCTTGTCTTTATATAGTATTTTACAAAAATTGCTTACAGGTGAATTATGTTGTCTTAAGCGTTGATAACATGTGGGATTGAATAAAATCATGTTATAAATATAAAAATAAGAGGAGATGAAAATGAAGTCGTACGGCCATGTCACACGATCATCAGGTCTCGCAAAGACAATCGTACAGGGAACTGTCCAAGGAGGAAGGAGGAGGGTCAGACAAAGAAAGAGGTAGGAGGACAACATCCGTGAATGGATAGGGCTGAAAATCTGGAGGGTGGGAGAAAACTTGTTGCCAGGTCATCTTTGTTGCCCCAACGATCAATCAGACCAAAGGACAGATGAGAGAATATACTACTTGTTTATGCCCTATAAAAATGGTTTAAGATACGACAAACATAAAGAAAAGAAAGAGGACATTTATCATCAACTAATGTAACAAACAATAGTTATTTCCAAGAAAGAAAGTATTGGAAAGTGTTGTTTGCAAGTGTGTGCGTAGTGGTATGTATTTACAACAAAGGTTCAATTAAAGCGGAATAATTACGTAAGCAGTTAAGTAAATTATTATCCACCTTGGTAGGAGTTTCTTGTTAAATGCGATACGCATGGGAATAAGTCATTCTTCTATCCATTTAACTTGTTCAGAGGTCAGACGTTTTCTGAGATTACGCAAGCTCACTGTTCAGTTCACACTGTTCAGCGGGTCAACTGTCTCCAAATTCCACTCTGTGAGGTTTTATCTAATCACTTGCTTCAAAGTTTTCCTTGGCCGGCCAACCTTCCTGCGATTTAAGAGATCCATGCTTCTGCAATGGTTGATCCAGAAGGATGAACACTCCACATGACCATACCAGCGTAACCGATTCGTCCCTGAGTTTTTTTGTTAAATGTTATACTCATGGGAATAAAAGTCATACTAATGTAGCAGTTATGTTCATGGTCTGATACTATACTTTACCCCTTTAAAAAAACTTTGGAAATTTTTTTTTACAATAACACCAACATGAAAAAGTGGTTTATTATTTTTTGTTGTGGCTACTCAAAGCTTACTCACCGTGGCCTTTTGGCTAAGATCAAAGTGTAGTATCTGTTCCGATGGATACTGCCCCCCATAGACTGGTATTGTCTTGGCCTTCGGGGCTTGATTTACGCTGGTCTATGGGTCTTTCCTGTGCAGTTCTAGGAGGTCCACCCTCCCAGGCTTCGCTTCCCCTCTTTGGGGAGGAGTAAGTTTATTGCTTACTGCCTGAGGCGCCCCTACCGGGGAATTCCGACGGGGCTGCCCAGGCAATTTTTAAACCCCACTTTCCCAACCCGACCTTGGGTCACACCTTACTTGTGGGAGTAAGATAAAAACTGGCCTTGTGCCTAACTCCTGGAGATGAGTAAATCAATACTCAAAGCTTCCTTTTGGCTAAGATCAAAGTGTAGTATCTGTTCCGATGGATACTGCACCCCATAGACTGGTATCGTCTTGGCCTTCGGGGCTTGATTTACGCCGGTCTATGGGTCAGTCCTGTGCAGTTCTAGGAGGTCCACCCTCCCAGGCTTTGCCTCCCCTCTTTGGGGAGGAGTAAGTTTATTGCTTAATGCCGACGGCACTGCCCAGGCAATTTTTAATGGCCAGAGTGCTCACTTTCTCGGGCGCTGGCTTTTCAAACCCCACTTTCCCGACCCGACCTTGGATCACATCTTACTTGTGGGAGTAGGATAAAACTGGCCTTGTGCCTAACCTCCTGGAGAGGAGGTAAATAAATACTGAAAGCATTTCAATATCAAACAGGTAGTTCTCTTGTTTTCTTTTTCATTTTAATTTGTACATAATATATGATAACATTATAGGGTTCAGCTCCTTTTGGCTACGATCAAGGTGTAGTATCTGTTCTGATACTACATTTCATCTGTTCTGTCCTTGTTCAGTGAAGGAGAAATATGTGTTATACATATGGTTTAAATTTTCTTAAAATCGGATATACTTATTTTAAGTTTTAAGGGGTTCTGTCCCAATCGGTCATGTAGAGGTGAGGAGACATAGATATTTGACACATAGAGGGTAACGTAGAGATTCGGGACCACTTCCATTGTCTTCCTCGGTAAATTTTATATAAGAATGCGCTTTTAGATTTTATGTAGATTCTCTAACCTTTCATTCTATAGGGAACACATAAAATTGAGTTTTATATAGAGATTTATTTACTATATACTAATGAGTCATCACTTACCAAGGCCAATAGCCACTGGAGGATAAGGGTTAATGGACATATCAGTTGTGTGATGAACAATACTAGAAGCTTGGAAACAATCAATAGAATGGCCTAAATTTGATTACTTAAGAGGACAGCTCGACAAGTATTTGTTGGCATTGGACTTGAAGACGTCTATGTTGTAGTCAGCAGGGAAGCAGTCCTGTGGTAGTGCGTTTTATAAATGGGAAGTTCTTGGAAATAAATTCAGTTCATTGTAATTCTGTTTGGTTTTAGGTACACAGAGACAGAAATATCTTAATTTCTAAACTTTTTCAAATTTGTCAAAAATTCATAATTTTGGCAAAGGTCAAAATGTCATAACTTAAGAACCACTCAACTTCGAGAAGTAAGACTGATGCCATTCAATTCGTATCATGAAGATCTATAAGTGTAGCAAATGTGGAAAATATCCATATCGGTCATGACCTCTGACCCCTTGATGATTTGACATGGAATGACTCGTGTGTGTGTTTATATATATGAGCTAGAAGAATACCTGTCCCAGGACGGGTAAAATTAATCTCCTATTTTATGTCGCCTTTATATAAAATCAAGACTTAATGATACTAAACCTTATGTCTAGAATCCTTATTCCAATTTTGATCAAAATCCATTAAATGATTTTTATTCTATAAAATGTCTAAAATATGAGATTTAAGTTCAAGAGGTCTTAAAAAAAGTTTGAAATTCAGGAAGTCTTGCTTAATGGGTGTCTAATGACTATAAATCAAATTCAATGCAAATCTGAAATATTTTAATTTTTAAATGGAAGGTTGTGCCCATATTATGCCCCTAAAAATCCTTTAAAATACTCCAAAGAAACTGAAATTTAAGGAATATTTATTAATTGATGTCTAATACCTCTTGTTAAAATTTCACAAAAATCTGAGGTATCTGAATGTTCACAAAGGGTTTCCACCCCTTTTTAAACTCTTTGCTCAAAACTAAATTAAACTAAATATAACCCAGATTACTGACTCTTATGCCTAGCAGCTTTGTTCTAAAATTCATAATAAGTTAATTAGTTTAGGAGTGAATCCTGTACATAGAAATATGTATACACATACTAAATTTTATATAGAGATTTATTATTGAGGATTGCACAACCCTTGCTTCATTATAAACTTTCAGTACAGACACTCTTACAGTTGATACCATTATCTCGAGATTAAAAGGCGGACTACTTGATTGTTCCCTTCTAGTAATCATTGATACATGTCAGGTGTGTTCTTCTTAAGCTTACATGCGTAAAACTAAAACTAATTAGATTTCAACTTGAAATTGTTCCAAATTAACTAATATTTAACAAAACATCAACAGGAACGAAAATTTATCGCCTATACACAATTTTGATATCGCATTATGTTCTGAACTCTATACTACTTTTTAACCCCTTTACCTATATAGGAGTCAGATACGTTCAAAGATGGGAATAGTACTGTCACATCTGGGGTCGGCTTCCGGGGTGGCTATTTCATACCAAAGTCAGACTGATAGTCTTGGGCATGCTCTGCAGGTATGGCCTTGTTCTCTTAAGTAGTTCTTGGCCTTTTTAAATAGTGATCTAAAAAAAAAAATCAGACTGGTTTTACTTTATATATTATATTTCTCCTAAGGAATTGTGGTAAAAGAGAATCTACTTGGTGGTGGCTATTCCGTAACTGTAAGCCGCAATCATGTTTATCTGTTACCATTTGTTTTCACAAATATTTGTTTCCACCCGGACTTAAGAGAGATTATTTTTTTGTTTTGTAAGAAACAAATAATAAAATGGTAAAAGCGAAACAGTCGGTAAAGGCGAGGTAGTCTACTTAGTGGTGGCTTGCGGTTATCAATTCGGAATAGCCGCCACCAAGTGCACCGTTTCACTTTGACCGGAATTACTTTTACTGTCATTATAACCAGCTGTAATTCTAACTACTGAGCTCTTACACAGTGCAGAGGGTACTTCGGCTACTAAGCATAGGCCCATTCACAAAAAAAAAAACAGTCCAGCGAATTATGTAGATCACAAAGTAAAAAAAAAAATCTAAATATCTAGCACTTATCGATAGTAAAAATGATTGCAGAATTCACAAAAGTTAGTGTCTTTTTTCCGATTGTTTATTTTTTTCTTTTTTTGTTCGTTTCAACCCTTTTTTCCCCTATGCGCCCCCCCCTTTTTTGCCGCTCCACCCTCCCCTCTCCTCTTTTCCTCTCCTCTTTCCACTACTAAACCTGAAGAAATTTTACTTAAAGTTCTTCTCTGCCGGCTATTTTGAGAAAAGTCTCAAATTAGGGCAAGTCTATTTACTGATATGGACTTCTTGGGTTCAGTATATGGTGTATATATGGTGTGTGTGCGTGCGTGTGTATATATGTATATATATATATATATATATATATATATAATATGCTGTGTGTGTATATATTTATATATACATTGTGTTTATATAGTGTGGTTATATATATATATATATATATATATATACATTGTGTTTATATGGTGTGTTTATATATATATATACATTGTGTTTATATAGTGTGTATATATATGCTGTGTGTGTATATATTTATATATATATTGTGTTTATATGATGTGTATATATATATATATATATATGGTGTATATATATACATACATTTTGTTTATATGGTGTATATATATTAGGGGAGGTCGATTTTGAAACTGTAAATTATCGCACTCAAAGAAAGTTGCCAAATAATGTCAAAAGTTACCACAAGAAATATTTTTCTTCAAAATTTTGTATTTATTTGAGCATTGCAACTTTAAGATCAAATAAATCGAGATTTTTTCTCACTGCCGAGATTTCACCGGCAGATGTGTCGCCTTAAATTAAACCCGGGTTTTAACAAAAAAAAGTAATACATTACTTAATAATAAATATTTTAAAGTTTATTATTATTTTTCTTAAGAAATTAAATGTACATATTCAAATTAAAAAGGAATAAAACACTATGATATTTAATGTTATATATAAATAATTATTTGTTTACATAGGCGTTTTATTTATTGGATATTTTTTATGGTATTCACCGGTTGAAAATTCATCGGGCGAATTTGACTTCCTGTGTTGATTGTCTGTTTAATTATCACACATATATATTGAATTGTCGAGCGCTGGCTTATCTAATCCCACTTTCCCGACCTTTTGTCACACCTTACCTTGTGGGAGTTAGATAAATAAAAACTAGTTCAGCCAGGGGTTTTTACCCCACCAAATAAACCGGTATCGTCCGGGCCTTTGGGTCTGGATTTACGCTCGTCTATTGGGGCTTGTCCGTCCTGTGCAATTCTAGGAGGTGCATCCTCCCAGGCTTTGCCTTTCCTCTTTGGGGAGGAGTAAGTTTATTGCTAACTGTCTGAGGCGCCCCTACAGGGGAATGCCGACGGGGCTGCCCAGTCAATTTTTTAATGGCCAGAGTGCTCACCTCTATAGCGCAGGGTTATCTAATCCCACTTTCCTGACCTTGTGTCACAACTTACCTTGTTGGAGGTAGATAAATAAAACTATTTCAGCCAGGAGTTTTTACCCCACCTAAAATATATGTATTGGAGTTGATGGGAGAATGGATAAGGACACATTGATGTATAAGGAAATTGTGGATGAAAATAGACAGAGAATTATGAAAAAAAACTAAGGGACCAGAACACCATTTAACTTTTACAAAAGAAACACCATGTGAAAGTAAATATCTGACACATAGAGTTCTTCCGAATAGTGGTGCAACAGGTGCTGTTCATGCAGATCAAGTGGTGGATGTTTTGCATGAATTCCACAGTGAGAACAGTATCAAGGCTATACTTGTTGACAACACTAATACCAACACAAGTTGCGATGGTGGAATGGTTGCAATTTTAGAAAAAAAACTTTTTAAAACTCTTCACACAATTGGTTGCTCTTTGCATCATAATGAACTACCTTTCAGAGCCCTTTTTAAAAACATAGATGGTTGCGCAAAGGGCCCTACAACATTCAGTAGCCCTCTGGGGAAATTATGCTCAAATGATTGATATGATTTACCCCAAATATCATTTTCCACTATTAGCAATCCTCTAGAGTCAATTTTTAAAATTGATGAAATACATGATCTTAGTTCTGACCAAAGACTCCTTTATGAATACACAGTAGGTATTTCTAGAGGTAAGGTTGACTCTAGATATGCCTCCTGGAAAATTGGTCCTTTAAACCAAGCAAGATGGTTAACTTTGGCCATCAGGCTTATGTGTTTATGGACTCGTGGTGCATACCCACAAAGGCACACAACAAAACTACACTATGTAGTAAATTTTATTGTAAATGTGTATGCCACTTTTTGGTTTGAAATTAAAAGAAATAGTAAATTCCACAATCAGTAAGTGCACATTTTTAATATGACCCAGAGGATTAAGGAGCAGCCTCAGGAAATCCAAGATATCACATTTAGAAATATACAAGGTAATACATTTTGTTTACTGCCTGAAAACTTTCTATATTCCATGGTTAAATCTGAGGAGATTGAAGTAAGAGAAGAAGCTTTAAAAAGAATTTTGGCCATTAGGTAAGTAATATTTATTCATATATCTCTGACTCAATTATTTATTCCAATTTATAGAATGATTTTTAAAGATTTTATCTAATTTCACCATAATTATTAAAGCAGTACAGATTGGAATTTTTTAATAATTCAATTAATTAATTTGTTCTTTCAGGAGTGAGGAGTCAACCAGAAAAAGATTAAAAAGAATGCTACCTATTAATTTTAATGCCACACATTGGACACAATTAATAGATTTAAAATTATGCGGCATTTTTGAACCACCAATGACGGAAGATTTTACTGAATCTGAACTTCGAGAATCGTTGATGAATGGAACCAAGCTTGACTTGCCAGATTTGCCCTCACATTCTCAGGGTGTGGAACGGGCAGTTAAGTTAATAACAGAAGCTTCACAAACTGTATATGGTTTTGAAGCAAGGCATCAACACATTACAGCCAAAGTTTTGAGTCAGAAATTGAGACCAGCATTTTTGTCTAAGGGGTCTTATATGGAGCAATTTGACTCTCTATATTAAGCTTCATTAAAATAGTGTTAGGTTTTTCCTTATTTCTTTGCTTGTTATATTTTCACTAATAACAGAAAAAATCATTTTTTTAGGTATTCAAATATTACTGTTTAATTCATAACGTTAAAAGGTAGTTTACAAAAGCAGATACTGAAAATGAGGGGGGGGGGGGCAAATTTTCAATTTGAAGATTTCTTTAATTCATATCATTTTTATAAAATAAAAGGACATTCCCTGCTTTTAAATGCTAAAATTATTTGGTTTTCACACCAATATTCAAGCAAATCTTGCAAAAACGAGGAATTTTCAGTATATTCTTGTCTACGATCTTTGATACCAAACGCTCAAAAAACCGCTGAAGTTTTTGATCTAATTTTTTGCATGAGTATTTAATAGGTCTATATACAACTTTCGGAACGTGCCTTTTTTTTAATATTTTAATAAAAAAGTGTAAAATTTTTTTTTTTTAAAATTACAAAAAAAAAAAAAAAAAAAAAAAAAAAAAGTGTAATACATTGTGTTTATATGGTATGTATATATATATGCTGTGTGTGTATATATATTTATATATACATTGTGTTTATATGGTGTGTATATATATATGCTGTGTGTATATATATTTATATATTGTGTGTATATATATTTATATATACATTGTGTTTATATGGTGTATATATATATATACATTGTGTTTATATGGTGTGTATATATATACATTGTGTTTATATGGTGTGTATATATAGGGTATATATATACATTGTGTTTATATGGTGTGTGTATATATATGGTATATATATATACATTGTGTTTATATGATGTGTGTATATATATATATATACATTGTGTTTATATGATGTGTGTATATATATATATATACATTGTGTTTATATGATGTGTGTATATATATATATATACATTGTGTTTATATGATGTGTGTATATATATATACATTGTGTTTATATGATGTGTGTATATATATATACATTGTGTTTATATGATGTGTGTATATATATATATATACATTGTGTTTATATGATGTGTGTATATATATATATATACATTGTGTTTATATGATGTGTGTATATATATATATATATACATTGTGTTTATATGATGTGTGTATATATATATATATACATTGTGTTTATATGATGTGTGTGTATATATACGTATATACATTGTGTTTGTATGGTGTGTGTATATATATATACATTGTGTTTATATGGTGTATATATATATATATATATATATGGTGTGTATATATATATATATGGTGTATATATATACATTGTGTCAATTATGGTGTGTATATATATATATGGTGTATATATATACATTGTGTTAATTATGGTGTGTATATATATATATATGGTGTTAATTATGGTGTGTATATATATATATATGGTGTATATATATACATTGTGTTAATTATGGTGTGTATATATATATATATATATATGGTGTATATATATACATTGTGTTAATTATGGTGTGTGTATATATATATATATATGGTGTATATATATACATTGTGTTAATTATGGTGTGTATATATATATATATGGTGTATATATATACATTGTGTTAATTATGGTGTGTATATATATATATATGGTGTATATATATATACATTGTGTTAAATATGGTGTGTGTGTATATATATATGGTGTATATATATACATTGTTAAATATGGTGTGTATATATATATATGGTGTATATATATACATTGTGTTAAATATGGTGTGTATATATATATATGGTGTATATATATATATATGGTGTATATATATATATTGTGTTTATATGGTGTGTATATATATATATACATTGTGTTTATGATGTCTATATATATATATATATATATATATATATATATACACACATTGTTTATATTATGTGTATATATGTACATTGTGTATATATGTACATTGTGTTTATATGGTTTATATATATATGTACATTGTGTTTATATGGTTTATATATATATATAAATTGTGTTAATGTATATATATATTTTTTATATATATATATGGTGTGTGTTTGTGTGTGTATTTATTTATACATATATATATGGTGTAAAAAAAACTAAACCAACACCTAAAAATAGAAGTACTTCAAGCATGGACGTGTTTAAATAAGGTCACCTATTAATTCTGACACATTCACAAAAAGGATGAGTCACCCCTAGACAAATCAGAACAAAAGAATAGGAAGTAAAAGTCAGCCGAACCTTTGTTTGTGAGAAGTCTTGCCATTGACTAATCGAAACACTAACCCGTGAGAGGGAATATCAAAGAATCTGATTGGTTAGCTAGCTTGACTAAACACCATGTGTATATAAAAAAAAGACCCGGCAACACGAATTCATTTATTTTAGCCTGACGATTTACTATGGGGATGAAACGCAAAAGCTTCTGTGTAGTTTAATCGAAACAAATATGGTTTCATAATTACTACCTAGCTCTACTCACATATTGAACACCGTTGAAGTAAATTATGAAAATCGATACATAAAATATTATATCTCTTTATAACATTTTATCTGGATACATGAAATAATATAGATACACACATACACATGCGTAAATATATATATATGTATATATATATATATAGATATATATAAATATGTATATATATATACGCATGCGTATATATATATATATGTATATATATATACGCATGCATATATATATATATATATATATATATATGTATATGCATATATATATATAAATATGTATATATATATACGCATGCATATATGTATATATATATATTTATACACACACATGCAAATGTGTAAATGTATATATATATACATATATATTTATACACACATGCAAATGCTAAATCTATATATATATATATACATACACATGCATAGATACATTTATATATATACATACATACATTTATACATATATATATATTTTTATATATATATACACATACACATGCATATCTATATATACACACATGCGTAAATTTATATCTATATATTCACACACATGCGTAAATTTATATCCATATATACACATATATACACACACACATGTGTAAATTTATATCTATATATACACATACATGCATAAATTTATATATATATATATACATACACATACACTCACATAGTGCATATATGTACATACACACGCTTAAAATACGACAAACTATGACTCATATGTTTTTCTTCCTTAATGTATTCCTAAAATAAATCTGGATGAATTGAATTCTTTTCATTGGTCATGAGAAAAATAAATCTATTACCATGGCAACAAAGTGGAAACAGACTTCACATAGAATCTCCTCGTTCGGATAACAAAAACAGGTGTGTGGGCAGTGACTCCATTCTTAGCAATAAGATGTGGGTGAAAGACAAGAATTTAATATTTTCTTTCTCCCTAGATATCCATGCCACCCACTCTGTGTAAATTTGTGGACCAGTCCGAGAGATAACAAGCACGATAAGTGAGAAACTGGAATGCATGCTCAGCAGAGTATCATTCTGTGCATTGTTCAGCTGGCTGGCAGAACATTCTTGCAACGTTGCAAATATGTTGTATTTTGAGTTCATGGAACTTCTGCCATTACTAACCAGCAGAGTGTTACCACTGTCAAACACGGGAAGAGTCTATCAGGCATGTGTATGAAGTGTGATGATGTATCGAAGTGAAACCTGACCATTTGAATGGAAATAGGTATTGGCGCCACAAGAAGTGCAGTGGGATTACTAGTAGGTTGAGAGATGATAACCACTTTATGCGCAAGAAGTGTAAGACGATGGAGACGGATGAGAACTCTGATGTGGAAAAAGTATATTGGGATTGCAAAGCTATTGAGGTTGTTTAAAAGTTTTGTTACCTTGCTGATACCATTTGAGCACAGGATGGAGCAGGTGCTAGTCTGATTGCAAGAGTTAAGAGTGGATGGAGCAAGTTCAGGGAACTTCTGCCATTACTAACTAGCAGTGCGTTTCCAGTCGACCAAGGGAAGAATCTATCAGGCGTGTACACGAAGTGTGATCATGTATGGAAGTGAAACCTGGCCGATGAGAATTGAGGAAATGCAGTACATTGGGGGCGAAGTTGTGAAGCAGGATGTTTATTCACATTACATTTTAATTTCTGCATGTTGGTCTGATTTTTTTTGATTTTCTTTAAATGAAAATCGCTCCAGACAAGGTATGAAGCCACTTGATGTAAGGAGCTAAAAAATACTACTTTAAGGTAAAAAAACTAGCCAACGATAAATGTTAGATGGATAGTTTCCGACTCAGAAAACAGCAATTCTTTCCCTCTTTGTCAGAAACATCACTCATGGAATGTGAGGACGAAAGGACAAAATAAGAAAAGTGAGAGTTACGATGCTGTCCAAAGTAAACCCAATGTTCACTTTCTAGTCTCCTTTGAGGAAACAGTTAGCAGAAAGGGGATTCCAAAGGCAAGCAGTCTGAGCAAAGAAGCTATAAGTGTAGAAAATCTTCTGGCATCTAGGGATCTTTACAGTGAAGGGGTGAGATTTTGCTGCAAATCAGGTTTACGAGAATTTTCGTTTAGGGGTTACAAATGCAGTAAAGTTCATCGGAGCACATTCTGTTGAAGTACTTTAAAAGCAGCACAAGGATGTGACAGGGGCTGAAGCCTGGCAGACAGTGTCATGGTTAGAAATTCCTTTTCACACCTCATCCAAGAGGTAGAGGAGTGTGATTGCTGCACCAGCCCAGATGTGGCAACAATACTCTATGCACAGGTGAATAGTACCGGGTATGTCAAGTTACTGTCTTTCTCTGAAAATTCGAAAACTAGTTTTGAAACTGAAATTAAGAGAAGAAATACACATTAGCGAAATATATTTATGACGTTAAGATTTTTTTGCATCAGAGTTGAGTTAACTTGTCTTCACCAAATTTATTTTCAGAGTGAGACAAGTAAGTGTGTCTAAAACATTTTTAAAAAAAAAGAAGAAAAGCCAGAGACGAATTTATACACCAATTCTGAGCCTTTCTGGACCCTTTCTCAGCCAGAAATGCGTACACTGGAGGCCTCTTACACCTGAAATCTTTATCCCTATTTACTTTCAATGTGGGTAAAATCCAGCTCCCTCTAAATAGGGACACCCTGGATTGGGACTATTACTAATATATACATATATATATTTATTTAAATACTGTATATTACATATTTCAGAAATGTACCGCGGTTTCATCCAAAAGGGCAGATTTAGACATCTTTAGTAAATCTGTGCCCAGTGGAATCGTCGGCATGCTGAAACGATTGTAGTCACGGCCCGATGGAGAATGACGTCAACAATGACAGAAAACGGTGTATCTCTGAGGGGGTCCCCGAAAAACCCCGTGTGGGACAGTGATTAACTAAGACCTAAGTGTGTTCGATGTTAGTTCGTGTTTGAAAGGCCTTCATGTTATTCCCTCAAAAGTTTTATTTATTTATTTATCTGTTCGTTATATATATATATATATATGTATAAAGAAGCTTTGAGTGATTTTAAACAAAGAAAGAAAATGCAGTTTAAATTCCCAGGGATATTAACTAAATCCAAAATATTGCAGACTTAGAACTTGCATAAGCCAACTTAAGACAGGAAAATTTACAAATACATAAGGAGATTCAACGTTGAAACAAAAACATATGGAAAATGAAAAAATAAACAAAACCTTTCTTTTCACGTCATATGTCGCACCACATTTTTTAAATTTTAACGACTATGTTTTCGTTTGAAAAAAAAAACCCCAAAAAAACACTCATTCTATTTCATAGACGCAGTACACATGTTAAATTCTAACAGCTATGTTTCGTTCCAAAAAAGAACAAAAACATTATTTTCACGTCACAAACGAACCAAACTTTTTCAAATATTTGTACTTGTGTGTTATTTCTTCAAATCAATCATCCCGAGGAAGTCTTGAAATAAAGACGAAACGTTGATGAACACATAGATATTTTTTTGTTTTTCCTTTTTTCATTTTCCATTACGTTGAAATATTATTTCCATTTTATTTTTATCATATATAAGAGAATGTTAATAATAACAAAAAGAAAAGGCCCTATTTACTTGCCTCCCAGAAGAGCAGAGTTAGACACAAGATCGGTTTTTTATGGGGGGAAAATCCAGCTCCCTCAAAAAGGGCCACTCTGGATTGGGACTGTTAATATGAACATAATAGAACGTTAATATGTAACAAAAAGAATGTTAACATGTAAATAACGGACTTTGATAATGGATACGGAGAGAATATTTTATTTGTGCCCTTTCTACAGACGACAGTATAAACAATAATGGCAGGCTCACAGCATCCATTTGGTAGCTGCCAGGAAGAGTATTCAGGGGAGGTCACTCTTTTCTTTTCAGTTAAGCATAATATATTTTGCAAAAAGAAAAAAAGGAGAGTGTATTTAGATTATACAAATGATTCCTTTGGCTCGGATATGAACCAAAGGATCTTAAATGATGGCACTCCTTTCTTTATCAAGAGATCACTGCAATTTCTTTTCTGCCAATCATTTCTCTCAAAATAGCCATCTCTATGCGAAGTCTCTTATCCAAAATTTTGGTTGAGGAATATACAGAATCATAGAGACAAGAATTGTTTGTTTTGCAGACGATCTTGGTATTATCAATATTGTCTTTCAATTGCAATAATTTTAAGAACAGTTTTCTGTAACAAATGCAGGCTTCTGCCATGTAAATCATGGCTAAAGTATTTTTGACGAATCTTCAAATACGCTTTGCTTGACAAACAATGATCATATACTTATCATTGCTTCCAACCAAAAAGAGTATATAGCCTCTTTGTCAACCATCATCTGTTAAATTACCAAAAGAGGCATCACAGAGGCAACAATTTTCAGGTGCTCAAGATTCCCTAAATCTGGAATATCTAAATGAGATTTTTCTTTTTTTCTTTCTTTTACCATCCTGTTAGCTTGTTTTGAACATTCTACATTTTCCTGTTTTAGCATTGAACTTATCACACTAACGTCATAACTAAAAGCAGGTCTAGCTTGAGTGGCAAACCAATTAAGTCAGCCGATCTATTGTCTGGTTTCGGTAACTTCTGTTGTAGATATTTCATCTTTCGAATTTCAGAGCAGAGTTATGGACGTGCTTCGTCACTTGTTTAATGTTAAATTTGAGGAAGTTGCAGAGTTCCAGTATATAGGATTGAGCATAAAGAAAAACAGGAATGATGTTAAACTTGAACGGGACGAATATGTCAAGAAGTTAAAGTGTATCCCACTAGAAGGAAGCAAAAATTCGAAAGATGCAATATCTACAACAAGTTACCAACACCAGACAATTGATTGGTCAACTTAATTGGTTAGTTACCAAAACCAGACCTGATCTTAATTATGACGTTAGTGAGTTTAGTTCAATGTTTTAGCCAACTATTAAAGAGCGAATCATGTTGGTGTGAAGAGTAACCATAATATACCTCGCTAGCATTCCCTTTTTTTTCATGCTTAGGCGATAACGTCTACTTCATTCTTTACAAAGATGGGGGTTGTATCGATAGACAAAGCGTCAGAAGACTGTCCTAACATGGAAGATAAAGTCAACTCACTGACAGTGGCCTTCACTAGGCTTACATTTTCCAGGGTGAGACCGACACCTCTAAATGCCCTAAATGCCAGTATCGGTTCTGGTAGGATGGTTTTAAAATCTTTCAATTTAGCGACATGTCGGTCGAAGTTAATGTGTCAGGCTGTCTCAAAAGTCTCATGGGTCAAAAAGGCGGACTGGTTCATGTCTTCTAAAAAACGTGTATCCAGTTTTTCAAATATTTTTTTTTTTTTCATCCCATCCTCGGAATTAAGAAAAAAATGCTTCTTTGGGGTTTCCTTCCAGAGAAAAAACACTATTGGGGTGCATTTCGTTTTATCAAGTGACGTGGCATTTCTCAAATGTGCATTTCTTCTACATGTTGTTTGCCTTTAACTAAGGTGGGGAAGTGTACTTTGAAGCCATCGCAACATTACGTTTGGCTACCAATGTTGATACGAAATTAATTGAAATATTAATATGTAAATAAATATTATTAATATGTAAATAAATATTATTAATATGTAAATAAATATTATTAATATGTAAATAAATATTATTAATATGTAAATAAATATTATTAATATGTAAATAAATATTATTAATATGTGAATAAATATTATTAATATGTGAATAAATATTATTAATATGTGAATAAATATTATTAATATGTAAATGAATATTATTAATATGTAAATGAATATTATGAATGTGTTAATAAATATTATTAATATGTTAATAAATATTAATATATTAATATGTTAATAAATATTAATATATTAATATGTAAATAAATATTATTAATATATCAATATGTAAATAAATATTATTAATATATTAATATGTAAATAAATATTATTAATATATTAATATGTTAATAATTATTATTAATATGTTAATAAATATTATTAATATATTAATATGTTAATAAATATTATTAATATGTTAATAAATATTATTAATATATATTATTAATATATTAATATGTAAATAATTGACTTCATTAACGGATACGGAAAGAATATTTTATTTGTGCTTGGTAAATAAAAATTGCCTCAATCTAGAAGACAGAAAAGATGAAGTCTAAGTATCAGAACAGATACTACACTTTGCTCCTAGTTAAAGGCCAAGAAGTTAGTTATTTATCTACCTCCCACAAGGTAAGATGTGACACAAGGTCGGGAAAGTGGGATTAGATAAGCCAGCGCTCGAGAGGTGAGCACTCTGGCCATTTAAAAATTGCCTGGGCAGCCCCGTCGGCATTCCCCGGTAGGGGCGCCTCAGACAGTAAGCAATAAACTTACTCCTTCCCAAAGAGGGGAGGCAAAGCCTGGGAGGGTGCACCTCCTAGAACTGCACAGGACCGGCAACCCCCAATAGACCGGTGTAAATCCAGACCCCAAAGGCCCGAACAATACCGGTTTATTAGGTGGGGTAAAAACCCCTAAGGAGATCTGTGTCTCTTCCATTTCAGGCATTTCAAGAAGCGTTGACACACAGCACACACTGGCCTTCTGTTTGTTTTTTTTACTATCGTTTTTTTCTCTTCTCTGTTTTTTCTCTTCTCTGTTTTTTTTCTTCTTTTCTCTGCTTTTTAATTTTTTCATTTGTTACACGAGGGAAAGAGTTAATGAATAATTCAGTATCTTTGAATTTTTTAAATTAAATTTATTTATTTTTTTTTTTTTTTGTACATAAGGATGTCTGTACTATAGGTTAGGTCATATTTTACACAAGCCGGTAATTTATTCCTTATTTTTCCTATCTTGAGAAATACAAGTCATATTATATACAAGAAAACACAGTAATATTCATTGTTTCTCATGCTATCAGGTCAGCCAGACAATGAACTTCGTCATATTGAAACAAGAAAGATAAATAATATATATATATATATATATATATATATATATATATATATATATATATATAATACAAGCAAGCAATTTAATTCCTATTTATTACTTGGACTCATTGAAACGAAACTAATTGATAAAAAAGAAGAAAAAAATCCCTCTCTCTATCGATAAGAAAAAATTACAAAACTAATCGATAAGATTAAGACCAAACTCTCTCTCTCTCTCAACATGTAATAGGTAAGAATAAAAAGATTGGAATAGTCCATTATAAACAAAGGGGAATATTACCAAGTAATAATACTATTTAATCCGTAGCTGAGAAAAAGAAGGAAAAATAATAAGCAAAAGGTGAGAAAGTATATTTGGATTGGGAAGCTATTCATCATCATCATCATCATCATCATCATCATATTTTGTTTAACGTCTGTTTTACATGCTGACATGTTTTGGACAGCTTTAAGAAACTGACTTCTAAAAGTAATCTATTTCTGGTCTTTATTTATCCGTCTTTCTCTCAAGCCCATTTTTATCACTTCTTCCGATGTTTCCACTGTGAACTGAACCTGCTACCTCAACTGTTCACACCTACTAACACAAGAACTCTCATCCATTCTTTCAACGTGGCAATACCATCAAAGTCTCCTGTTCTGCACACCTCTCCTGATATTGTCCAGATTTAATCTTCCTCTGAGGTCATCAGAACTAAGCCTGTCATTAAGACTCACATTACACAGGGCTATTTAAAAATTCAACACTTGAACAAAGGGAAACCGTTTACCTTAATTGCAAAGAAAACCATGTGAAACTGTTGATGAAATTAAGATTTTGAACAAACGTTACTATTCATCATCATCAGTTTAACGTCTGTTTTACATTCTGGCATGTGTTGGACGGCTTTAAGAAATTGACTTTTAAACTAATCTATCTCTGACCAGGTTTTTATTTATCCCACTTTCTCTCAAGTCCATTTTTATCACTTCCTCCCATCTTTTTCTTGGTCTTCCTCTCTGAACTGAACCTGCTACCTTAACTGTTCTACATCTACTAACCCCAAAACTCATTTATTCTTTCAATGTGGCAATATCATCGAAGTCTACTCTTTTAAAAGTTTCAATTAAATCACCTTTCATTCTTTTCTCAAGTAGTTACTCCTAGTAAGTGTAATCTTTTATTCATTTTATTAGTTTTATTACTATTCTATTTTTTTTTTTTCAATTTTCTTTTCTTTTCGTTTTTGGTGGGGATGGGGCATCCTGCTGGATGCCAGAAATTAACTCCAACCGAGAGATCTTTTGGGGATTTTAACCGTCTCTTTAAACGCAATTGTTTGGATCTCTCTTGCACTTGGTTCACCGGGTAAATTCACTAGGTAGTTTATTTTAAATTCTTTTTCATGAGTCCGGTTGCTCCTATGATTACTGGAATGATGGAGATCTTCCCAAGATTCTTGTTTCTTTTCATGTCATACATAAGACCTTGGTATTTAGTTCTTTTCTCCCTCTCAGCTCTTCGGTGTTACCAGATCAAGCTATCTGAAGATATCAGCTTCCTGACCCAAAATGCACCAAACATAACAGAAGTAATTCCTTGATTAAAAAATCAGAGTTACTTCCCTTTAGTTAGTACATAAAATAAAATGAAAAACAGACCCCTCTGACGAAATCTGCGCCAGTTTAGGGTCAAAGAATGAATAATTTTTTTCTAAATCTTAGATATTATTCTTCCTGAGCAACAGCGATTAAGAATATACCAACTTTGTTGGCCTTTGTTTTGTTGTTTTAGCTGGACATACATACACACACACAGACAACTGCCCTTTATATAATACAGGGTGGGCAAAAATAAGGGTCCTATTTTAAAAAATTCATAACTTTTTTATTTATTGATTTTTTTTTTTTTTTTTTTTTAGAATACGTAAAGGACCCCTTCCGAAGCAAGCATGAGCCGTATTAGCCCTAAGGAACGTACCCTCATTTAGAAAACATTATTTTTGCTTAAAAAACTCAAAACAGTGTAAAAAACAATACTTTAGTTTTTGTAAGTTTTAAGAAATGTTTTTCGGCTAAAATTTGTTTTGTTTATTTCAAAAAATCTCGGAAGGGTCAGTCTACACACACATAAAGTTTGGTGAGTTTAACTTTTATTTTGTGGAAGTTATTCAAATTCAAGTTATTCAAATTTAAAGATAGGACCCTTATTTTGGCCCACCCTGTAGAAGAAGTTCTTAACACAAATACGAAATACGAAAAAATGTTTGACCATTGTTGTACTTAAACAAGAGATATTGCTAGTCTCTGTCTACTCTATCGTTATTTCAATGAAAGGTGCTCAACTGAGCTCCAATCTTTGGTTCTTCCTTCTAAGACATCTACAGCAAGACCTCTTTGTTTCTACAATATCGAAAAAAGACTTTCCTTTCTCCCTTCATGTGCCTTGCATCGAACAGAATTTCCATGGACGGAACCTCTTTGCAAGGGCGTCCTGCCTTTGGAACACATTATTGTGGGACTGCTTCCCTGCTGATCTTGGTCATCCATAATTCCAATGTCAACAAATTCTTGCCATGGACCGCCCCATAAGCAATCAAACGCAGGTCATATCTTTGATCAATTTTAGTACTCCCATAATGTTCCTTATCTTCTGATTAGCAATCATTTCTGTCTTATTAATCATTATCCTTGAGTGATTCTTGGCCTTGATAAATGGTGATCCAATAGTTAAAAAAAAAATACTTAGAGGTTTATTTTCTCCCAAAACACATGAAGGAAAGATTTATGTATGTTATTTTCCGGCTTTCTCACAGGGGATCGATGCGACACAAAGTCAAGCTTAATGTGAGGTATGGCCGTTAATAATTACCTATAAAAATTGCCTCATCCTCAGAGGACATATGCTTTACATTTAAAAATACTAGCTGTATTTATCCAGCGTTGCCTGGGTGGAAACATATTGGCCGGTGTAGTGCTCAGATAAATCAATTCAAAATATAGTCATGTTTACAATATTTTTAAAATACGATTTTTAAAACATTCATTTTAGTTTTCCCTTATTTTATATTCGGTTAAAAGTGTGAACTTGTGTTTATGTTCATTCATTGCACAGGCCATGATCGTCTGCTTGCTATCTTTGTCTGAATTTGGTGATTGCTTTTTGATACTGGCTGTAATGTAAATCATGTAGTCTCGGTCACTGATGTAACAAAAGGATTTTCCTTCCAAACAAAATCACAAATCAAGTTTAAAACAAGTAACATTGTTTTATTTTTATTTATTTATTTTTTATTTTTTTCTCTCTTTTATGGAAGTCGCTCCAGACAAGACATGAAGCCACTTGATACAAAGAGTTATAAAAAAAAGAAAGAAGCTTCTGGAATAGGAAGCTGTATTATAACATGCTATAACAGGAATAAATCAGACAATTCTGACAGACCTGCAATCAGAATGACAATCACTTCCAACCAAACACAAAACAACGGACCGACCCCCTTAATCCTGACTGTACCAGAGCCTGACTGAAACAAAACACAAGACCAATCAAACACAAACAGGCCTTCAGCATAGGGCCCAGATGCCCATCTGTCTCTCAGACCAATAGAGACCAAACAACTCATTTCTGCCAGTCTTGTTGGAACATATATACATTATTTAGATAGATATCCTGTCATTCGGGGTAAGCCTCCCAGCAAGCCCACTTGAGAATTATTAGCTGTTTAATCACTGGACATAAAAACTGACTGATCAGAGTGTCTATTATCTGGAGTGAACATTAATTTTGTAGAATTATCGTTTTCAAGAAGCCATGTTTTTTTCCAAGAGGCTAACCAATTTCTTGGGTGGTCTCACTTCTCTTAGCTAAATAGTTCTCCCATTGCAGGTCTGCCGTTTGTAGCATGCATCTATGCACCCCACTAAACATGCAGTATTGTGCATGTTTACACTAGTAATATTGCTAATACTAAAGACAATGAACATTGTGCATGTTTACAATAGTAAATATTAAAAAATAATAATACTTAAATGTGTATTCATAAAAGTTACATATAGTTGGGAAACACGCACACACACATGACAAAACTATATCGTAATATTAAAATGTAACTCTGAAAATTTTAGAAAAAGAATAGTTCAATGTGTAATGGTAAAAGTTTTGTTTAAAATAAATAATAGTTGAGAAATTCATCTCAACTTCAGAGTTTTTTGCCATTGGCAATTCACATCCCTGATTTATAAAATGCTTTGACATAAATAGTTTCTAAAATTTTAGCCAATAAATGACTTTCTATTCAGCAGCAGTGTTGGGACAATTAATCGGAATCAGGAATCGGAAAAATTTGAACTTTTCGGAGTATCGGAATCGGAAAAACTTGTGCTTATTTTCCGATGCCAAAAACGATCCTTTTAATTGTTTCTTCTTTGTTTGTTTTTGTTTAAAACTTAATTTACCATTGCTGGTACTAATAATAAAATGATGAATATTTATTGATTTTAAACTACCAGTAAAACTAAAATCTATAACCCCTCCAAGTTTATTTTTACGTTTGCAAAAATATATGCACATATTACATGGGTTTTTACAGTAATCTAAAAATTAAAAGAAAAAACGACCCAACTCTATTCATCAAACGGTAATTCATTTTTACAAAGAATAACTTATATAAAGTTTTTCAAAGACTAATATTATAATACACTCACAGATGCTCAAAATGCCCGTGCAAATCGAAGAAGTGAATAAGCCAGACGCAATGAAATTTAAACAAAATAAAATTTAAACAATAAAATCTACAACTTAAAATTTCCCGCTTTTCTAGCGGTCATCCTGTGTTTTTTTATTAATGCTGCTTTTAGTAATCCATATTAAGCCTGTCGTAAACACTATTTCTCCGAAGACTTTCTGTTACTGTTGTCATCACTGTCATTAACTGCTGTTGAATTCGTACCCATCATCAGATAGTATTTTCTTGGAGCACCAAAAATGGTTATCTAATGTAAGAACCCTCAAATAATAGTCGAACCTATTTCGTTTTGAATCGCCTGCACAAAAACGAGTCGTCAGATCTACAAAGATAAAAAATAAAAGTTTTTTTTTTCAATAAAGTCTCTGATTATCATTATTATTATTATCATCATCATCCTCATCCTCATCCTCCTCCAAAGACATCCTCCTCTCAAAGAACAACACCCGAAATTTGAAACAGACAAGCCGTTTCCAATTTCGCGTGGTGTTCTTTTATGAGGAGGGGGCTTGAATTTTGTCACCATTTTTCATGTGAGTTTTTCTCATGTATTTCAGTTTCCCATTTTTTTTTTTATCGAATCTTAAACTTTTCCTATTTTCCGTCCTCCTGTTTTTTTAAAACTATGTTTTCCTATTACTTGTAAATTAACTCCTTGCTCTGATGATCAGCAAAGTTAAACTAAAGACTGTATATATTTTCTCTTGACTTTGCTGTCAAACGCACGTAAGAAAAAGCTTTCATTTTTGAAAAAATAACGGAAAAAGATTTTTAAATTTAAAAAAGTTTTGTTGGAAGAAGAAGAAATACAGGTATTCACCGAGATATGAAAATAAAGGTAATTGAAATGAATATGAAAATTATGGTTTTGAATTGTTTTTTCCTATGGTCATTGGAATACAACTATAAAGTATATATGCTCTTAAGCTTGTAATACAACTTAATTGAGCTTGCAATTGGAAATATTTCGGAAAAAATAAGGAGTATATGCCTATTTTTTTTTATAAGAACTTACAAATATCTATCTATCTATCTACTATATATATATATATATATATATATATATATATATTAGAAGCTGAACAACGTTATATAAGCTACATTGCTCTCCTATGTATTTATCCTAATCATATTCGGGTTAATGTTCGTTTTACATGTTGAAATGTGTTGGATGGCTGTTAGAATTTGACTTCCCCTGCCAACTGACCCTGCTACCTCAACTATTCTACATTTACTCTCATCCATTCTTTCAATGTGGTCAAACTAACGAAATCTTCTGTTCTTCACATGATCCTATACTGTCCAGATTTAATCAAGGGAGGCGCAAGAGCGCTCTATCCATTAATAGACTTAAAAAATGGCCTATGCTGGAAATCTCATTTCTTTGATCAATCATAACTCATAAACCAAATTAGTTAAAACTTTGCACAAAATTTTTATTTGATAGGTTCTATAAGTGTGTAGAATTTCAGCATCATTAGTCAAGGCAACCCAGAGATCCAGAAAGTTCAATCATGAAATCATGTTATCTGTGTGTACGTATGTACGTACGTATATGCCACCCTGTATCTCATCAACTATTTAATAGATTCAGCTGATTTTTGGTAGAGATAGAGGTTCTAGTGTCTAGTTGATGGCATTTTAATTTCAGTTCATCATATACCTTAGTTTTCCAGAAAATTCCAAAAAACCTTAAAAATGACCATTGTCTTGAGACATAGCCTTTACAAAAGTAGTGACATTCCATGATAAATGCCAGTATACTGAAATCATATGCCCTTAATATGGTTAAGATGAAAATTCATATACACTAAATGTACAAAAGCAAGGAAATTCCCAAATTTTTACTTTTATTGTCATTAAGGGTATGCGAGCACAACAGGGCTATGTATTTTACTGGTAGGAATTTTTCTTCAGCGCACCTCACACACTTCATCCACTCATGCATAGAGATTTATACTGTAGTGATATGATAATGAAATGGTTTGGTTGATATGTAGTCATACCCTTAATGACAATAAAAGTGTAAAAATTTGGGATTTTGCTTGCTTTTGTACATTTAGTGTATATGAATTTTCATCTTAACCCTATTAAGGGCATATGATTTCAGTATACTGGCATTTTTCATGAAATCTTCTTCTGAGATCATCAGATCTGAGTGAATATCACATGACTTCAATCTTGTGTCAATAGGTTTCATAATACACAGATTTAAATTTGTCTGATAGATCCACAATTGTTTACTATGCAAATTATATATACTTCGGTACTTTCTGCATGAATCTGTATAATTTACTGAAAAAGTAAATATATTATAAACATATTAAAAATATTCTTTAAATAAATAAAACGAATATGTCTCTTTATTTATTTATTTATTTATAAGAAATTGTAGCAATTTAATTTTTTTTAAAACAATAAATATTCTGTCCTTTTACAATAAAATAATTGCCTGCTAAATATTTTTAAAATCAATAAAACGAATCACTTTTTGAAATTTTTTTAATTTAAAATTGTATTGTTGTAGTCGACGGCACGACATAATTTGATTTTGGAACAATTCATTTTAAAATGGATAAAGTCGGAATTGTTGACCTTGGCGACATCAGATTAATCACCAATCACCATTCTTGCTGCTTGAACGATCTCATTTTTTTTTTCTAAATGTGTGTAAAAAGTGATAATGTATGTACAAACATGAAATGCCTTACCGTATTTATTATATACAAAAATCTAAAGTTGGTACTAAATAATCCACAAAGTCGCGATTAACGGTTAACAACTTCTCCTCCGTTTTTTTTTTTCTTCCAATATTTTAATTTTTAATTGATTGTTTTCAAGAAAATCATTCAGTTATCGACCTCTGGCCGCCATTTTAGATTGTGTACTTCCGGTAGACTAAAATTGCTCGAGTCATATTTCGTGCTTCCTTTGAAGCCGTTATAACATTACGAGTCAACTGGCTTTACCTATCTTGTACACTAGCTAAAGCGTTACAAACTGAGGATAGACAAGACAGGTAACTTGATAGCGTTGATACCAGATGTGAGTGGGACAAAATATACGGTATGAGATCTGATTTGCTATTACTTACCAAGGACAGGTGTAGGTGTTTGAACGTGAAAGAGAAGGGGGACTTGTCGAAGGTAGACAGTTTTGCCCCCCCCCCCCCCCGCCTTACGCACACGCAAGTATACCCCATCGAAGGGGTAGCTGCACTAGTTAGAGTTGGAGATAAAAAAAAAGAAGAAAAAAACAACAGCAGCCACGTTTCTCTGTCTCCACATTTATCTCTCTCTCTCTTTCTCTCGCTCTCTTTGTCGTTCTCTATTTGTCAATTTTTACTTTCTCTCTCGCTCTCTCTTTCTCAATTTTTACTTTCTTTCTCTCTCTTGTTCTCTGTCTTTCTCTCTCTCTCCCTCCTCTCTCCCCCTCAACACATTATTATCTTTCATGTTTTGTTCCAGTTTTCTTTCTGACTGATAATCTTCGAGAATTAATAAACACATATTTTAACAATAATGAGTTTCTTTGTTGGACACAAGGCCATGAGAGTGTAGGGGAAGGGGAGATAGAAAAAATTTTTTAAAAGGGAAACCTTTTATTTGGAAATTGAAATTAAAACAAAACAAGAATGGCTCCATTGTTAAGATGCTTCTATTCAGCCTGTTTTTAGCGACACTAAGTATGACAGCCCAAAGAAAATGCTATTTCTTAAGTATGGCAGACCAAAGAAAATATTATTTCTTACTCAACTATGACAGATTAAAAAGAATGCTATTTCAAGCTTAAGTATGACAGATCAAAGAAAATGCTATTTCATACTTCAATATGACAGACCAAAAACAATGCTATTTCATATTTAAGTATGACAGACCCAAAACAATGTTATTTTATACTTCAGTATGACAGACAAAAGAAAATGCTATTTTGAATTACAGTGTGATAGATTGATTGGTGCACATCTGCATGTTCAGCTATGAAAATGCTGTTTCAAACTAAATCATGACAGACACGAGAAAATGATATTTCAGACTTAAGTATACAGACAAAGGAAGATGCTATGTCAGACATAAGTCTGACTTAACAGTTTTCTTGGTCTGTTACACTTAAGTATAACAGACAACTTAAAATGCTATTTCAAACTTGAGCATGATAGACCAATGAATACGCTATTTCAGACTCAAGTGTGGAACTGAAGAAAATACTTTCTCAGACTAAAGTGTTCCTCTTGTTCTCGGTGCAGTATTCACCCTGAGCAAGTTTAGCTGTCTTCCTCCTTCGCTCGCACAGCATCTTTGACCATAGCAGTCTACACACTGTGGTTCTGTGCAAGCTCCGCTTCGATGACAAGCCAGTCTCTATTTCATCGACAAACACCAATAGTTTGCGGGCTGGAAATTTTGTCACAATCTCTCTATTTATCGTAGTTGTCTAGATTTTCAGCTTCCCGTCATGCGTTTGCACCAATTGGATAGTGGAGCTGAGAGAAGAATGTGTTGGATCAAATCTTCTGCCTGTTGTTGTGCAGCATGGCCAAACCATCGAAGATGTTGCTGAGGAGAGTAGAGTGGTCACAGATTCAGTCGTTGACGCAGGTAGGTTACCGGCACTTGATTGATGCGGCGACAATGTCAAGATACTATGAAGACGGTCGTTGTCGAATACTTTGAGCTTCCATTGATCGGCAAATCTCATCGGTCCAGCTTCAGAGCTGTAGAGGAGGATGGTCCAAACGGTCACCTGGTAGATACGCAACAAAGCCTCTTAAAGAGAAGATAGAGGCGCATTTAAAATAAGTAGATGTGTGCAGAACAGGAGACTTTGATGGTTTGGTCACATTGAAGGTGGAGTAGGTGCTAATAAAGAAAAGAAATTTTGTTTGTTACCATAATGCACAAGCACCATTTTTTTTTTTTAAATGAGTGGGAATCACCGTTCATCTTGTATTCAGTTTCTGTGTCATAGATGCACATGTGAATCTAGCATTGACGAATTTGTCCAGCATTCGCTCGATCCTACTGTCACTTTCCTGGTCATTTTCCGAAGCATGCAGCACTAAATGATAACATCAGATGAATGTCTGGAACAACATGGTTCCAATCCCCGTCCGAACCTGTAGGCCTCTATGGGTTGATGGAAAGCTATGGAGTTAATATTTTCAATTTTAAAGCTGATATTCTCTAATCTCTTTGAACCGGTTGCCTTTGGAATTCCCTCCCTGCTCCTTGTTTACCTGACTGTACCATGCAGAAATTTAAATGTAATGTTAACAAACATTTTGCTGCACAACTCCCCACTTAGGATGTTCCCTTTAGATCTGGCTCCTAATCACAGTCTGCAAACGATGAATATTTATTTTCTTAACTTCTGCAGATTGAGAGACAGAACCTGGTTAAATTGTGGACCTGGGTACATTCCCAGACTGAAATATAGCGTCATTTAAAAAAAAAAATTTTTTATTCTTATTTACTCCAAACATAAAATATGGCAATATGACTTGTTTGGGGATGAACAAAAGTTAAAAAAAAAAAAAAATAAAATAAATTTTAAAAATTTGAGATCCTACCTATGATGACATATTCCCGTCTGGAAACTTAATCAGGTCCACAATTTAACCAGGTTCTGTCTCTCGATCTACAGAAGTTAAGAAAATAAATAAATATTCATTTTTTGCAGACAGATTTATTGTTACACCTGTGGCAGTTGAAACATCTGGAGTTGTTGGCCCTCATTCAATTGCTAACACTTGCAAAATTTGAGAAATTGCATTCCGCTTGAACAGTGAGGCTTACAAGACAAGATGGCTGTTACAATGTGGCTAGCTGGCAGTTGTTTGTGGAAATACTTTCGGAAAGGAATCTGATTATATCATTCTGTACATTTGTTTAAATTTGCTTGGTCTTCCACATGGATGACGCCAGTGAACTTGTAAAGGATAAGAGATTATCAAAGGTAATGCCAAAGTCTATCCATACGAAGAATATGTTGTTTTTCTTTGTATGTGTGTGGACTTGTATGTAAGTGAGTTTGTGAGACTGTGTATAAGCTGTTGCTATATCAGGTAGTTCATGATTGATTTGTGTTGCTTATGAAGATGCCAGTAACCAAGTAGCCATAGGTTAGATTTAGCTTGTCTGCGAGAAGTTTGTGTAGTAGTGTTATGACTGACAAGGGTTCTTGTGGCAAGTTGAGTCTCTCACTGGCGACTGCACCTTGGTTGTCACTTATGTAGTTAATTCCATCAGAAAACTAAATAAATAATAAAAAAAAAAAAAAACTGTAAAAAAGTTATTATATCTCTTAGAATGGGATTTTACTCCCGAAAATTTAGATTAAAAATAAATAAAAAATAATTCCATTGTAATGGCTTCTATGTTTTCATATTTTCAAATTAAACAATGCTTTTAAAAGTGAACAAAATCTTTATGAAATGTTATGATTTTTTTTTTTCATAACAAACTTTAATGATGTGCATATTTTTGCACTAGATAAAAACGGAATTCAAAGTGAATAATATTGTATACGAGAAGTCCCCCCCACCTGGTGTTGCCCGGTAATGAATAAGGACCCTCGTTTACTCCCAGCCCTTACCAGTTTACTCCTGCTCCCAGCCCTTACTGTAATTTTCAAGTTTTCTTTTCCTTTATTTATTTATGTCATCTCTTATTCTCCTTTTATTATGAAATCAATTTTATTGGCAAAAAATAACAACGTGCAACGTTAAATGTAACAGTTAGATGTGTACATCTATATACCCGAATTTCTTTTTTTAAACAAACTGAAGCTAAAATATATATATATATATACTATTTTCCAAATTTTAACTAAAATATTTTATATATTTATAATCCATTTGTGTGTATGTTTATGTATATAGTGGCGTTTCTCAACCTTTTTACGCTTGCAAAACCCTTAAAATAAATTACATGTCTCAAGAAAACCATGTACAAAAACAAAATTATCTCCCATATCTTTCTCATTTTATTTTCATCGTAGTTCACGTGCTAAATATCATAGTATATATTTTTGAATAACTGGTTTACGGCAAAATTAATACTTCTTTGTCAAATTTTCAAACTGGCGCCATATAGATATCAAATACAAATTTATTGGCAAAAAATAGCAAAGTGCAAGAAGCCATGTAATCTTTTGTCCAACATGACTTTAATCCTGGATATGATAGACATTGTCTCTACTTCTGGTAGGCTGTTCCACGGAGCAGAAAAACGGAGAGAGAATGCTGCCTTTATTCTAGTCAGAAAAAAGCGACTATGATATATCTTTTGCTAGGTCCTGTAGAGATCATGACTAGGGTGTTGGGTCTTATTCTGTTGCTACGACTAATATTCCCTCTATTCCTCTCTCACTACTTCTCAATACCTCTATTCCACTCCTCCCACCATTTCTTCTTTCATTCGCCCTTCATCTAGTCATCTAAAACCTTCAGTATGCAAACAACTAGCCAAGCAAGATTATCAGAGTTTCAGGTTTATATAGATAAAGCCTACAGTATGCATCATCTTGATACCATGTCTTTTTCGGTTTGGTTTGGTTTATGACATATCAACCATCTATGGGTTATTTAATGCCAAATAAAGTTGTCAAATATAATTCTATAGGTATGGTAATTATTTATATTCCTAGAATACATTGCTCACAGAAGGAAATTTCACAGTGAGAGTGGGAACATTAATCCCAGAAAACATTACTCTTAGAAGGGAATTTTACTGAGAGAGAGAGAGAGAGAGAGAGAGATTACTCTCAGAAAAACATTACTCTCAGAAAAACATTACTCTTTGAAGACATTACTCTTTGGCATTGTTAATCTTCTTTGTTCTCAACATGATTGACCCTCACCCACTGCCTTCTATTATCTATTTGGGGAGAAAAATAAAAAGAAGAAATAAGGTCTTGAATTTTTTAAGAACTGAATTGAATAATACGGATAGGAATTAACTTATAGATACCAGGGCATGACGTGACCAGCCGATTAATCAGATCAGGGTTCTCTGACCTCCCGTCTAGGTGAAGTAAAGGCTGAAGTGGAAGAATGGCTCAGCCACCAGAATCCAGCCATAAGGCATCACAGGTCACCACCTATGGCCTACAGGTGGCTCCGTTTTCAGGAGAGGTTTACTCCTCTGCATGAGGTTGCAGTCGGCGAATTCATGGCCCCGCTAACAGGATGTGTCTTTTTCGGAGTGAATCCTGTACATGCAAATATCTAAACATATACACAACTAACTTTATATAGAGATAGCTTTTCATTTTTATATATTAATACAAAAATGTTTTAATATAACAGGATGCGTAAAAATAAAAAAATATTAATGTAATAACATATTGCATTAAATTAAAAAGATTAACATCAATGACAATGTCGTTATGAAATACCGATACCAATATTAAAATATGTAACATTATTTAACGTTATCTTATAGGCTGCCTCGTTTTTCTAATGTAATCAATGAGTGGATGTTGTCATTTGATGATTAAATTAATTGAATAAAATTTTTAATAATTAAAACCTAATTTATTACAATGTAAAAAAAAAGGAAAACGTTCTCATTTTATGCACTTTTGTGCATATATATTTTTTGGTCCCCCGATTTTATAAATCGGATGACTTATGTTTTGAGGCATGTCCGTCCGTCCGGATTTTTCTCCACAACCATCCATTGAATTTCTCTGAAATTTTGCATGAAGTTGTAACTTTGGTCAGGTTAGAAAGTGACATTCTCCGATTTTTGAAAAAGAAATCTGGTTAGCCCCCCAGGGGGTCAAAAGACCCTGAAATGGCAAAAAATGACATTTTTTGCCCCATAACTTTTCATCCATCCATTCAATTTCTCTGAAACTTGGCCAAAATGTGGAGGCAATTGTTCCTAATAGAAAATAAGTATCGCTGACCTTGGAAAAAATCTGGTTCGTGCCCCCAGGGGGTCAAAAGCCCCCAAAATGGCAAAAAATGACCCTTTTCTCCCATAACGTTTGATCCATCCATTCAATTATTCTGAAACTTGGCCAAAATGTAGAGGCAATTGTTCTGGATATAAAATGAGCATCCTTGACCTCAGAAAAATTCTGGTTCGCGCCCCCAGGGGGTCAAAGGGGGGTCAAAAATGCCCCAAAATGCCCAAATTTATTGCATTTTACACTCGCCACATCGAGTCACATACAGAGGGAGACCACGCACGCACGGCTTGTTTATTATCCTTTTATTATTTCTATTTATTTTTTATTTTTTAAAATTTAATTATTATTATTTCATTATTATTTATCTTTATTTTATTTATTTATATTAATTTTATTATTTTTATTATTATTTAATTTTTATTTTTTATTGTTATCAGCTTAGCTAAGCAGGCTCAGAAAATCATATTTTACTTTACTTTCCCGGTCTCAGAAATTGTGTACCTCGATGAAAATGCTATAGGTCTGCATTTTTTGCTGGTAAATTTGTGTGTGATTCTATTTGACAAAGGTATATTCTTCCCCCTCTCCATAACATGTCATCCCGCGAATCTGATACACTTTAAATTAAGCTATGTAGCCGGTTGAGTGTCTGTAGCGAGTTAACCTTGAACTAACAACGTTTAAGTTTCAATATGAGAACGTTTTTAACAGTAGGTCAAAAAATAATAATTTTTAATCTGGTTACATGACCTTTACGGATTTTAATTTTTGCTTTTTTTTTTTTCAATATGAAAACTTAGAGAACGGACGTATTTTGTCGTCCTGAGGATGTAGGGAACATGAACATGAAGAGGGCTTACTTGCGAAACGTCCTCGGGTTTGCTTGTCCTGTGCGCTGCGAGTGAAAGAAAGAAAGAAGGAAAGAAATCCAACATGGCGTCCCTGAATGTTTATTACATACAGTTCACGCAAAATCTCGCAAAGTCTCGCTGCATGTATGGAAATTAGGTGTGACTGGATATTATAAAAAGCGAGTCTCGTACCGTCTCAAAAAAACGGAGTGTGCGAAGCGAGTGCACGTGTCGAGCAGTAAGAGCTGCTTTGGAGGTTAACAGTGACTTGCGACCTACGTTATTATTTCAAGCTATTTCGGCGATGGACAAGTTCGACTTGAGGTTGATACCCGAGTTCGACGGCTCCCCCTCCGGACCCTCTGTAGTCGAGTGGTGGGAGAAAGCCGAGCGCGTCTGCAGACTTTGCAATATAAAGGATCCTGCACTGGTCATCCCGCTGAGGCTGACCAAAGGAGCATATTCGGTGTATCAGCAGCTCGGAGACGAACCAGGCCTGGAGGAAATTAGGCAGGCGTTATACGCAGCCTTTGCTGTGGACCCTTTCGTCGCCTGGAGGCAGTTCACCGAACGGCGGCTTGGGCTAGATGAGACTGTGGACGTCTACCTGGCCGATTTGAGGAGGCTAGCCGCGCCGTTTGGTGGAACAAGCGAGCGAATACTGGGATGCGCTTTTCTGACTGGACTCCCAGACGGCGCCAGCAGACTGCTGCGAGCATCGTCCAGACTCAGTGAGATTGGGCTTGACGAGTTGTTGGCCAGAGCCCGAAACATTTTGAAAGAGGACACAGAGCCGGTTTCGGCAGCTGCGGAAGCGTCTTCACCACCAACAGAAGACGTGAGATGTTACAAATGTGGCGGGCCGAATCATTTTTCAAAAGACTGCCGTAGCCGAAGCAGTGCAAAGGACGTGCCCGATCGAGGAACGTTAAAACGCGTGCGTTGTTACCGGTGCAACAAGCTGGGTCACGTGGCAAGAGGTTGTCCGGGAAACGGGCAAGGGGAGTAAGCTATAGCGCCAGTCTTCTCCCCAGATCGTCGCCAAATAAGGCGCTACCCACAGTGAGCGTGCGCGTAAACGGGCGTGAGCGCTTCGCGCTCGTAGACACCGGGTGCACGCAGACCCTCGTGCGCAAAGCATGCTGTGACGCATGGGATAAGGAAAGGATCCCGGTATTGACGGTTGGCGGTGGCTCGATTGCCTCTTGTGGCGTTAGCATCATTCGCGCAGGTGTCGGCAATGGGCCTACAGTAACCGCACGAGCCTTGGTTATAAACGGTGACCTGCTCGGTTACGACCTACTCCTGGGAATGGACGTCATCAAGGAATTGGGAGGTGTACGCATTGATGGTGAGGGTAGGGCACATTTTGCATGAGTGCAGCTATGAAGCTGGAACAGCCTGATTTTTGTGCGGAATTCGACCAGCGCACAAAATCCTGGACAGCCTCCTGGAAGTGGTCGGAGGAGCAGCCACCCGAGAAATTATGCAATAAGGTGCCAGAATACAAAATTCCCCCCCGGAGCTCATGCAGAATACGACAAGGAACTACAAACTTGGATTAGTAATGGATGGCTAGTTCCGTATTCAGAGAAGGAATTGGGTCCTCCAAAGTGCCTGATCCCGTTAATGGCGGTTATCCAACAGAATAAGCAGAAGGTGAGGCCGGTGCTCGACTATCGAGAATTGAATGAGCACGTGGACCCTTTTACAGCTCGCGCGGACGTATGCACTGAAAAGTTGAGGGAATGGCGGCAAGTGGGATCTAATGTATCTGTACTGGATCTTCACAAAGCATACCTTCAAGTGCGTGTACACAAATCACTATGGCCCTATCAAACGGTGCTCATCAAGGGGAAAAGGTATTGCCTAACCCGCATGGGATTTGGACTTAATGTTGCGCCATCAATTATGCAAATGATTGTTGACACCATTCTGACTAAAGATGAGCGCATTCAGCGGGCAACGTCTGCATATATTGATGACGTGTACGTGGAAATTGTATCTGCGGCGCGCGTGAGGGAGCATCTCTACAACTTTGGCCTTCTCAGCAAGGAACCGGAAAGGCTACGAGATGGCGCACGGGTACTTGGTTTGCAGGTCTGGGAGGAAGATGACGTTCTGTACTGGAAACGAGGAAATGAAACCCCGGACATGCCTTGTATTGTTACACGACGAAACGTATTTTCCTTGTGCGGAAAGTTAGTTGGACACCTTCCTGTCGGCGGCTGGCTTCGTGTTGCGGTGGCATTTATTAAGCGAAGAGCCTCCGACGTCACCACTGGATGGGATGACGAAACTCATGACGTCCCTCTCAATACAATGCTCAAAGAAGTCCTCACCAGGGTGCACAAGGAAGACCCAACGCGAGGCAGATGGTGCGTCGACAGCCAGAACCTTAGTGTGTGGGTTGATGCAAGCTCTCTCGCCATTGGTGTATCGGTGGTCCATGATGGAATGGTGGTGGAAGACGCTTGCTGGTTACGCCCAGAAAAGGACTCCCAGCACATAAACCTGGCAGAACTTGATGCGGTTATCAAGGGGATAAACTTGGCAATCCTTTGGAAGACGACCACCCTGCGACTATTCACGGATTCTGCTTGCGTCCATAAGTGGATTTCAGATACTCTCACCGGGAGGGCCAGAATACGAACCAAAGCCACGAGCGAGATGCTCATCCGACGGCGGCTCGACACGATCATGAAGCTGGTGAACGAATATGCGCTGTCAATAGAGGTGTCCCTGGTCAAATCCAGCCTGAACAAAGCAGATTGTTTGACGAGAGTACCTCAAAGATGGCTTGATGCCATAAGAAAGACTATTGAACCCATGCAGCCCGCCTGCGCCGCTTCCATGAGCCCCGTTCGATCTAATACCATCAAAGAAGTCCACCAACAAACCGGGCACCCTGGGGTCAAGCGGACCCTATATTTCGCTAAGTTGGTTGAACCAGGAGTACAAAAGGCAGACGTCAGGAAAGTGGTCAAAGATTGTATAGCATGCCAATCCATTGATCCAGCACCCGTTCGCTGGGAGAAAGGAAAGCTGGTAGTGGAAAGCCATTGGAACCGGCTGGCGATGGATATTACTCACCACAACGGTGAGGATTTCTTGACTCTCATTGATTGCGGTCCATCCAGGTTTGCGATATGGCGCATGCTGCGCCGGCAGGATGCAGCCAGCATCATCCGTCAGTTAAACAATATTTTTCTTGAACGTGGCCCCCCAACGGATATATTAACCGACAATGGCGCTGCATTCACTAGTGAGCAGTTCAGAAAGTTTGCTGATGGCTGGGGAGTACACCTGAGGTTTCGATGCGCCCACGTACCGAGTGGAAATGGGGTCATCGAGCGGAATCACAGAACCGTCAAAACCATTGCGGCCAGGACGGGCTGCACGGTATTTGAGGCAGTCTACCTGTATAACGTAACCCCAAAGGATAATGTTTCACCCTCTACAGCGCCGGCTGACACCTTGCACAGGTATCACGTCAGGGTGAAAGGCATAGAGACTAACCCGCTGCCCGAACTGGAAGTAACCAAAGAGAAACTGAAAAAAGGGGATGTCGTCTGGACTAAGAACCCGCGCGGCAAGTGTACGACGAAATACGGAGTTGGACGCGTCACCGAGGTAATCAGCCCACAGGCGGTGCGAGTCGACGGTATGCCCCGTCACATTAGGGACCTACGGTTAGCAACGCAATCATCACTGAACGACAAGAGCGAGTCGGAGTCAGAGAGCAGTGAGGCATCGCTCTGGCTTGCAGCAGCCCCATCGGACAGTGACTCGGATATCAGCAGTATCCCAGCGGACGCGATGTTTCTCGACCCTCAGACCGCGGACGAGAGCACAAGCGAAGATGAGGCTTGCGTTGTCCCCCTCCGAAGAAGCAACCGGCGAAGGCGATCTAGGCCTCCCTGCCATCTCTGTGATCATGAGATCAGGGGGGAGTGTAGGGAACATGAACATGAAGAGGGCTTACTTGCGAAACGTCCTCGGGTTTGCTTGTCCTGTGCGCTGCGAGTGAAAGAAAGAAAGAAGGAAAGAAATCCAACATGGCGTCCCTGAATGTTTATTACATACAGTTCACGCAAAATCTCGCAAAGTCTCGCTGCACGTATGGAAATTAGGTGTGACTGGATATTATAAAAAGCGAGTCTCGTACCGTCTCAAAAAAACGGAGTGTGCGAAGCGAGTGCACGTGTCGAGCAGTAAGAGCTGCTTTGGAGGTTAACAGTGACTTGCGACCTACGTTATTATTTCAGAGGAGATTGTTGCTTATTACAGCTACAATTGAAACATTTCCCCTGAACGTGTAGCCTTGATATATTTGTATAAATAAAACTGTTATTATATACATATATATATATATATATATATATATATATATATATATATTAGTATTTCATGTATCCACATAAAATTTTATAAGGAGATATAATTTTTTATGTATCAATTTTCAGTATTTACTTCAACAGTGCTCGATACGTAAGTAGAGCTAGGTAGTCTGAAGATTCCCCCCGGGGATGAAACGCGGGAGAATCTGTGTAGCTTAATTGTCATAAATATATTTTCATAACTTATTACCATATATATATATATATATATTTAAGCAGCAAGTCGCGTCTGTTAATTTTTTTTTTTTTTAGTGATGGCTGAAATAAGAACAATATATATATATATATATAGGGCGTTACGGAGCCCTCCAAAAAGGGGCGCGCTCCAGGAGCACGCTCCTTTTTGCTGGAGCGAAGGAGAGGAGGGCTCATTTTATATTCAGCAGGAGTGGAGTGGGAGCAAATCCATTTGGGACTAAAGAGCGGTGATTTTATTGCACCTCGCTCCAAAATTATTTGATTTTTTTTTTCTTTTAAACATTTGTTTTAATTCAGCAATTAAAAAAAAAGGAAAAGTAAAGAAATTCTCAGACTTTACTCTGGGTTATTTTTTAAATTATATCTCTGGTAAATGTATATGAGATAGATGGAGAGAAAGAGGAAGAGAGAGGGAGAAAAAACGAAAACAGAACGTTGAAAGTTCTCAGATTTTTACATCGACATGTATGGGACAGTTTACTTAAGGCAGGAGACAATTTGGCAACAAATGTCTTCAAATGCGCCAGTGAGTCTATAGATGTCTTTGAAGTTATTTTCTTAAAGATTTGAACTTTTTTGTATTTATGACAAGGATGTTTATTGCTGATTGAATAAATAAGCCAATTTATTTTTTAATTCGTGTTTTTTAATAAAGAATTTTAGGTTCAATTATACTATAGGGACCGTTGGATTTTCTCGCCCATTTCGCTCGGTATTCACCCAAATGTTCGATAAAATCGATATTTGGTGTGAAATGGTACATTTTGTCCTGACAAAAAATTCTAATTTATGTTTTTAGCATATATCAAATTGAACTTTTATGCCACATTTTTACTCGTCGTCTTTTCGGTAACATTTTTTGTTATTCTTAAATTCACGACTAGTATGTTTTAACCGTTTCGTGTTTGCTTTTAAATTCCGTTAAAACTTGCTTTTGTAAATAAAATGTTCAAAGTTTTTTTTTTTTTGTGTGTAATAAAATGTTAAAGTTTTAACTTCCATTTATCTCTACACTGCATACACATGTCTGATAGACTCTTCGCATTGGTCGACATTGGTAACACTGTTGTATTTAATTATTCTAAGATTAATTTGAAAAAAAAACAAAACAAAAAACTTTTTAGTTTATTCAATTGTAATTGACTATTTTTTCTTTTGTAATTTTAGTGTCAACAACGGACGATAATGGAGGAGGGACATTATCACCGAACGAGGCACCTTTAACTGAGAGCCAATCTTCTACAAATGCTACGGGAGAAACCACATCGCCTGCTACCACCCCCACCACCACAACAACAACAGCAGCAGCAGCACCTTCTACCAACACCGCTACTATTACGACTACCGTCACTACCTCCACATCTCAAACCTCAGGATTACATATTACAGAAAAAAGTGAGGTAAAACCCAAATCATCGGCATCAAGGTCGACCGGTGTGCATCGGCGGGCACATCCAAGGCGTCATACTCTAAGTGAATCCTCAAATCAAACTATTAATTATGTGGTAAGTCTTTATAACTTTATTTTTTATTTCCAAATTTGTTATCTCCGGCGTTGGTCTCAACCTCCTGCAGGATGCTGGCATGTTTCTCTGCTCTCTCTGACACAGAGGGGTAGGTGTGAAATCCATTGAATGCTCTCAGTGCCAACTATGAGTCCACAAAAAGTGTAGTGGTCTTGCTGGGAGGCTGGTAGTTGACCCGGATTATGTTTTCCGCAGATGTCTGGATGTTGTCCGCCCAATCGCTCATCTAACATGTGGATGTAGATGCCACCCTACTTGATGTTGAAGCTAGATTTTGCTACATGGGCGAAATGTTTAATACTAGTGGTGGTTGCAAATGTTCAAGTAGCTGCTACCAATCCTTACATCTAGGCACAATTTTTTTCAGGACTCTGGGCAAGGATTTTTTGGCCTGTGTTTGCTTCGTCATCTTGCGTGGTAGTGGGATATCGTCTCCAAACGCTTCTGATTTGCAACAACTTCGGCATAATGACCGAGCCATGAACAGGCGGATGTGCAAACTAGAGGAAAGAAACCCTTTAACTGTGGTGGGATTTTGGATGCCTTACATCAGGGGCAACCTTTTCAGAGTGAGGGCCAGATGAGACTTTTGGAAGGAGATTGCGGACCGGAGTGAAAAACGAAATCTCAGAATTACTATATTTTGTTTACATAAATAAATTGTACAAAAATTGCATTGAACACTCTACAAATCTGATATTTTTTCTCAGGAGACTTCTGTATGTGATGTTATAAAAGGTGCCGACGAAGAGTCATTTTGGAATCATAAAAAATAATGAGGGGGGGGGGGGGTAATAGCAAGTTGATCCAGCATTCATTTTGACGCACCTCACATAAGTTCTATGTTTCATGCCCTTTCCTCGTCTCACGTTTCCTCTTTGCCTCTCTCTTTCTCTTTTTCTATTTTTATCTCATGCCAACGATTTGAAATTAATAGTTAAAGAAAAATGAAATATACATGCATCATCGCTCGCTGATGTTTACACATTTTCATCCCACTGTAAATTTTAATTGAAACCTACTTTTACGTTTATGTCACAAAATGATATGAGTTTTACTGGGAGGTCCGCGGGCCGGATTGCAATAATGAAGCATAGCAGGGTGGCGGGCTGGACGCTAAGCCTTCATGGGCTGGATGTGACCCGCGGGCCGGAGGTTGCCCGCCCCTGTCTTACGTGCTTGATGTCTCAGGTGGTTTGGTCATGTACAGCGTGCCACCTCCTGCATCAACTCCGTAACACGCTTGGATACCCCAGGCACTAGGCTGCGTGATAGTCCAAGAAAGACCTGGCTTGAGTGCGTGACAAGTAATTTGGCTGCATGCAGCATGACTGATATCAATCGTTTGGATTAGACTTCATGGAGAGCAGGCGTCGGATGTTGCCTGGTGTTGCCCACATTGGAGTCCGAGACACAGTATCATAAATACCAAAACCAGATGAGGATGATGATTTGTATGACCCTTGACCTGTTGGATTAATGTGTGTACGTTGTATGTTAATGCATATATTTTAGAACAAGAATAGATAGGCTTAAAATGCGTTCATTGGATCTGCGCATTTTGCGATGAAATTTGTTTCAAATTAAAGCGTTTCAGGTTAAGGAAACCACACTTTAAAAATGAAGAGAAATCTATTTCTAATTTAAGCGGGACAGACCGACCGAGAAAGACAGGATCAATAGATAGATCTAAAATAAGATTAATTTATTCAATCAACTCGGTTAGCGATGAAAATGCTTTCTCAAATTTAAGCATGACAGATTGACCGACCGACCGATCGACTGACGGACAGCTTCTAATAAAGATATGGTGACATATTTAAGATCATGATTACAGTTACATAAATGTTGAACAAAACCATTGTTACAGTATATATATATATGTATAATCAATCATTCCCTCCATCAATCATAAAACATATTCCTAGCTCTATTGAACGTAGGCTTAACAATAACTCTAGTAACAAAAAGGTATTTAAGAATTCAAGTAACATTTAAAACACAGCTCTATAAAATAGTCTGTACAATAATATCGAAATTAAATATAAGCAACAAGATACCAATAATAAAAATAAAAACATCTTTTGCTAAAACTAAACTTGGCAAGAAATTCCTAAATCTTATCAAAAAACACTTTCCTGTAACTAATCCCTTACACAAAATATTCAATAAAAATAACTTAAAACTGTCCTACAATTACTGTGAAAACTAAGAAATGATAATCAAATCCCACAATAACAAATTACTAAACAAAAATAGTAAAGAAAAGAATAAAAACAAAATATGTAGAAAAAATAATAAATATAACAACAATAATAAGAACAATAATATAATAACAAAAATAGTAATAACTCAAATAATAACAGCAATCACCCAAATAAAATAAGAAAGTTAATAATGAAGAGAAAAACTGTGAAGAACTCGTAATGCTAGGTAGGAGAAACCCGCTTAAAATTCAAAACTAGACATAATTACCACAAAAGCACATTCAATAACAAAAAACACAGATTAAAAACATCACTAGTGAACCATTACTGTGAGCTTAAAAGAGGTAGGTGCTGGCCAATAGTCAAGTGGAAAATATTACGATAGGCAAGTACATGCAAATATTTAGACAACCTGCGTAGATTATGCTTGAATGAGAAGCTAGAAATTAAAAATTTTAAAGATCCCCCAAAATTAATAAATTGTAGAAGCGAAGCGAAGTAGCAACTGTAGACACAGAATATACTTTACTTTAGGAAACTATATACATAAAAAAGTAATAATAATAAAAATAAATGAATTAGATAAATAAATAGATAAAAAGTAAACTAAATAAATCTCTAAAGTAGCAACGAGTAACTAAATAAATAGAAAAGATGAATTATTTCAGTCCCCACATGTTAAAATAAGATCACCTATTCATCTGACCTACTTAAAAATAGGGTGCGGTAAAGCGATCTTCAAACAAAAAAAGGTGTCAAAAAAGGGCAGCCAGGCATTTCAGAGGAGTTCAGCCATTGCCCAATGAAAATAATATCCCAAGAAGGAGTAATAATAACAACACATCCTATTGGTTAGTTAGCTAGAATAAACACTACTTACATATAAAAGCAAATGCAAACAATAAATATGTGCATTTAACCTGATGATTTTCTGCGGGAATAAAACATTGACGCTTCTGTGTAGCTGTGATACAATGAAGGGCACGAGGATAGGAAGTGACTCATCGACAGAGACAAAAGAAAATGCTGGAGTAGTAACTTTCCATTGTTCAGGACAGGTGACTAAGAAAAGAATACCGGACATGACATTTAGGAGTGACAGTGAACACAGTAAGGTAGGTTTAGTTTTTAGGAGTGACATCTGACTACAGTAAGGTAGGTTAGTTTTACGACAGTTTGACGACAGTAAGGTTTATGACAAAAAGTTGACGAGTTTGGGTTTCGGAGAGAAGCCGGGCAGTTAGGATCGAACCTCCTGAGAGAGCGGATCGAACCGGGAAAACGATGAGATTAGCTGACAACTTGAGCAACGACAACAGGGGTCTCGACAGTCCGCGACGGTGTCACATACACTCATAGTTCAAACTGAATTATACACAACGTATATGTGTTCGTGTTCTTTCTCGAGAGTTGTTTCTTTTATTTAACTGTGGACCAGTGCTGTGATTCGTCAGTGGATAGACGACTCGGCTAGACGATGAAGACAAAGAAGACCACGGACACACAACGTTGGGGTTGATGGTCGTCGAGTGGGGCAACATGGTTCTACATAGCTTACTTGCCATAAATATATTTTCATACTACTATATATATATATTTGGTATGTTTTTATGTACAGAATTCACTCCTAGACCAATTAACTAATCATTATTAATTGTAGTGCTCTAAATTGCTGCTGCTGCTGCTACTAGCTTGAAAGACGCTTCAAATTTTCTGACACTCCAAATCGGAGATTTGAGTTCTCTGATTTTTAATTGGATTCTGCTCTCTTTTTTTAATCCAGAAAAAAGCGGATTTCTGCTTAAATTACTAGAGTGAGTTCAATTTTTTTGGTTGAAATGCACTTTTTTTTTTAAATAATAAAAATTGATTTCTGCAATATAGCTAGAGCCTTACCTCCTCATATTTTCGACACTATTTGGCTGGAGTTTCTTTTTCTTTCTCTCTTTTTCTTTCTCACTTTTTCTTTTTTCTCTCTCTTCTTCTTTCTGTCTTGTCTTGCCATGCTTTTCTTTTCACTCTGTGAAAACTGAAAATGTTAATTTTGCCATGACATCTAAGACTTCAAAAGATTCATGAGACTGCTAAGGGATTTAGATGACTTTTGTTTCATGAAAGAATGACTTCCTGTCTCTTTCATATGCACACTTGATGTCTTTCTCTACATTTTGACTCTCTTCGTTTAAACTTATTAGAGTTGTTTAGGGAAAAAGCTGTTGTTTTTTGTGCGCACCCCTCTCCGCATAGTGAAACATAAACATATATCTCAATAACAATAATAATAATTAATAATAACAATAATAATAATAATATCTCAATAACAACCTATCTAAAAAATGATACTATATTAAAGATTCTTTTATGTGTCGTTTTTAATTTCGGGAAACACCCTATTTTTAATGGTATTATCTGGTTTTTAAATATCTCCTGGCCACATGTTATATTTTAGCAAGCAATTTGCAATGTTAAGGATATTTTAAGGCATGTTTAAAATAAGAATTCGGAAAGCTACCACCAAAGTCGATCATTTTTTCCTTCTCATATAATAGCATAGTTATGAAAAAGAAGAAATAATAATAATAATTAATAATAACAATAATAATAATAATATAATAATAATAATAATAATGTGCAGGTTGATGAGCATCATGCACACTGGTGGGTCCTCGTCGAGGTAGCTGGCTCATTGCACGCATGGCAGATCTCACTCCACATCTCCAAGAAACTCTATCATGAGGATTGACTGCAGAGAGCTTCCACGCTATGTGATTTCTCCATAGCAGTTTCCTCCAAGGCAACTTAGGTAGACCTCTCCCCCATCTAATGGGGACTTCCAAATCTGAAGCAATCTTGGTGGCACCACTCGAATGTTTCATGTGTCTATACCAACGTAACCTTTTTCTCTATAAATGATATGAATGTTCATGAAGCCAAGCTGTTTCAGCAGATCTTTCGACCATACAGCTGCCACATGAAATATCAATGAAAAATATATAGGGTACCTGTAGTTTATTGTCTCGTATTGTTTTTTTTTATTATTTTTCAACAGACGACCGTAATCGTCTAGTGGTCAGGACCCCACATTGTGGCCATTGTAACAAAGGTTTGAATCCTGGTCACGGCACCAGATATGAACATGCATGAGCATGTTCACTGCACTGGCCGCGATTGTCCCACTCGTTGTGCCGGTCCAAAATTGTTGTCTGATTCAATCAGTGCTGCAACAAAGCAATTTTTATTCTAAACAAAAACCACAACTCCAGTTTAAAAAACAATTAACAAAGGTTTATTTTCCCTTGGAGTTTAAAATGGTACTCATTTTCTTAGGTTGAAAAGCGAACTTGTAAAATGAGATCTTTTATCTCGGTCAACTAAAAAAAACATAAGTCCAATCCGGCACAACAGACTCTCTGTTCTCGAGGACCACTGAAAACTCTGGTGCCCCCTCGACATAAATTCACTAGACTAACTTGACAATCAACTAAATCCCATCCATTCACTGTGGAGGTCCCCAGATTGCCGGAGAGCTTTCTACTCAAATAGCTTCTTTCCTCGTGCTGCTGGCCTCCGGAACTCCCTCCCTGCCCCCTGTTTCCCCGACAGTACTGACATGCAGAAATTTAAAACTAATGTAAACAGACATCTTGCTGCGCAGATCCCAATTTAGACGTTAACTATTCTTCGGGACTATGAGGAGATTTTCTTGCGATTTTCTAACACCGGCAAGATGAAGAGGAAGAAAAAGGAAAGAAAGGAAATTTTTATCAACGAAAGTCTCAGGCATATATTTATGAAAAAATGATTTTATTCATTTAATAAATATATATATATATATATATATATATATATATATATATATGAAGAAGAATGGAAAGGAATTAGAAAAGCAAAAGCTAAATCAAATTTCAATTCAATTGCTCAGAGCAAGGTATATTCCGCAAAAAGGCAATTTATTCAAGTTAAATTTTTCCTTAAGCCAGGCTTTTCAAAGATCAAAATCTTATCATCAGAGGAAGTCGCTGGGATAGATAAGTTGGCAAAGGCCAAGATTTAAAATTTGAAAAAGTAAAATAAAAGTTGTAGGGAAAGAAACACAGGGCTAAACTCTGCCCGAATGCAAGCAAATGTCCGATTGCAAAAAAGTCCGGTGTCGAAAAGTCCAGCGGAGAAAATGAAATGTAGATAGGTAGGTCGTTAAAAGGCACGAGAGGTGGTGAGAGAGGATTCAAAGTTAAATTCCAAAACCACAACTTCAGGTACGGCGAAGATTTTTAGTACACCACTTTATATATATATATATATATATATATATATATATATATAAAATGTTTCTTGGTTTTTCTAAATTCTATAGTATATATATATCATTATTTCCACAATCAGACAACACCACACCCCATGAAAGTCCTAGACTCGAGTTTTGTCCTCCTTTGGGCTCGTTAGTAGAACATATCCGAACTCAGGATTCAAAACCCGAGTCACTTGCATGCGAGGCGAGTACTCTGCCACTAAACCACCTCGCCACATACAAGAACGTCTATTAACTAACACAGATTAAGCAAGTCGCGGCGAAGGCCGACTGTGGAATGTACCTACTCTTCTCAACAAGGGGTGTAGTCATCCAACTACTTAGAACCCGTATATATATATATATATATATATATATATATATATATATATATGAGAAAGAGGGTTCTAACAATGCTGAAATATAGTGGGATTGTAAGAAAAAATAACTGAAAACAAGACGATTCTTTTGTTTTATTTATTTATTTTTATTTATTGTTTTTGTTTTTGGCAGTTTATTATTGGTTGTTGTTTTTTCTTAATAAATATTACTTGTTTCACATCCTCCTCCTTGATCACATGGTTTTTTTGTGACACCAAAATTTGACGATATTTCGGGGATATCACCTCTTTGTCAAATACAAGCTCGTTGTCCTGTGATAGAAATGAGAACACTTTAAAAGGGTGAAATTCCGGTGTCACACAAGACCCTGTGATCGAAGAGAAGAAGGACATCAAACAAGTAAGATTTATTTCTCACACAACAACAACAACAAAAACACAAAACAAAACAAAAAAGTAATAGTAGAGAATGGTAGTTTGCTTGAAGCATTGCTGGGTATAGTAGTAGTAAGTTTTTGAAAGGCTGTGGGCAATGCAATTCCGGGTAAGATGCAAGTTGAAAGGAAAGGAACAAAAACAATAACAATAAATCGAATACGATATAAGACTTACTATTTATTTTTCCTTTTTTTTTCCTTTTTTTTTTTTTTTTTTTTTTTTTTCTTACATAACAGCAAGAGTGTTTTAGCTGTTCGTGTGATGTCCGGGTGATTAAAAATCACTATTTGATATTTCGGGAAAAGACATCCCTTTTTCAAAAATAATTATACCAGAAGAAGAATAATATTTTATTCTTCTCCGACTGTGTTGAGTCTCTACACAGTCGGAGAAGAATAAAATATTATTCTTCTTCTGGTATAATTATTTTTGAAAAAGGGATGTCTTTTCCCGAAATATCAAATAGTGATTTTTAATCACCCGGACATCACACGAACAGCTAAAACACTCTTGCTGTTATGTAAGAAAAAAAAAAGAAAAAAAAAGGAAAAAAAAAGGAAAAATAAATAGTAAGTCTTATATCGTATTCGATTTATTGTTATTGTTTTTGTTCCTTTCCTTTCAACTTGCATCTTACCCGGAATTGCATTGCCCACAGCCTTTCAAAAACTTACTACTAAAAAAGTAATAATATAAATAAAACAAAAAAAAAAAAGAGAAAAATAATAATTAAGAAAAAAAAAAGGAATTGCTTTGTTTTGAACTTTTTCTTACAACGTCGGTATATTCACGCATTGTTAGAGCCTTCACATAAACTATGTCTATATATATATATATATATATATATTTTTAATATATGAAGAGGTAACATTTATTTGAAATTTAGTTTTCTGTACCATTCTGGTACAGAAGCTTTACAATTGTCAAACCATTTGTAGGGCCGGCGGGACAGTTATAAAAGTGGGGGGGGGGGCTCTCCTAAAAAAGTGTGGGGGGGGGGGCCGGCCCACATTGCGCCCAGAATGCCAAATATGAGAATAAATTCAATATCTTGACTAAAAATGATCGTCCGATAGTGGTTGAGAGCTCGTTAGAAGCGGAATGGAATTCTCTTGGTGATAGAAAAAGAAAAATTCAAAATATTAAAATTTTTTGGCGTCTTGGCTCAAGTTACCTTGTTTGGACATATTGGGGAAAAATCACTGTTTGGGGCATATTTTGGTTTAAAATGATCGTCTGGTAGTGGTTGATGGCTCGTTAGAAGAGGAATGGAATACTCTGAGTGATAGATAAAGAAACATTAAAAAAAATTCAATTTTTTGGCGTCTGGGCCCAAACTACCATATTAGGGCATTTTGGACCAAAAATACCTTTTTTGACATAATTTAGACATGAAATAATCTTTTGATAGTGGTTGAGGTCTTGTTGGAAGCATATTAGTAATTCGCTTCTGGTGAAAAAAGAACAAACAGAAATTTCAATTTCTGCCGACCAAATGTAAAGTTCAACAGTGACACGGTTTAGGTCATTTATAGTTGATGAAATAAATGGATTTCGGCAAGTTTTCTATAATATGTGTGTTAAAGGTGTATGATTTTGAAAATGTAAATGTATCTTGGCGTTTATTGAATTAAATAGGAAGTCGATTCGATCAAGAAATTGTAGCCGCCATGTTGAATGATTAAATGTTGCAGGAACTGTGTTCGTTAATTTCATTCGCTTAATTCCGGAATGAATATAAATATAGAAGTCATAGGTAGAAATAGAAATAACTTAATCTGATATTCGCGGAAAATCATCGGAGTGAACGGGAGCGGTCATTAAGTCTTTGAGTATTGCTTTATTATGTAGTAAATTAATACCAGGCAAATAATAAATAAGAACGGAGTATTTTGTGAAAATTAAACTGTGTTTATTAGTTCCCGGTGTTGATGAGTGGAGTGACAGTACAGAATTGTTAGGTTGAAAAGTTTTTGCTACTATCTATATGGAGTTGGTTTGGCGGAGAGTCGTAGATGGTGGGCCAAATGTAATATTTAGTGTTTGTTGATGAAAAATAATGAAAATTTACTATAACACACTCGAGTGAATAAGCGTAATGAATTGGTGAGTTTAGTAGCCTGTGATGGATGGGGTTATTTTCCTATTAAGCAAATATGTACAGGGGAAAAATCCTCTCTACTTTATATATAAAAAAAAAGAAAAGATTTTGTATAAAAACTCCTAATTCTGTTATTCCGGTTGATTGTCTGCCACTGTCTTCAAAAAAGGAAAGCAAATAAATTGTGATTCACAGCTAAACTAAAGAAATCGCAAAATCAGTTTAAAGTTTCACGTGTTTTGCTTCGGGGTGTCGATTTTTTGGAGAAGAAAATGAAAGTCCGTAAATATACCTATAGAATAGGGGCCTTTAACAAAAACTCACCCATTTCGCTTGGTTTTCAGAAGGTTTTACAAGAGGGGGGGGGGGCAAAGATTGAAGCTCAGTCGAGCATCTGCCATGAAAATTCTTAGACAAGCGGTTCTTTATCATTATCAAATTACGATCTTTGTATATTGATGGCTGTCGTCCTTCTTATTCTGAATGTAGGACACTACCATGATGCATTGCGGTTAAATAGAAAATTCCCACCCCGTCATGGCCGCCATAACTGAAATCAGAAATTTTGACCGGTGTTAAAAAAAAAATCCCCCATTTTATTTTGGGCTGCTTCGACAATTTCTGTGGCAATATTCTGTATTGGATACGTGATTACTATGATATTTCATTTGGTAGGCTATAAAAATGTGAATTTGTAATATATTTACATTTTCTTAAGAAAAATTTCCATTCATAAAAAGCAATTTGAATTGTTTGTTACTTTATAATATAATATATTTGGTTAATAATATATTTGGTTAATAATATATTTATATTTGGTTAAAAATTAAACTATTTAAAAAAAATAGATACTTCTACACAATACAAACTTAACTGATTTTTTTAACCCTGACCCTAGTGCTCGGTAAAAATGACACAGGTAAAAATTCCAAGATGCAAGCCGACCCCCCCCCCCCCCCCCGAACTTAGGATTAGTGGTAGATAGTCATAGTTTTTACCTATTTTTCAGGAATTAAGTCCCTCAACAGTTAAACAACAAGTAACCATTTAGTTCCTATGTTTCATAAAGACAGCTTAAAATAATTGAAATGAAAAACTTAGACAGTTTCAACACGTTAAAAGTATACAGGTCGGTAGATAATTAAATTCTGCTTTGGTATAAAGTATTTTTTGTTGTTTTTTGTTTAAGACTTTTCGACTATTAACTATTCTGCACTTTCACCATTTAATCTGTTGTTCCTATTTACTTGCCTCCCCCATGAGAGCAGAGTAAGATACAATGTCTGTTTTTAATGTGGGGAAAACCCAGTTCCCCAAAAGAGGCACTCTTGATTGGAACAAAAAGAAAAATTGCCTCAGTCTAGAAGGACTTCTCATTCACTGACCGAGGACAGAATATTCAAAATGTAGCATCGGAACATATACTACACTTTGTTCCTAGCCAAAAGGCGAACGTTCATGTTTTTCCAACATTTATTATTACGTTTTATTTTCAGCGTGAATCTTAGCATCTTTTCTGACACAACAAATATCAACACCTCAGCAAAGCTATAGCTCACATGAGTTTTATTTAACTAAACATGTGTATTTTATTCAAAAGGTTTATTGAATTTATTTCTGAGACCCAACAAATATCAACACCTCAGCAAAGCTATAGCTCACATGAGTTTTATTTAACTAAACATGTGTATTTTATTCAAAAGGTTTATTGAATTTATTTCTGAGACCCAACAAATATCAACACCTCAGCAAAGCTATAGCTCACATGAGTTTTATTTAACTAAACATGTGTATTTTATTCAAAAGGTTTATTGAATTTATTTCTGAGACCCAACAAATATCAACACCTCAGCAAAGCTATAGCTCACATGAGTTTTATTTAACTAAACATGTGTATTTTATTCAAAAGGTTTATTGAATTTATTTCTGAGACCCAACAAATATCAACACCTCAGCAAAGCTATAGCTCACATGAGTTTTATTTAACTAAACATGTGTATTTTATTCAAAAGGTTTATTGAATTTATTTCTGAGACCCAACAAATATCAACACCTCAGCAAAGCTATAGTTCACAGGAGTTTTATTTAACTAAACATGTGTATTTTATTCAAAAGGTTTATTGAATTTATTTCTGAGACCCAACAAATATCAACACCTCAGCAAAGCTATAGCTCACATGAGTTTTATTTAACTAAACATGTGTATTTTATTCAAAAGGTTTATTGAATTTATTTCTGAGACCCAACAAATATCAACACCTCAGCAAAGCTATAGCTCACATGAGTTTTATTTAACTAAACATGTGTATTTTATTCAAAAGGTTTATTGAATTTATTTCTGAGACCCAACAAATATCAACACCTCAGCAAAGCTATAGCTCACATGAGTTTTATTTAACTAAACATGTGTATTTTATTCAAAAGGTTTATTGAATTTATTTCTGAGACCCAACAAATATCAACACCTCAGCAAAGCTATAGTTCACAGGAGTTTTATTTAACTAAACATGTGTATTTTATTCAAAAAGTTTATTGAATTTATTTCTGAGACCCAACAAATATCAACACCTCAGCAAAGCTATAGTTCACAGGAGTTTTATTTAACTAAACATGTGTATTTTATTCAAAAGGTTTATTGAATTTATTTCTGAGACCCAACAAATATCAACACCTCAGCAAAGCTATAGTTCACAGGAGTTTTATTTAACTAAACATGTGTATTTTATTCAAAAGGTTTATTGAATTTATTTCTGAGACCCAACAAATATCAACGCCTCAGCAAAGCTATAGCTCACACGAGTTTTATTTAACTAAACATGTGTATTTTATTCAAAAGGTTTATTGAATTTATTTCTGAGACCCAACAAATATCAACACCTCAGCAAAGCTATAGCTCACACGAGTTTTATTTAACTAAACGTGTATTTTATTTAAAAGGTTTATTGAATTTATTTCTGAGACCCAACAAATATCAACACCTCAGCAAAGCTATAGCTCACACGAGTTTTATTTAACTAAACATGTGTATTTTATTCAAAAGGTTTATTGAATTTATTTCTGAGACCCAACAAATATCAACACCTCAGCAAAGCTATAGCTCACACGAGTTTTATTTAACTAAACATGTGTATTTTATTTAAAAGGTTTATTGAATTTATTTCTGAGACACAGCAAATATCAACACCTCAGCAAAGCTATAGTTCACAGGAGTTTTATTTAACTAAACATGTGTATTTTATTTAAAAGGTTTATTGAATTTATTTCTGAGACCCAACAAATATCAACACCTCAGCAAAGCTATAGTTCACAGGAGTTTTATTTAACTAAACATGTGTATTTTATTCAAAAGGTTTATTGAATTTATTTCTGAGACACAGCAAATATCAACACCTCAGCAAAGCTATAGTTCACATGAGTTTTATTTAACTAAACGTGTATTTTATTCAAAAGGTTTATTGAATTTATTTCTGAGACACAGCAAATATCAACACCTCAGCAAAGCTATAGTTCACATGAGTTTTATTTAACTAAACGTGTATTTTATTCAAAAGGTTTATTGAATTTATTTCTGAGACACAGCAAATATCAACACCTCAGCAAAGCTATAGTTCACAGGAGTTTTATTTAACTAAACATGTGTATTTTATTCAAAAGGTTTATTGAATTTATTTCTGAGACACAGCAAATATCAACACCTCAGCAAAGCTATAGTTCACAGAAGTTTTATTTAACTAAACATGTGTATTTTATTCAAAAGGTTTATTGAATTTATTTCTGAGACCCAACAAATATCAACACCTCAGCAAAGCTATAGTTCACAGGAGTTTTATTTAACTAAACAAGTGTATTTTATTTAAAAGTTTTATTGAATTTATTTTTGAGCGAACTTTCAAAAAAAAAAAAGAAAGTTTTCCGCATGTAAAAAAACAAAATATTGTTATATTTACTTCCCACGAGGGAAGAGTTAGTTAGACACAAGGTCGGTTTTTAATGCGAGGAAAATTCAGCCCCCCTCCCTCCCACCCTAAAAAAATGGGGCACTCGGGATTGGGACACAAATTAAAATTGCCTCATTCTAGAAGGATTTCTCGTTCACTGACAGAGGACAAAAAAGATAAAGTATAGTATCAGAACAGATACTACACTTTAACTTGAATTCTATTTTGAAAAAATAAAAATAAAAATAAACCGAAAAGAAAAAATAATATTGTTAAATCAGCAAATATTTTAATCATGAAGAAGGTTTTTTTAATTTTTTTAAATATCTAGAGCTGATGAAAAAACAAAACAAATCCTTGATTGTGATTGGTGACGGGTATAACAAGTGCTGGCCAAGTTAATGTAAAATGATCCCCCATTTCCAGACTATTTAGGACTGCACTGTTAACCTTTTTTTTTTTTGCTATGGGAGATAAATTCTGTGCGTTTACTTTTTAAGGTGATTTCTTGTGGTTTTATGACTTTGCCAACCGGACTTTGGATTATAGATAAAAAAAATTAGTGAACAACCCTCAAAAGTTAGAATGGCTCGGAAACGGGGGATCATTTTACATTAAATTTATATGCGAAAATAATCCTGCACTTCAAATTTTAAAAGAATTTTTTTTGTTGTTTTTTCGGATTGTTCACACGTAATCGCCTAGAAAATGTAGAATCTCATTTTTTTTTTGTGCTGGGGATTTAGCTGAAAGTCTTCATCTACTTTTAAATATAGATATAATTGTCTTTTTAAAACTTAAAGTTTCCCTTTATGTATTGTATCCAAGATTTTGATAAAATCGCGAGATTTTTATCTTGATCTTTCATTTGTGCCATTTTCTCCTATTCATCTACTTTACCATTTTACCGGTGCGATTTTTACCGTGCCATTTTTTCGGTGTCATTTTTACTGATGCCATTTTTACCTAAATTCTCCTAAACTAACCCTAACCTACATTTTAAGTTTAGTTCAGCAAAAGTCGGTTTAATTGGGTTGGTATTTTGTAGAAACACAAAAAAATATTTTCAAAATAAAATTAAAATTTTGGTGCTTGTGCATATCAACCCTGACATGTTAGATCGCTCTTAAAAATAAAATAGCTAAAGAAATGTATAAACTTTGTTATGTACTTACGTGGTAGATGTACACCAAAAATTATGCAAATTCATGCAGTATTTATTTAATTATAAATAAAAAACGATTTTATCCCTCCGTAGATATTTCCACCATTTTCCAGTTGGTCAAGGACGATAACTCATATTTTCACGATTTCGGGGTTTGGGGTCTCCATTGTTTACAAAAATGTCAAAATGTACGTAAAATCATTTTTTTTCTTTTTCTTATAATTTAATAACTACTGGATTAATTTGCGTAATTTTTTCTGCACAATCTTATTTTCAGCTAACACGTAAGTACATACAAAAGTTTATACATTCTTTAAATATTTCAATGTCATGGTTGATATGCACAAGCACCAACATTTTTTTTCGATTATAAAAAACAGTTTGAGTTTTTATTTGTTAATAATGAAAAAATTTGTTGAAAACAAATTATTATTTACACAAAAAAAACAGGCAAAAATATAATTTTTTTGTTGGGGGGGGGGGGGATTAACACCGGTCGAAATTTCCAATTTCAGATATGATGGCCATGACAGAATGGGAATTTTCTATTTAGCCAGCGTTGCTTATGTAGACGGCCTAGCATACACTATTCATGTGTGCCAACCCTACGATCATATCTCCCTCCCTCATATATACATCTCTACACAGAAGATGCTAACCGATTCTCAGATTTCTTTGTCTTGTGGGTGCTGGATTCGGTACCTATTGACATAAATATATGAGAAACTCACACTGAAGAAGTAGGTCTATGATGTAATCTATGAATCATAAATATAAACTACCTTTTATATATTTCATAAGAGCTGAGGAAGGTGCAGTTGTTGATTGTGCCTGCCTATAAGCTTTCTGGTGTTCCTTCACATAGCGCTCCCCGGTAAATACTCTAAATTATACATGTTATGCTGATTAAAAACCGATGAACAAATTTGGCACTCCGGAAAAACATTCGACTCCGAGTCAGCGTACCGCTATTCCGAATTCACTACAGCAAGCCGTAATCAATAGACTTTCTCTTCGGTCATCATTTTTAAAAAGTCAAAATCTTTTTCATGTAAAACTTTATAATTAAAACTTGCTGAAAGGAAAAGTTTTGTATTTTTATTTTAAATAATTTCTTTTAGAAAAATAAGTAATCAAATAGGTGAGTTTTTTTTTTGTTTTTTTTTTGTTTTGTTTTTTGAAACATTGAAATATGAATTTTTCTACCAATCATAGTGCTGTCGGATCACAGATATTTAAAAAAAAATCCATTTTTACTTTATATTTAATTTTCATTTAAAAAAAAAAGAAGGTGTTTGTATAGAGAAGCGTGTGGATTAAATTAACAAAAAAGTATCAATACCACAAAAAACAAAAAAACTATCATATACTTACGCATCAGATTTAAATAAGTATCGTCACCAAAATGTAGGAAAAATTATCGAGTAGAACTTTAATTATAAGCAAAATCCATTTTTCGGGAAGAGTCAATTGACATGTTCGAAGGCTGCCATCTTAGGGTAACCGGAGACAAAATTAGGGGACGTAAGCGTGTTTGGCATAATTGTCTCCGGTTACCTTAAGATGGCAGCCTTTGAACATGTCAATTGACTCTTCCCAAAAAATTGATTTTGCTTATAATTAAAGTTCTACTTGATATTTTTTCCTACTATTTTGTGACGATACTTTTTTAAAATCTGCTGCGTAAGTATATAATACTGTTTTTTTTTGTGTTTTTTTTAAGTCACTCTTTCTCTAAATGTTCACAATGACATTAACAAATATTAGAGTGGTTGAATCAACATAGAGTTAGAGAGGGCGAGAGAAATATGTAGATAGCTAAGAGAGAGATGGGTGACTTGTTCAGTTAATTATAAATTACAGTTAATTTTTGTCAAACATAACTCAATCCCAGAACTAAATTATATTTTAGCTTTTATTTTGTGTTATTAAAGTATATAGGATAAAAGCTTTAGAGAAAATAACGTTGATTAACTCACATTTAATATAATAATAATAATTAATAATAATAATAATTAATAACAAATATTAATGATAATAATCATATTAATATGTCTCTATTTATAAAAAGTTAGGTACGTGTATATGTCTATATATTTGTATGTACAAAATGATTCACTCCTAAACTAATTAACTGATCATTATGAATTTTGGAACACAGCTGCTAAGCACAAGGATGAATAATGCAGGCTATATTTAGTTTAATTTAGTTTAATGCGAAGGGGGCAAAATAGGGGTGGAAGCCCTTCATGAGAATCAAGATATCTTCGATTTTTGTGAAATTTTAACAATAAGTATTAGACATCAATTAATAAATATGTAGTGGTCATAAACATAGACCTATTTTCTCCCTCCGAAAAATGTCTCCATTGAGTTAGCCGGTCACACACTGACCAATCAGCCTGCAGAGTGCATGAATTCCTTCTGTCGGCTGAAGAACTACTTCAGCCCCTTTGGGAATCACGGTCGGTCAGCAGAGAGACTCTTGAAAGCAATGAGGAAACACTTCTTTCTCTCTCTCCTGCCTCTGTCCACTGGACGTTCCAGCAACTACTTTCTTTGCCTGGAAATAACTGCTTAGACTTTCGGCAGCCCTAAGAACTTCTTATTTTCTACTTCCTCACTCAGGCACTGTCCAACTTTCTTCCACCTATATCAAACGGTATAGGTAACTTTAAAGAATAAACCCTTTTCATTATTGTTATAAAAAGGTTTTGTTATTTCATTTCATAACTTAAATATAAGATACGGACAACGTTCCATTCCTTACAAATATTCCTCAAATTTCAACTTCTTTACAGTATTTTAGGCATAATATTGGAACAACCTCCTTTTTTGAAGATTCAAATATTTTAGATATACATTAAATTTTATCCATAGTCATTAGACTCTAATTAAGCAAGATTTCCTGAATTTCAATTTCGTATGGTCTTTAAGCTTAAACCTGAAATTTTAGACATTTTCTAGAATCAAAATCATGTAATGGATTTTGATCAACATTGGAATGAGGATTCTAAGCATAATGTATAGTAGCATTAGATCCTTATTATTAAGGAGCCATAAAAATGGTGCAAAATTCTTCCGATCAGGGAAATTAATTTTACCTGTCCTAGGACGGGTATTTTTATTGTGTGTGTGTGTGTATATATATATATATATATATATATATATTTAAAGTACAGTTTTGTTCAGAGAAGTTGTAAAATTAATTGAGTAAACTTTACAGTAATTATATAAAAGTGACAACAAGTAGAGCCGTGTATATTTTTTATAAAATAATTTTCATTCATACGAATGCACGACAAATGCACTTGTGTTTAAACCAAATAAATATTGGACGAGCATATACACAAAATAAAATAAAATGGAACAAAAATGAAAGATCTTCAATTTTAAAGATTAATAATTATATATATATATATATATATATATATATATATATATATAAATGTGATACTTAGAAGGCAATACAATGCAGAGGTGTGATGGATAGACACAAGTTGGAGCAAATAAGACATATAATGGTGGGACAAATTAAATAGTTTCACCTTTAATATAATGTATAAATACACACACACATATATATATATATTTATTTATTTTTTTTACAAACACACATATATCTGTTTATCTACACAATGTTACAATGTTATGTAATACCTGTATCAAGATGGTCTGGTAGAAACTCTGTATGATATAATATTTTCATATACATGCTTGAACTTGAGTTGAGCACAGTTCTGAAGAAGGGAAGAGTTCCCGAAATATTATATCATACAGAGTTTCCACCAGACCATCTTGATACAGGTATTACATAACGTTGTGTAGATAAACAGATATATGTGTGTTTGTGAAAAAATAAATAAATATATATATATGTATGTATACATTGTATTAAGGGTGAAACTATTTAATTTGTTCCACCATTATATATCTTATATATATATCTTATTTGCTCCAACTTCTGTCTATCCGTCACACCTGTGCATTGTATTGCCTTCTAAGTATCACATTTCTATATACTAATAAACAATGCTTCAAGCAAACTACATAAACCTCTTATATATATATATATATATATATATATATATATATATATATATATAATTTTTTTTTTAACAACTAATATAAGTTAGCAAAACATTTATACGGAACAAAACTTAGGTTTAGTATACGGAACGTTTATGTTTTTGTCTTTTAAGGGAAGTGGGGTCTGATCAACTCTACTGGGAAGCCATGAAATTAAATAGTCTTGTTTTTAAATTCCCAAAACAGTTCTTCATGGTAAACAACTGATGATCCCTTAAATAATGTTAGAAGCAAACTAATATAATAACTGTAAAAGTTAAATTGACTTACATGAGTGATTTTCCACTGAACGACTTGGGACTTAAGGTTTTTTTTTTTTTGGTTTTTTTAATATAGTTTTAATGGTTGAGAAACTTCCAAGACTATATATATATATATATGATCAAAATGGAAATAATATTCCAACGTAATAAAAAATGAAGAAAAGGCGAACCAAAAATTATTATTTATGTATTCATCAACGTTTCGTCTTTATTTCAAGACTTCCTCAGGATGATTAGTGTGAAGAAATAACACACAGGTACAAATATTTGAAAAGGTTTGGTCAGTTTTGTGTGTGTGTGTGTGTGTATATATATATATATGTGTGTGTGTGTATAAAAAATTAATATGAAAAATATATAAATGGTTATATCTTTTCTCTATTTATTTCTTATTTGTTGACTTATAGGAATACAAAATGTCTTTAAAAAAAAAAGAAAAGGTTTTTTTTCTAACAGAACAAAATTTTCGCCCGTTCCTTCGTCCTTCCTCAGTGTATGACACTTAATGGATCAAGAAAAGATATAAACATTTATATATTTTTCATATTAATTTCTTATACATATATATATATATATATATATATATATATATATACACATGACAAGGAATACACGTGGACGCAACATATATATATATATATATATATATATATATATAGATATGTATTTGAGCACAGGGTGAAGCAGGTGCTTGGGTGATTGCAAGAATTAAGTGTGGATGCAGAAGAGTAGATTTTGATGGTATGGCCACGTTGAAAGGATAGATGAGAGCTCTTGGGTTAGTAGACGTAGAACAGTTGAGGTAGCAGGTTCAGTTCACATGGGAACGACAATGAGATATGAAAGGAAGTGATAAAAATGAACTTTAGATGGATAAAGAAAGACCTGGTCAGAGATAGGTTAGTTTGAAAGTCAATTTCTTAAAACTACATGCCATCATGCAAAACGGACGTTAAACTGATGATGATGATGATGATGATAAGTGTTCTAAAAGTTATCGCGATATGCACTGCACATACCCATGGGCATATTTATATTTGTATAGATATATTCCTTATATTTCTATCTGATAAAGTTATGCAAGTGTGCACGTGTATGTGTGCATGTCTTACGTTATTGAGTAAGGGGGTTGGTGGGGAATTGGCATTCCCAGAATTGATGACATACTTACGCGTATATGTGCTGACTAACTTGCTTGTAATTAGCTCTACAGACAGCTGTTTAATGTTATCCCCTGTGCACCAATACCAAAAACCCCGGTTCATGTACCTGCCCAGATTTTGTACCCGAGTAATTGTTTGCCTGTTTGCTACTTCTACAGAAATTGAACCGAACTTATTTTTTTTTTTTTTTTACCCTAACCTAACCGTAAACTAAGTTTTAGGTCTAGTTCGGCAAAAGTCGGTTTAGGTTTGGTTCAAATTAAAAAAATTAAAAAAAGGCGACTTTTATTTATTTACTCCTCTCCAGGAGTTAGGCACAAGGCCAGTTTTTATCCTACTCCCACAAGTAAGATGTGACCCAAGATCGGGTCGGGAAAGTGGGGTTTGAAAAGCCAGCGCTCGAGAGGTGAGCACTCTGGCCATTTTAAAAATTGCCTGGGCAGCCCCGTCGGCATTCCCCGGTAGGGGCGCCTCAGACAGTAAGCAATAAACTTACTCCTCCCCAAAGAGGGGAGGCAAAGCCTGGGAGGGTGGACCTCCTAGAACTGCACAGGACAGACCCATAGACCGGCGTAAGTCAAGCCCCGAAGGACAAGACAATACCAGTATGGGTGCAGTATCCATCGGAACAGATACTACACTTTGATCTTAGCCAAAAGGCCAAGATATTCTACTTTTAATAGAATTTTTTTGAAGGCATTTAGTTAACCTTAGTGTAGCCCTTATCAGAGTTAGATTCGGAGAGAGTCAGAGGTTTTTGAAGGAGTCTGAGTCAAACTCATAAGAATGCTAGGAGTAAGAGTTAGATTTTTGATTTTGTTTTATTGTTGACCGTCTTAACTTAATTCTCAGGTCAACACCGGGTATTGATTTACTCCTCTCCAGGAGTTAGGCACAAGGCCAGTTTTTATCTTACTCCCACAAGTAAGATGTGACCCAAGGTCGGGTCGGGAAAGTGGGGTTTAAAAATTGCCTGAGCAGCCCCGTCGGCATTCCCCGGTAGGGGCGCCTCAGGCAGTAAGCAATGAACTTACTCCTCCCCAAAGAGAGGAGGTGAAGCCTGGGAGGGTGGACCTCCTAGAACTGCACAGGACAGACTCATAGACCGGCGTAAATCAAGCCCCGAAGGCCAAGACAATACCAGTCTATGGGGTGCAGTATCCATCGGAACAGATACTACACTTTGATCTTAGCCAAAAGGCCAACACCGGGTAGGTATTTACTCCTCCCCAGGAGTTAGGCACAAGGCCAGTTTTATCTTACTCCCACAGGTAAGATGTGACCACAGCTTGGGTCGAGAAAGTGGGGTTAAAAGCCAGCGCTCGAGAGGTGAGCACTCTGGCCATTTAAAAATTGCCTGGGCAGCCCCGTCGGCATTCCCCGGTAGGGGCGCCTCAGACAGTAAGCAATAAACTTACTCCTCCCCAAAGAGGGGAGGCGAAGCCTGGGAGGGTGGACCTCCTAGAACTGCACAGGACAATCCCATAGACCGGCGTAAATCAAGCCCCGGAGGCCAAGACAATACCAGTCTATGGGGTGCAGTATCCATCGGAACAGATACTACACTTTGATCTTAGCCAAAAGGCCAACACCGGGTAGATACAGCTAGTTTTGACATGAAAACTGCAAAAGGTTGTTCCTGTCATTAAAGTCATTTTATGACTGTAATTCTGTTGCTAACGAGTCTGGAAATTGCACGAGAAAGGAAAATAAAGTCGCTGAAAAGACAAAGAAAATTGGATAAAACAGACGTTAAAATGAGTAAAACAAATCGCCAAAAAGTTATTAGAACATTTTCAGTCAAATAACAAAAAAAATTGCTATCTCTTCAAAAAATCAACAGACAGTTTGAATATTAAAAAACAGAGTCGGACTCTTAAGAATGCTAGGAATTGAATCTTTTAATCTCTGAAGAATCAACAGACAATCTGAATTAGAAGACTTTAAAATAAGGAGTCAAAGTCGGAATTTTCAGAATCGTAGGAGTCAGACCTTATATCTTCCGACTCCATAACTTTGTTACCATCTATGGCCGATCTCCTAATATGGAAGAATCTCAGATGGGTAGGAAATATAAAAAGAATGGAATCTGAATGACTACAAAGGCAACTGCTGTATTCTGTAAAAGATCCGAAATGAATTGGAGAATTATATGAGAATGGTACGATGGATGTGTAATGTGAGTCTTAGAGACAGGCTTAGATCTGATGACCTCAGAGGAATATTAAATCTGGACAGTATAAGGAGATGTGTGCAGAACAGGAGACTTCAATGGTATGACCACGTTGAAAGAATTGATGAGTTCTTTGGTTAGTAGATGTAGAACAGTTGAGGTAGCAGGTTCAGTTCATAGGGAAAGGCCAAGGAAAACATGGGTGGGGGGGGGGGAGTGATAAAAGTGAACTTGAGGAAAAAAGGGATAAATAAAGACCTGGCCAGAGATAGGTTAGTTTCAAAGTCAATTTCTTTAAGCTGTCCAACACATGCCAGCATGTAAAATAAATGTTAAACCGATGATGATGATGATGATGATGTATTTTTTTAGAAATAAATTGTAGTGAAATAATCTATTACAATTAACATGGTACAACAATAAATGAAAGTTAACGCATCAGAATTTAGGTTTGATTGTCAGCTTAAATGCTATTTAGGTCCAACTTTGAAAATCAGGTTAACATTATTTTATAAATTTGATGAATATTTATTTATTCATTTATTTATTATACCTCTATGGCCATCTTTTATTTTAATAAATTGAAATATCAAATCACACATAATCTATCTATGTATATTTGCTCGACGTTCTCTACCAATATGTATGTATTTAATCAAGGGATGTAATTCATCCAAATTCGACATAGTATTAATACATTTTTCTTTCGATATGTAAACAAAAAGCAAATGACAACTTTTTTTTTTCTAAATTAAATTAATTAAAAGATTTTTAACTTAAAAAGTTCTTCACCAAAATTGGCGCTTCTGTATTATTGGGGACAGATGAAATTTTCATTTTTATTTTAGAAGAGTCAGTTGAAAGGGGAGATACTTCAAACTGTTTTTTGTTGTTGTTGTAACCATAACCCATAAGGAAAATCCAAAGAATTAGTAAGAAGATAAATTAAAAAAAAAGGGTACTTATGCAGTTTACAGACCGGGCTGAAATAATAACATTATAATTTAGAAAGCCATTTTTAACGTGGGGGGTGGGGGTGATTAACTATTCTGTGCTTTCACCTAACAATTTAATAAACAGAATAGTTAATTAACCCTCCGCCTCCCCATGTTAAGAATGGCTTTCTAAATTACATTATTTCAGTCGTAAACTGCATAAGTACCCTTTTTAAAATTTATTTTCTTACTAATTCTCTGCATTTTCCTTATAGGTTATGGTTACAAAAAAAAAACAAAAAAAAATACAGTTTGAATTATTTCCCCTTTTAAACTGACTCTTCTAAATTAAATATGAAAATTTCATCTGGCCCCAATAATACAGAAGTACCCCAAAATTTGTAAAAGAAAAATGTGTGAAATAAAGTTAAAAATTAATATTTTACTGTCTCTCAGACCACTGAAAAACGGAGCGATGGTATGCATTCCTAAGAAAGGCAACCTTGTTGATTGTGACAACTGGAGGGGAGTGACCCTTCTCTCTATACCAAGGAAGATTTATTGTGAAATTATCCTGACCCGTATGCGTGATGTGGTTGACCAAGAGCTATGTGGTCAACAAGCCGGATTTCGGCCAAAACGTTCTTGTGCAGAACAAATTTTTACGCTACGCCATATAATTAAGAAACATGTTGAATTTTAAAAAATCTCTTGCCATCAGTTTCATAGATGTTTCCAAGGCATTCGACAGCATTCACTGGCCATCACTCTGGAAGATCTTGCACGAGTATGGTCTGCGAGAAAAAATCATCACTGCAATAAAGCAAATTTATCCAAATTTTGCATACCATCAGAAGATGGTTTCAGTGACTGGTTTGTGGTGATCACTAGAGTCCACCAAGGATGTTTACTTTCTCCATTCTTCTTTGCCATAGCCATTGAATGGGTATTAGAAAAAGCAATCAAGGATCAATGTATAACGTGGGTCAAAGATTGTAAACTTTCTAATCTAGACTTTGCAGACGATATTGCTGCACTAGCAATGAATACTATTGACCTACAAGGCATTGTCAACAAGGTTAAAGCTGAAGCAGGGAGCATTGGTCTCTATATCAGTGCTAAGAAAACTCAAAACATGCTCTCTGGGGGACACCAGCCACATATAAATGGCTTTACCGACAAAAAAGAAGTAGCTATAGTTGACAACTTCACCTACTATAGAAGGCAATATGGACCACGAGTTGCAGTGCTTTGCAAGATCTGGAAAAATAAAAAACAATCACCCTCAGATCTAAATTAAGATTTTATAACAGCAACGTTTTGTCCACATTGCTATATGGAAGTGAAACTTGGCATCTCAAAATCAGCCAAGAGAGGAAATTAGATGCGTTAGATTCCAAATGTCTTAGAAAGATTCTAGGGATCAAATGAAGTGATAGAATTACCAACCAAGAAGTCAGAGACCGCACTAACCAACAGGTGTCATCGTTAATAATCTGCAAACGACATATAGGCTGGCCCAGACATGCCCTAAGATTGGCTCCATAGAGATTTAAAAACCAAGTGCTTCAGTTAAATTCTGATGGAAAAAAAAGAACATAAAATATGAACTGGAAGCAAACAATCGAGAGAGATTTGATCGCAACGGGAAGAAGCTGGAGGGAAGCTGTGGATCTGGCTTCAGACCGAAAACGATGGTTTACTTTGACTACCTCATACGTCACAGGACGCAAAAGTTCCTGAGTCTGAGTCAGACCACTCAGAGACAAAACTACACAATCCTGTTTTTCTCAGAATATATATATATATATATATAATTAAAGTAAATATTAATTATTTTTACCTACAGACATCAATGTTTCATGCTTACACAATCTTCAGTGTAGGGGATGTTAATTCACGTTGGTGGGAGGGCACAAACTTGGTTTTACAAATCGCCACTGATTCGTAGTCCGGTGTCTTTCCCCTCGGTCGACGTGAATTTGCATGACAATTAGGAGGGATTTAAATCTATAAACGCCAAATCGGCAGGCGCGTATAGCAAGCAGTGGAGAGTGAGTCAACAACAAAAGTGGTCGGAATCTTGCACTTAAGCCATAGTATTACTGCTTGTTTATAAACTCTCTCTCTCTCTCTCTCTCTCTCTCTCTCTCTTTATATATATATATATATATATATATCTATATATATATATATATGAGAGAGATATATCAATTGGACCACACTGTAGACTACTCGAGATTTATCAGCTGTTGATCTATGGACATAAAAACTGACTGAAGTGTAAAATCTCAAGTAGCTCACAATCACAGCATGGAACCTCACCTTAAAGAGGCAATCATTTTTCCAAGTGGAGAAATCAAATTTTGGGTAGTTAAACCCCAAACTAGATATTTTTCCCATTATATGTCTGTCACCTGCATGCATTGCGACTCTGCATTCCACTAAGCATACAGCATTGTGCATGTTTATATACAAGCTAATTATTTTCTTTGTCATAAGGGACTTTTTTCTTTGTCATAAGGGATTATGCTAAAACTATCATGCTGTGCTTTCTATTGACGTAATCTGTTGATCTTTACCAACTTCTGTCATGGTTGATTGAATAAAAACACAACTCATTATAAGTAAAGTCTATAATAGACTTTCTCAACAAGGTTTATAGAATAAGTAATATCAGAAAATAGGTTTATATAATTGACACTGTAGCCTGGATCACTGCCATTATTGTTTGAGGCACCACACCCTTGTTCTCTCATTTGAAAGGAAAAAATATATATTATACATAATTATAATGTATCAATGCAAAATATATGGCATAATCACGTTGGCACACGTATTCTCTTCAGATCACCAAAGTTAAGCGACCTTGAGCCTGGCCAGTACCAAATGGGTGACCATTTGGGAATACCAAGTGCTGTATATGGGATGAAGATGAAACCTCTCTGCAAAATAAATACATCCCTTTTTTATGTACTAACGAGCCACCACTTATCAAGGCCCAAAGGCCACTCGAGTTGGTCAGGAGGACAATGAAACGACAACGTGAGGATTGGTAACAATGGTTGAGACTGGTCAGAAATTAGATTATTTAAGAGTACGGCTCAACAAGAATTTGTTAACATTGGACTTGAAAACGACCATGCTATAGTCAGCTGTGAAGCAGCCCTGTGGTACTGTGTTCCACAGACGGATAGTTCTTCGAGGGAAACTTTGTTCATGGAAGTTATGTTTAGTTTTAGGTACACAGAGGGAAAAGGGAAAATTATTTACAGTGGTTGTAGATATGAGAGTTCTTGTAAATGTTTTACAGGGAGAATCATAGATTGGAGTTCAGTTGAGAACTTACCCCTTTATTACTTCAGTGTTTAGAAGAAGGTGGATATCAGTTCAAACACGTAATGTAACTTGTATATTGTTATATAGTAGTAAGCCTCCATTGGTCACGGTTGACCATTATTAGCATTCCAGTTGTCTTTTTGGCTGAAGCATTGACATCTATGGCTGTAGAAGCTGATGCGGAAGTGACAGTCTCTGCAGCAGAGGTTGCATGTGTGCTATGTACCTGGTCCTCTTGAGTTGACGCTTTACTGACTGCCAGGCTCTCTCAGGACTGTTAATGTCTGCAGCTTCCATATCATGCTTCATGAGACCGCAGCTGTAGCCATCTGGTGGGCTTCCTTCCAGAGGTCAGCTGGAAGGTAAATACCTTCTGAGCTTGAAACCAATGGTACTTATGTTGTACTAATTTTCTGTATCAAATAATAAATATATATATATGATTCACTCCTAAACTAATGAACTGAATTGAAATATGATAATCGAAATGATCAAAGTGCCTCTGATAGCGGGAATTACCATAGTGAATAAATTACTCTACGTAATAAGGCATGGAGAGATTCGTGATGAAGTTTTTTTTTTTATTATGTTATTTAGTTACCTCCAGCAAGGTGAAGGTTATGTTTTCGGTCAAGTTTGTTTGTGTACAGACTATTGTCCACATTGTGTCTCTTCCATATCAGACGTGAATTGCACATATGAAACTCTATCATTTATGTTGGTTTCAATGTGTCATTGTTTGACGTCATCTTTAGCTGAGTCATCCCAAGTCTCCCTTGGTCTGCTTTTTCCTCGCTTACCCTCAATTAAAACGTGTGTACATCTGTTTATCCCACCAGACCTTCATTCAATATGTCCATACCACCTCTTTTTGATAGCCACCGCAAATAAACTTGCAGTATCACAACAGCCGTTTACCATTGATTTCTCGCTGGTAAGAACCATTGGTCTTCTCTGGGGTTTGGGTGGCAATAAGCCTCCCCAAGGTCCCAGCTGTCTCTGCACTTCCAGTCGAGGTCTGGTTTGTTCTGTCTCTCCTTGGTCTTCTCATCCTCCTTGACCCTATGTAGATATTTTGTGTGGTGTCAGCCTAGGCTGGAACCATTTTATTTTTTTAATTAATTTTTTTTTTAATTTAAACATTTTTTAAATATTTTTTATTTATTTATTTTATTTTATTTTTTTGGGGGAAGGGGGAGCTGATGGTGTTTCTTGCTATTTCTGTTCATTGGTTTATTTTTGTGTAGTGTCAGTTGAGGCCGGTGTAATTTATTTGGGGGGGGGGGGGGGGGTGAGCTTATAAAGTGATGTTTCTTGCATTTTCTGTTTCTTTGTTTGTGATGTGTTCTTTCTTTTGTTTTGTTTTCTTCCTGTAGTAGATTCCGTGTGACCCTTCGTAGCTTATGCGGGTTAGTTTCCGCATTCAATGATATTTCTTAAGATTGTGTAGGGAACATGAACATGAAGAGGGCTTACTTGCGAAACGTCCTCGGGTTTGCTTGTCCTGTGCGCTGCGAGTGAAAGAAAGAAAGAAGGAAAGAAATCCAACATGGCGTCCCTGAATGTTTATTACATACAGTTAACGCAAAATCTCGCAAAGTCTCGTTGCACGTATGGAAATTAGGTGTGACTGGATATTATAAAAAGCGAGTCTCGTACCGTCTCAGAGAAACGGAGTGTGCGAAGCGAGTGCACGTGTCGAGCAGTGAGAGCTGCTTTGGAGGTTAACAGTGATTTGCGACCTTCGTTATTACTACAAGCTATCTCGGCGATGGACAAATTCGACTTGAGATTAATACCCGAGTTCGACGGCTCCCCCTCCGGACCCTCTGTAGTCGAGTGGTGGGAGAAAGCCGAGCGCGTCTGCAGACTTTGCAATATAAAGGATCCTGCACTGGTCATCCCGCTGAGGCTGACCAAAGGAGCATATTCGGTGTATCAGCAGCTCGGAGACGAACCAGGCCTGGAGGAAATTAGGCAGGCGCTATATGCAGCCTTTGCTGTGGACCCTTTCGTCGCCTGGAGGCAGTTCACCGAACGGCGGCTTGGGCTAGATGAGACTGTGGACGTCTACCTGGCCGATTTGAGGAGGCTAGCCGCGCCGTTTGGTGGAACAAGCGAGCGAATACTGGGATGCGCTTTTCTGACTGGACTCCCAGACGGCGCCAGCAGACTGCTGCGAGCATCGTCCAGACTCAGTGAGATTGGGCTTGACGAGTTGTTGGCCAGAGCCCGAAACATTTTGAAAGAGGACACAGAGCCGGTTTCGGCAGCTGCGGAAGCGTCTTCACCACCAACAGAAGACGTGAGATGCTACAAATGTGGCGGGCCGAATCATTTTTCAAAAGACTGCCGAAGCCGAAGCGGTGCAAAGGACGCGCCCGATCGAGGAACGTTAAAACGCGTGCGTTGTTACCGGTGCAACAAGCTGGGTCACGTGGCAAGAGGTTGTCCGGGAAACGGGCAAGGGGAGTAAGCTATAGCGCCAGTCTTCTCCCCAGATCGTCGCCAAATAAGGCGCTACCCACAGTGAGCGTGCGTGTAAACGGGCGTGAGCGCTTCGCGCTCGTAGACACCGGGTGCACGCAGACCCTCGTGCGCAAAGCATGCTGTGACGCATGGGATAAGGAAAGGATCCCGGTATTGACGGTTGGCGGTGGCTCGATTGCCTCTTGTGGCGTTAGCATCATTCGCGCAGGTGTCGGCGATGGGCCTACAGTAACCGCACGAGCCTTGGTTATAAACGGTGACCTGCTCGGTTACGACCTGCTCCTGGGAATGGACGTCATCAAGGAATTGGGAGGTGTACGCATTGATGGTGAGGGTAGGGCACATTTTGCAAAAGCGGGCCTTGCTCTGAGTGCAGCTATGAAGCTGGAACAGCCTGATTTTTGTGCGGAATTCGACCAGCGCACAAAGTCCTGGACAGCCTCCTGGAAGTGGTCGGAGGAGCAGCCACCCGAGAAATTATGCAATAAGGTGCCAGAATACAAAATTCCCCCCGGAGCTCGTGCAGAATACGACAAGGAACTGCAACTTTGGATTAGTAATGGATGGCTAGTTCCGTATTCAGAGAAGGAATTGGGTCCTCCAAAGTGCCTGATCCCGTTAATGGCGGTTATCCAACAGAATAAGCAGAAGGTGAGGCCGGTGCTCGACTATCGAGAATTGAATGAGCACGTGGACCCTTTTACAGCTCGCGTGGACGTATGCACTGAAAAGTTGAGGGAATGGCGGCAAGTGGGATCTAATGTATCTGTACTGGATCTTCACAAAGCATACCTTCAAGTGTGTGTACACAAATCACTATGGCCCTATCAAACGGTGCTCATCAAGGGGAAAAGGTATTGCCTAACCCGCATGGGATTTGGACTTAATGTTGCGCCATCAATTATGCAAATGATTGTTGACACCATTCTGACTAAAGATGAGCGCATTCAGCGGGCAACGTCTGCATATATTGATGACGTGTACGTGGACGAGGAAATTGTATCTGCGGCGCGCGTGAGGGAGCATCTCTACAACTTTGGCCTTCTCAGCAAGGAACCGGAAAGGCTACGAGATGGCGCACGGGTACTTGGTTTGCAGGTCTGGGAGGAAGATGATGTTCTGTATTGGAAACGAGGAAATGAAACCCCGGACATGCCTTGTATTGTTACACGACGAAACGTATTTTCCTTGTGCGGAAAGTTAGTTGGACACCTTCCTGTCGGCGGCTGGCTTCGTGTTGCGGTGGCATTTATTAAGCGAAGAGCCTCTGACGTCACCACTGGATGGGATGACGAAACTCATGACGTCCCTCTCAATACAATGCTCAAAGAAGTCCTCACCAGGGTGCACAAGGAAGACCCAACGCGAGGCAGATGGTGCGTCGACAGCCAGAACCTTAGTGTGTGGGTTGATGCAAGCTCTCTCGCAATTGGTGTATCGGTGGTCCATGATGGAATGGTGGTGGAAGACGCTTGCTGGTTACGCCCAAAAAAGGACTCCCAGCACATAAACCTGGCAGAACTTGATGCAGTTATCAAGGGGATAAACTTGGCAATCCTTTGGAAGACGACCACCCTGCGACTATTCACGGATTCTGCTTGCGTCCATAAGTGGATTTCAGATACTCTCACCGGGAGGGCCAGAATACGAACCAAAGCCACGAGCGAGATGCTCATCCGACGGCGGCTCGACACGATCATGAAGCTGGAGAACGAATATGCGCTGTCAATAGAGGTGTCCCTGGTCAAATCCAGCCTGAACAAAGCAGATTGTTTGACGAGAGTACCTCAAAGATGGCTTGATGCCATAAGAAAGACTATTGAACCCATGCAGCCTGCCTGCGCCGCTTCCATGAGCCCCGTTCGATCTAATACCATCAAAGAAGTCCACCAACAAACCGGGCACCCTGGGGTCAAGCAGACCCTATATTTCGCTAAGTTGGTTGAACCAGGAGTACAAAAGGCAGACGTCAGGAAAGTGGTCAAAGATTGTGTAGCATGCCAATCCATTGATCCAGCACCCGTTCGCTGGGAGAAAGGAAAGCTGGGAGTGGAAAGCCATTGGAACCGGCTGGCGATGGATATTACTCACCACAACGGTGAGGATTTCCTGACTCTCATTGATTGCGGTCCATCCAGGTTTGCGATATGGCGCATGCTGCGCCGGCAGGATGCAGCCAGCATCATCCGTCAGTTAAACAATATTTTTCTTGAACGTGGCCCCCCAACGGAGATATTAACCGACAATGGCGCTGCATTCACTAGTGAGCAGTTCAGAAAGTTTGCTGATGGCTGGGGAGTACACCTGAGGTTTCGATGCGCCCACGTACCGAGTGGAAATGGGGTCATCGAGCGGAATCACAGAACCGTCAAAACCATTGCGGCCAGGACGGGCTGCACGGTATTTGAGGCAGTCTACCTGTATAACGTAACCCCAAAGGATAATGTTTCACCCTCTACAGCGCCGGCTGACACCTTGCACAGGTATCACGTCAGGGTGAAAGGCATAGAGACTAACCCGCTGCTCGAACTGGAAGTAACCAAAGAGAAACTGAAAAAAGGGGATGTCGTCTGGATTAAGAACCCGCGCGGCAAGTGTACGACGAAATACGGAGTTGGACGCGTCACCGAGGTAATCAGCCCACAGGCAGTGCGAGTCGACGGTATGCCCCGTCACATTAGGGACCTACGGTTAGCAACGCAACCATCACTGAACGACAAGAGCGAGTCGGAGTCAGAGAGCAGTGAGGCATCGCTCTGGCTTGCAGCAGCCCCATCGGACAGTGACTCGGATATCAGCAGTATCCCAGCGGACGCGATGTTTCTCGACCCTCAGACCGCGGACGAGAGCACAAGCGAAGATGAGGCTTGCGTTGTCCCCCTCCGAAGAAGCAACCGGCGAAGGCGATCTAGGCCTCCCTGCCATCTCTGTGATCATGAGATCAGGGGGGAGTGTAGGGAACATGAACATGAAGAGGGCTTACTTGCGAAACGTCCTCGGGTTTGCTTGTCCTGTGCGCTGCGAGTGAAAGAAAGAAAGAAGGAAAGAAATCCAACATGGCGTCCCTGAATGTTTATTACATACAGTTAACGCAAAATCTCGCAAAGTCTCGTTGCACGTATGGAAATTAGGTGTGACTGGATATTATAAAAAGCGAGTCTCGTACCGTCTCAGAGAAACGGAGTGTGCGAAGCGAGTGCACGTGTCGAGCAGTGAGAGCTGCTTTGGAGGTTAAGTGATTTGCGACCTTCGTTATTACTACAGATTGTAGCTGTTTTGATCATTGCTGACCTTTGTATAGTTCCAATGATCCCTTTGATTCCAATTTCTACCTGTCTTTTTTCCAGGTTTTTGGGGATTGTTCCTAGTGCTCCTACAATTATTGGTATTATACTGACTTTCTTCATGCTCCATATTCCTTTCAGTTCTCTGGCTAGTTCCGTGTATTTGCTTCGTTTTTCTGTTTCTTTGATTTTCACTCTGTTTCCTGCTGGAACGGCGAAGTCTACGATTTTGCGAGATTTTTCCTTCTTGTTGATTATTATAACATCCGTTCTCCTTGCTTGTATGAGTTTGCCTGTTTGTATATCCATATCCCAGATGATTTGTGTTTTTCGTTTTCCAGTACTGTTTCTGGTTTATGTTTGTACCATTTGTCTGCGTATTCGAAATTCAATTGTTTGCACAATTCCCGGTGTACTGCTTTCCCCACACAGTCATGTCGGTTCTTGTATTCTTTTTGGGCTAGTTTGCTACATTCACTTATTATATGATTTACTGTTTCGTCTCTTTGTCCACACAGTCTGCATTTACTGTTTTCGTGGGTTTATCTATTTTAGCTTTAATGTAGTTTGTCCTAATTGCATGTTCTGTGTAGCCATCAGTAAAGATTCCGTTTCTCTGTTCAAGTGTCCTTTTCTTAGCCATGCCCAGCTATTTTCGTTACTTTCTTCTCTTGTCAGTCTTCTGAAGACTCCATGTAGTTTTTTTTTCTTCCCACTTTTCTTTTCTTGTCGTTTTGTTTCTGGTTTCGGTGCTTTCCGAGTTGTTCGTTGGAACAGTGTCTCTTGTTGCAGTGATAAGGATTTCCATGTGTTGAGTTATGTATTTTCCTAGCTCTTTTTTTGAGTCTTCCACACAATCTTCTATACTTACTAGTCCTCTTCCCCCTTTTGTTTCTTTTCATGTAGAGTCTATTATTAGTAGTATTATTGGTATTAGTATAATAATAATAATTATTATTATTATTAGTAGTAGTAGTAGTATTATATCATCATCATCATCATCATCATCATCATCCCATCTCTGGCTAGGTCTTTATCTCTTTCCCTCAGGTCCATTTTTATTACTTCCTCCCCTGTTTTCCTTGACATTCCTCTGTGAACTGAACCAGCTACCTCAACTGTTCTACATCTACTAACCCAAGATCTCTCATCTATTCTTTCAATGTGGCCATACCATTAAAGTCTACTCTTCTCCCTATACTCTACAGATTTAGTCTTCTTCTGAGGTCATCAGATCTAAGCCTGTCTTTAAAACTCACATTACATATCAATCATATCATTCTCATATCATTTCTCTCCATGCAACGCATGTCCTCAACCCTAACTGGCTAGGTTTCACTTCCATAGATCATCACACTGTATACACATGCCTGATACACGCTTCCTTGGTCAACAGTGGTAACCCTTTGCCGGTTAATGACAAGTTCACTGGACTAACTCCATCCACTCCTAATTCTTGCAATCGCACTAGCACTTGCTCCATCCTAATAGTATCACCAAGGTAACAAATCTTCTCGACAACATCTGGACTGGTGCATCATCCACTAGTTTCTCCCTCTTGAACAAGGTCCAAAAAAGAGTCGCCAACTTAATGGGTCCCTCACTGTCCACCAAGCTCCATCCCCTGTCCCATCGTCGCAATGTTGCATCCTTGTGTCTGTTTTACAACGCATGTCCTCAACCCTGACTGGCTAGGTTTCACTTCCATAGATCATCACACTGCATACACATGCCTGATAGACTCTTGCTTGGTCAACAGAGGTAACACTTTGCTGATTAATAATGGCATAAGTTCACTGAACCTACTCCTTCCACTCCTAACTCTTGCAATCACACTAGCACCTGATCCTCTCTGTGCTCTAATGGCTGAAGGTTTAATCCTCAGTACAGGTAATACTAAGAATATAATATAAATTAATTAAGACTTATGGCTGACAGAATTAGAACAATCTACCCCTGTGGATTAAATAAACTGTTCAGTTCAAAATTCAAAAAAAGACTAATGTACAGATTGATTCGAAAGTCTAATTGTTACCTTAAAGTAACAACAAAAAGAGAAACAAGTAATACAGCAATACAAAACACATGTCCTGGATTCAGTTTATTCACTTTAAGAACAGTACAACAAATCACGCACCTTAGAGCAATATACTGGTTAATAATGGCAAAAGTTCCCTGAACCTACTCCATGCACTTACAATCAAACTATTCATAGCTATAGCTAATCTAGGGTCCCAAATAAGTGTCTAATACACCTTTATTTAATCAAATTTAAATGCATATTTTTGTGAGACAGGCGGTTTTAATTTGATCAAAGCCAGACATTTTGGTCACAGGTCATGACCGGACAGAAATAGCTCAATACACGGTTTCACGAGAAAAGTTAAGTAAAAACAGTGATCACTTGAAAAAAGTTGAGATAAAACCAGACAGATATTAGAGTGGGTAATGGCCCTTGAAATGTTATCGTGAAAAGGTGTATTAGACACTTATTTGGGACCCTAGATTAGCTATAGCTATGAATAGTTTCTCTCGCTGAACGCTTGAATCTCTTACCTAGCAAAAATTCATTCCCTCCTGCAAGGGCAAATATAGCGAATTATGAGAGGAAGATGAGTTTTCAACCAAATGTACCTTATTCGGATAAATTTTTGCGCCGATTTATTTTCACGCATTGCCCTACCCTAGGTTCCGCAGAAAGAACAAAAGCTCATCTCTGGGAAAATTAAAGTTCAGACTTATAAGGATGCCCAGAAATCAAAAAAAATTAATTTCCAATAGTGCCACATGGTTTTTTATGACCAGACAACCTGGTACTCAAATTTCTGCTTGAACATCAAATAGCTAAAAAATAGTTGCTTTTCAGTGGTTCTAGATGTGATTTTTGGATTCCTCGGCCTGAAAAGCTTTCCTGGTCCAATTTTCAGCCCTCTATGTTATCTAGAAATGATTTTATTCACAAAACCATGATTTCCAAAACTCGTGATTTTGACGAGAATCCTGTCACACCCCTAATCTTAAAAGTGCTCTAATTTCTAAACTGTGTTCATTCAGGTGCTCAAATTTTCAGGATTTCCCTACTTTTATGGTATCTACCACTGGTAAAAATTTCAAGGAAATCTGTGAGGTAAGGGTGACATGGTCTGGATGATTTGACATGGAATTACCCAACATGAAACAAAATCTTTCTTCTTTATTCATATAGATAGATAGATAAACATTAACATTTTGTTCACAAATTTATTAAATACAAATTTATTGCCACTTGTTGAAAATTTAATCAGTCCCTCTGAAGAAAGGAACATTTGAACACAAATGCTAAATAACTGTCCAAAAAAATAAAATAATATTGCGGAACAGAACTGTTATATTAAAATCAAAACAATCATTCAATTACAAAAACAATAAGAAATAATAGTTAATTTATAAAATGTCCGGCGATTGTGCAGTATAGTTAAAAAAAAAACGGGTGTGAAAAAACAAATATTCAACAAGTAACTGTTACCAAAGGCAATAAAAATAAAAAATAAAACTGTTAACAAAGGCAATAAAAGTTACTTTTCTACCAATCCTCATGATATTTTTTTGTGTTTTAAAATCTTTAAAAGCGTTTTTATTTCAATTTAATATTTCGTTCAAATCCAATATTGTTATAGTTTGGATTCAAAATGGCCAACTCCAGTAACTATGTGAAAGTTCGCATTATCGCACCATCTTAAATCCATTTTTTACAAGCCTCTGAGGCAACGATACAAATTCTGAAAAAAAAACAACGCTTAAAAAAAGTTTACTTTCAGTAGCCTCGTAACTCTCGCTTCCCTTATTTTGTCCTCACATTCCATGAGCGATGTTTCAGACAAAGGAGGAAGAATTGCTGTTTTCTGGATTGGACTCTATTCGTCTAACACTTATTGTTGGCTATTTTTTTACCTTGAAGTAATATTTCTTTTCGCTCCTTACATTAAGTGGCTTCATGCCTTGTCTGGAGTGATTTCAATAAAAAAAAAAGTCGATAAACGATTGAATTTTCTTGCGTTTGGTAAAAGTTATTTATTGTGAATTTGTTGTTTTTTTTTCACCCTTTTTTTCTTAACCATACTACACAATCGCCAAATGTCCTTTTTCAAAATCAATATGTAAATTAGTTTACCTTTCGACTGATATCATATATGCATAAGCAGTATATAAAAATGATGGTACGTTTATTGTGGAATTAATTTGAAATAGGGCGTTTTGACTTTACAATTAGTGCGAGAAATGGGCCGAACTTAGATAGTTTTACAAAATGGCAAACAAAGTACGGAAAATATTTTTTTGTGATAATTTAAAAAAAAATTTTTTTGATTCACTTTCACTGCTTAATCTTTGATAATGAGAAGAAATTTTTTTTTAATTCACTTTCACTGCTTAATCTTTGATAATGAGAAGAAATTTTTTTTTAATTCACTTTCACTGCTTAATCTTTGATAATGAGAAGAAATTTTTCGAAAGATCTCAAAAATCTACATCTGATGTTTTTTCTGAGAGAAGTTTTTTTTTTCTTTCACCCATGAAAATGCGGAGACATTTGTCTGAAGTTGAAGCAGGTAAAACCGCTTCTTGAACATTCCTCAGACGGTTTATCATGCTCTAGATCATCTTTGATATCATAATCTCATATCTGATAACAAGGCTACCAATAATATGTTGAGTTATTAATAACAACCTACTCTCGACCCCCCCCCCGCACACAAAAAAAAAACATATTGAGTCATCTGCATATCTACATCACAATCAGCAGCATTATCCGCCCTCAAAATGCATACGTTCATCACCGAATTATATTTTTGAGGAACTATGTATGTATATATATATACATATTGTTAAAAATAACAGAATTCGTCTGTTTAATTATACCTTTTTTTTATTTTTTCAATTTTACTGATGGTCTTTTTTGTATTAAAATCAAAAAAATTAATCAATGTTCCATAGGTTTCACAAACGTTTTCGATTCTTCGTCAGGTGTCAAAAGTAAATGAACAAAAAAACTGGAGAAAGAAGAGAATTTTTTAAAAGATAGCGGAGAAACGTGCAGAGAACGTTTTCGCATTGTTCCAGGAAGTCTTTGACGATTTAAATTCAGCAAAGCTGGATGGCATCACGGAACAACATCTCTCTCTTTCTATATATATATATATATATTTATACATAACATTAGGTATGCGCATATGTTTATATATTTGTATGTATAGGATTTGCTACTAAACTAATTAACCGATAATCATGACTTTTAGAACACAGCTGCTAGGCGTACAGGTGGGTAATGTAGACTATATTTAGTTTAAAGTAGTTTTATGCAAAGAAGGGGTAGTAGCCCTTTGTGAAAATTCAGATACCCCCGATTTTTGTGAAGTTTTAACAATAGATATCAGGCATCAATGAATAAATATTCTCCAAATTTTAGTTTCTTTGTAGCATTTTAAAAGATTTTTAGGGTGCGTAACATGATAACAACCTCCCATTTGAAATTCAAGTATATCAGATTGCATTAAATTTAATCCATCGTCACTAATTTAGCAAGATTCCCTGAATTAAAATTTCTTAAGGCCTTTTAAGATAAAATCATAAATTTTAGTCATTTTCTCGAATGCAAAATCATGTAATTGATTTTGATCAAAACTGGAATAAAAATTCTAGACATAAGGTTTAGCAGCATTATATCTTGACTTTAATCTTTGTAAAGAGACATAAAAGTGGTGCAAAACTGTTATTTTCGTGGTGGAGTGGTTAATTTTATCTGACCTGGAGTGGGTATTATTCTAGTATATATATATATATATATATATATATATATATATCTTCTATATATATAAAATAGTAACTCTGTGTGTGTATGTGTCCACCTGATCGTTGTGTCTTATGTTCACCCAAACTGCTGGACAGAATTACTTGAAAATTGGCATGTGGAGTACTGACCTCTCAGTGACGGTCATAGGCTATATAAGAAATATATCACTTCAACGCTGAAAACTGTTTTTCCTTAGATTCAAATGAAATTTAAACCATAGGTAAATGACCAAAAGTGATGTCTAGTCCCAAAATTTCAGCAAATTTTGATAATATTAAGAGGGTCTCCAGGGGCACGAGCCCCCCCCCCCCCCACACACACTGTATTTTAAACCATAGGTCTACCAAAAATTCAAATAGGTTCAATTTCAATGAAATGTATATCTTATTCAATACATATTAAATAAGGATGATTTACACACACATTTTTATGTAGTTTTAATGGTTGAGAAACTTCCAAGACATATATATATATATATATATAAAGAAAGAGAGAGAGATATGAAAAACACTATACATTAGTGTTTTTTGAAAAAAAATATAAAATATATATGCTCTTACACATGTAATTGAGAACTCTGATCATTTACAATATAGTTATGGAATTAATAATCCAATGTAATGATAAAAAGGAAAACCGGAAATTGTTTATATGTTTATCATCGTTTCGTCTTTATTCAAAGACTTTCTCAAGATGACTGATTTGAAGAAAAACATAGAAATTAAAATTCAAAATATGTGGTGCATCTATGAAGTGGAATACATGTTTTTTTTTTACTATTGATGTTATATTTGTTTTGAAAAAAAGAATAAAATCATTGTTCCCACGTCATAGCTGCACCAGCTATTTTTAATTTTTTTAACTTAAATCAGTCATCTTTGAATAAAGACAAAACATTGGTGAGCATATAAGCAATTTACAGTTTTCATTTTTTTAAATTAGGCGAAACAGCTGTAAGTTACAAGAAATAAAAATGCTTTAAAAAAAGGTATGAATTTGTTCAATTATGTGTGTGTGTGTGTATATATATATATATATATATATATATATATATATATATCGCCACTGATTCATAGTCAAGCCTCATACCCCTCGGTCGGCGTCAACTAGCATGGAAATTAGGAGAGATTTAAATCTATAAACGCCAAATCAGCGAGTGGGTACAGCGAACAGAGTACAGTGATTCAACAACAACAACAACAAACGGGGTTGGAATCTCACTTTAAGCCGTAGTATTACTGCTCGTTATTGAGGTGTACCAATCCTTCCTTGTAAAGGGGGCTATAATTATAGTTTTTAAAGTAAATATTAATTATTATTACCTACAGACATCGATGTTTCATGCTCACATAATCTTCAGTGTAGGGGATGTTAATTCACATCAGTCGGAGGGTTTGAACCCGGTTTACAAATCGCCACTGATTCATAGTCGAGTTTCACACACACATACATTATATATATATATATATATATATATATAAGATAAATGAAAGAAGAGGGATAAACATGTATGAATGACAAATCTATTTCAACTTCGATTGTTCAATGCAAGGTGTACTCGGTAAAAACATGTTTATTATTTTTTCCTGAAGCCAAGACTTTTCAAAGATTAAAATTTTATCATCAGAGGAATTACATAGATGGATAAGTTGGCAGTAGAAAAGCCAAAATTCAAAATTTGAAAAAATATAAAGTAATGGAGAGTGAGAGTGTGCTTGTAAAAAAAAAAAATATGGTGTCTGTCCAGTTGGTGAATGTCCGTTGGTGTCCTCAAAAATGTATGTACCCTTTGAACTGTTATAACTCGTTCAATTTACTGATTTTAACTTGCCATGATTAATAGAAGAGTAAGGATACACATTTAAAAATACTGACAGTAAAATTAACAAAAAGGTAGAAAATTAACTTTTAATAAACGTAAAGGCTATTTGAGGTAATTAAAGAATGTTCATAAAATGAATCCTTACCCTAACTCATTCTGCTCAATACACCTTTCATATCATGATACATTGGATCTACAAACGTCTTGCAACATTTCCTCTACCATGTTCATAAATTAACCCGAACCTATACGTGGGTTCAGGTTAAGGTTAGGGTTAATTTATGAACATTCTAAAATTACCCGAAGTAGCCTTTGCATTATTATTAAATTAATATTAAAAGATAATTGTAAATGTTTTTTAAAATTTTACTGTCAGTATTTTTTCACCTCTCCCACCATTTGAATTATACTCTCCCCCCCCCCTATTTTCAAAGTTGTCTTTACCTTTTCGAATCTTTTTCTCATCAACCATAATACTACCCACATTTTGAACACAGTTTCCCCCTCCCTCTTTCCCTAACCTCTCAAAATCCATGCCACACTTCATCACAACCAAAATCTAAGCCCCCCTTTCACCTCTCCCACTCTAAGGTCATTTCAATTATATTCTCACTCTCCCCATTTCATAGCTGTCTCAATCTTGTCCACTTAAAGTTTTTAATATTCATTTGATTCTTTTTCGACCATTGACTCTCACATCCTGGACTCTCTGGGGTTCGTAGTAGCTACGGCTGCTATATCTCCTCATTTCACCACCATGTCTACCCCAAACTTTTATGTACTTGCATGACATTTTTCTTCAAACTATCATCCTGAGGAAGTCTTACAATAAAGATGAAACGTTGATGAATACATAAACAACTATCTTTTGGTTTTTCCTTTTTCATTTCCCATTACGTTGGATTACTTTCATCCTTCCTTTCTCATATATATATATATATATATATATATATATATATATATATATATATATATATATATATATATATAATGTTTTCTTTAAAGCTTCACTTCTCTTGGCTTTTAAAGATAACTCCTACAGATGCTACATAAAAAATCAGTCGGTATAAGGTTTTAGAATTAAAAAGAAAAAATATTTTTTTTTTTCAAAGATAAATGTCCCAACCATTTTTTATTCATTCAATTAAATAAAAAAAATTACAAAATGTATTTATTATTTTTTTTACCCAAGCGGGAGCGTAGAAATATCTGGTATAGTACTCAGGTGCGGGATTACCCTACTTGTTGAGATTGACTCACAGCTCTTGTCAGATCATCCATTTAAGAGAATGAAAACTCTGATGTAAAACCCCCGTGTCCTGACTTCTGACGTGCTGTAGCGGGAGGCCTCCTCAGTCCTGGTCAACAACCTTCTTAGAGCTGGAGACTCAAACAAAATATCTAGTTTGCAAATGTACAATTGCTTAAGGAGTCAACAGGCTCCATCTACCGCTTCGCTTGCACTTTTTTGTCTATTAGCCAGGCGCAGAGGTACCACCACAGGAACACTTTAAAGACACCCAGTCCACGTTTTTTTTTTTTAAATAAGAAAAAGCTGATGAAAGCACTTTAGTAGAGTAAGACTATGGTTGATCAACAGGTTTCAGTAAGTACCAATTGAAATGAAGTTCTGGTGTAATCCCATAACTTAAGGGGTAGATAGGCTCTGCCTGTCACCCAGCTTGCACTCCTTCATTTGTCTATTAGCCAAGTGTTGAGGTACCATTACAGAAACATTGCAAAGACACCCAGTGCCTGGCCTTGTAATTTTAATAAGCAAACAATTTATTGGAGAAACCCCCTAAAAAAACTATTGCATGATAATGTCCTAAAATTGAGATGCAAAATTAATTGCTTGTTATCTAATCTGAATAAAAAGACGGCCAATAATCATGTTTCGTCGAGGATTGATGTCAATGGCCCTCTGCTTCTGAAAAATAATACCAACGATGAATAATTAATTGTTAACAGGAGAAAATATAGCTGAAGAATATAAACAATTCCCATCCCTTCAGGAATGGTTGAATTCAGGATAAATTCTTTGAAGTTTAATTTCTTTACTATTTATTTTATTAAATAAATATATTTCACATGTATTATATTAAAAAAATGAATAAAAATTTAGGATTTATTCCTCTAAAACACTTTCTTCATTTTTTTAATTATTTTACTGCTTTATTGTACTCGTTCCTAATGTTAATATTACTTTTATTAATTTGCCAAGACCTTCGTTCCTTACAGAAATATATTTTTGTGACAAAAACCATTTTTATGAAGATACTGAATTAATATATATATATATATATTTATTTATTATTATCCACATACGTATATATGTTTCGTCTTTTTCAAGACTCGTCAGTGCGGATGATAAAACTATGCCGCAGGTCGCTGGATTCAAAGACAGAACTAAAGTCACCCTTTTGACTTCCATGCAAACACCCCCCCCCCCCACACACACACACACCTCAGCCACTTATATAACTTTATGAAAAGGAAGGGAAATCAGCCTACTTAAGATTTCGATTGTTCAATCTTTCCTTTTTATTATTTTATATGTATATAATATATATATATATATATATATATATAACATTTTTATACAATAGCTGTTGCTTGTACAGCAACATTGCTTCTAAAAAAGACTTCATCAGATGATAACTCTGTGTTCACGTATGGTTTGGGAACCCGAAGCATCATTACCACTAGCCCAGAGCGGCCAGTGTCGAAATCACCCAAATGCAAGTTTACACCTACATAAGTTTCTTCTATACTAGTTGTTCTACCAAGACTTTGGAGTCTAGTCTACCCTACTATTCTATCTCTAGCATAGTTGGGGAGAGAAAGATTGATACTTTTTTCGAGAGAGTATTAGTGAAAGTGATTTAATTGCTCTGACTGAACATGGCTCGCCGAGACAAAAGTCTGTAACGATAATCACGGCACAACCACTGCTTCCTCTATTGCAGGAGTAAACGGAACTGAAACAATGAGAAAAGGTGAAACTGCAGGCAGTAAAATGATATCATTGTGTGAGGATCCGTCAACAATGGTGATTATATTGTTGTGATGGGTATCGCATTGTTTACAGAGGTTGCGGCTTTAAACTGGAGCGTGTATACAAACACTGCACAAGATTCTCCTGTCTGTTTATATTAGCCCGTTCAGCTGTTTCGTCTCAGACGAAGGCTGCCTCCTGTCAGGGCACGGCCAGCTGTAACGTAAGGAACTAAAGATTTAGATTTTAAGAAAAAAGCAACAACAATAATACACACGCACATACATAAAGTGAGTAGCTCTGGAAACAATTTGACAGACTACAAAATCAAATGACACTTCCATGATCAAAGTTTCTTTCCAAGAACTTCCCACCTGTAGAACACGTTGCTGCAGGAATGGTTCCCTACAAACTACAACATGATAGTTTTCAAGTCCAATGTCAACAAATATCTGTCATGTCGTCCTGTGAATTATTCATAGTCCTCAATCCTTTCATAGTACTGTTTCATTACCCAACTGAAAACCTCACTAACCTTTATCCTCGAGTGGCTTTTGGCCTTGGTAAGTGGTAGAACCATTAGTATATATATAAAAAAAAAGAAATCTGTTGCTAAGGTTACTGGAAAAATGGTGTGATCATTAATCCAATCCAAAAGGTACCTGTTGACGCAATCGTCTACCTGTATAAGAGAAAATTGAAAACGCGCGCACAAAAACATCAAACACGATGACGCCAACTTTCAAAAAGTTCGACTCCCGAATTGTAATTAACAATTCTCCATAAAACGATGACGTCAACTTTCAAAAGTTCGACTCTCGAATTGTAATTAACAATTCTCCAAAACACGAATCTCATCAATCGAGTAACTTTACACGAACGATGCCAACTCAATTTTTTCTCCTTTTTTTTCACTGAACACTTGACGTGGTCCCAACTTGTCACATGAACTTTTCTTTTTCTAGATCTCTTGGGAGGAAAGTTTGTCCTTTTTATCTCAACGAGAATTCGCCCATGCAAACGAATGCTCATTTGCATAATAGAATTCTTGTCATCACACAGAAATAACAAGATTCTATCTTGTAATCGGGATGCTCTAGGTTCAATCCCCAATAAATGACACACGGTGCATCCCTCTCTCTTTCACCTTATGAACTCGCATGATGGCTGTTACACTACTGCCACGTCTGGAGTTGTACCGATTAGAGCACCCTTTCTTGCCTTGACAGAATGCAAAATCGATTTAGCAATGTAGTGGGGACTTCTCATCCCTACAGCCGCTTTTTCACAGAAGAAACATTGCTAATTTGTCTCCACTATATTGTTAGTACAAAATCGACTTCACAATCTAGTGGGGAGAAAGGTGATCTCTTCTCTTCCCTAGAAGAGACGTGGCTAGTCTTTCTCTACTCAATCGTTAGTTTCATCGTATGTGCTCGACTGAGCTCCAATCTCTGTTTAAATCATGTAAAACGTTCACAGCAAAAACTCGTCTACTGCAACCAGTGCAAAGAACTTTCCCTTCTTCCTGTGTGTACCAAAAGCCAAACGAAACTTCCATGAACAGAGTTTCTTTCCAAAATCTTTCCATCTCTGGAGCACATGCCGTGGTGCTGCTTCCCAGCTTACTACAACATGATCGTCTTCAAGTACAATGTCAACAAATACTTGTCATGGTTAGGGTTCAGCTATCGAGCTGTTAAAGAATCAATTTCTGACCATTTCACCCATCGTTTCCAATAGTGTTGTTCATCATCCAGTCTCATTCACCCTTATCCTTGAGTGGCTTTTGGCCTTGCTAAGTGGTGACTCTTTAGTATAAAAAAAAATGAAAGCAGGAATTGGATTTAATTGTGTAATTAAAGTCTAGATGGCACAATCGTTTCTTTGCATCTATTAGAAAGCTGAATGTGTTTCTAAACGCTGTTCTTCTGGAGAGCAGAATGTGATACTATATATTTAAAAAAAACAATTTTTTTTATGGAAATTGCTGCAGACAAGGTATAAAGCCACTTGATGTAAGGAGCAAAAAAAAAATACCACTTCAATGTCAAAAACTAGCCAACGATAAGTGTTATATCGATAGATTTCGACCCAGAAAACAACAATTTTATCCCTTTGTTCAGAAACATCACTCATGGAATGTGAGGACTAAAGGACAAAATAAAAGAAGCGAAAGTTACGAGGCTGCTGAAAGTAAACACAAAGTCCACTTTCTACTCTCTTTGGTCTTTTGGCTAAGATCAAAGTGTAGTATCTGTTCCGATGGATACTGAACCCCATAGACTGGTATTGTCTTGGCCTTCGGGGCTTGATTTACGCCGGTCTATGGGACGGTCCTGTGCAGTTCTAGGAGGTGCACCCTCCCAGGCTTTGCCTCCCCTCTTTGGGGAGGAGTAAGTTTATTGCTTACTGTCTGAGGCGCCTCTACCGGGGAATGCCGACTGGGCTGCCCAGGCAATTTTTAAATGGCCAGAGTGCTCACCTCTCGAGCGCTGGCTTATCTAATCCCACTTTCCCGACCTTGTGTCACATCTTACCTTGTGGGAGGTAGATAAATAACTATATACTCACTCACGGCCTTTTGGCTAAGATCAAAGTGTAGTATCTGTTCCGATGGATACTGCACCCCATAGACTGGTATTGTCTTGGCCTTCGGGCCTTGATTTACACCGGTCTATGGGTCTGTCCTGTGCAGTTCTAGGAGGTCCACCCTCCCCTCTTTGGGGAGGAGTAAGTTTATTGCTTACTGCCTGAGGCGCCCCTACCGGGAATGCCGACGGGCTGTCCAGGCAATTTTTAAACCCCACTTTCCCGACCTTGGGTCACATCTTACTTGTGGGAGTAAGATAAAAACTGGCCTTGTGCCTAACTCCTGGAGAGGAGTAAATCAATACTCTCCTTATATACTAATACTAATTTTGAATACTAAGACTCAAACCGGAAGTTACTCAAGCAAAAACTTATTAAATTCTTTTTAGATTAAATGTATCTCTTTTTTATATGAAACATGCAGACGTAGCTATAGACATACCTTAATTTAGATGCCACATCAGGGGAGTTGCCGCTCAGAGTACTCTTTTTTTCTGTCGACAGAGTACCAAATCAACTTCACAATCTAGTGGAGGGATGATCTCTTCTCTTCCTGCATCCGCTTTCTCATAGAAGAGACGTTGCAAGTTTTTACCTACTCTATTGTTATTTCCATTTCGACTGAGCTCCAATCTCTGGTAACTCCCTGTAAAACATTCACAGCAAGAACTTGTCCTCCTACCATGACTGCAAAGAACATTTATTTCAAACATCAAACGAAATTTCTATAAATAGAGTTATTTTTCAAGAACTTCTCGTCTGTGGAACACGTTGCCACATGCGTGGTTCCCTGAGGGCTACAGGATTGTGATTTTCAGTGGCGGGACTAGGGCGCCAAGATCAGGGGCAGCAAAATACCCTCCGGTCAAGCCCCAAAAGCGTACGCATATTTTAAAATAACATTAACTGGGCGTCACTCTCGTTGATATGACATTTCACAAATTGAAATATAATTAAATAGTGTCTAGCAGAGTTCATATAGTCACGAAATAGGGTTTAGGTTTAGGGTTAGAATAGGGTACACTACACCATTACAATAAGTGACTTTGCTTCTACAAAAGCTTGCAAAGTCAAAATTCGATAAATCTGTTTATCAGTTAATTTAAAAAAAACAAACAATTTTTGTTTGTTTTTGAAATTCATTGTTTTTTCCATCAACATCTTTAATTTCTTTTTGTCTTCCAACAAAAACGGTCGGATCTTATGAATAGGGCCCTGGGCGGCACTTTGCCTCGGTACGTCACTGGTCATTTTGAAATCTAATGTCAATAAACACTCGTCATAAACCGTCCTTATAAATCATCAAATTTTATTTGTTCTATTCGTTAATTTCAATCGTCTCAAGATATTGATCATGATTCAACTAACAATCTATCGATCTCGTTAACCATTATGCTAGTGCACCAACCACTAGCCTCTGCCTCTTAGACAGGCTCCAAAAAAGAGCTTCTAATCTAATAGGTCGCACACTATCTAACAAGCTCCATCCTCTGCCCCATCGTCACAATGTTGCATCCTTGTGCTAGTTTTGCAAGTACTTTAATGTAATGTGCTCCGACGAATGTGCTGCACTTGTGCCCTCTCTATGTAAATACACACGATCAACCCGTCAGTAATCAAGATCCTGCCCTTCCACTGTTGAGGTCTCCAGATGCCGAAGGACTTTCTACTCCAATAGCGTCATTCCTGCTTCCTTGACCGTATTAACATGCAGAAGTGTAAATGTAATGTGAACAAGTATCTTGTTGCACAACTCCCCAATTAAGATGTCCCTAATTCACAGTAGCCCCTTACGTCTTGGTGGCATTGTACCTTGTTTGAGGTGAACCAAAGTAAAAAAAAATAAAAATAAAAAAAAGCGTTCAATTTGGATTCGTTTTCTGGATTTCACTTCTATCACTTGCAAAGTCATAGCACTATCTTAACATGAATTTTCTTTTTAATTCAGAAATTTTCCTCACTTTAAGTTGTGTACTTGATGCCAAAGGTTTTCCTTACTGGTGCGGCTTGGTGCTTCCACATCTTCTGCGCTGGTGTACCAGGTCAGGCTGTCTGAAGATACTGGCTTCCTGACCAAAAATGCACCAAACATTGATGTTATTTTTTTCTTTCCCCTTTGCACAACTCGGTCATGTTCTGCAAAGCCAAAAACAAACGAACAATTTTCCTCTACAAAACAACCAAACCAAACACCATGAATAAATACTTGAACATATAAAGAAGTTGAAGCATAAAAACTTTTGCCAAAATGACCAGATTCGGCATTAAATAACCCGAAAAGGGTTGATATGCCGTAAAACAAACAACCAAACAAATCACATCTTCTGCACTGGCTGAAATTGGTAAATTGTTTGATAGCACTAATTTCTTCCATTTTTCGGTCTTTCATCTCTGATAATTGCTCCACGTGGCTGAGTGAAGCTTCATGTAGTTGAAGCATCTTGTAGTGTGAGCTCGTCACCCTTTGCTTATAACTACTTTCATAATTCTGAATCTTTTAGTTTCTGCAATTACCTGCTCAATTAAACATTCGTCAGTTTCTCGAGTATCATGAAATTGGCATTTCTTTTATTTTCGCCGGCATCTTGTGAGAAAACCATCAATATTTTCAAACTCTTTTGGCATAAACTTTTGTAAATAGAAACGAACAATTCTAGAATTATCAGGTTGTTTGGCACGTTGTACTGGAGCATATAGAGAGTTTTCAAAAATAGAAGAGGAAAAAAAAAGAGAAACTAGGATTGGACTTGTATAATTTAGCTGATTTAATTTGCAAACACAAAATAGCATAAAATGTATCTTGTGACCTTTTATTCACACCAGCCTTGAATTAGGGTCAGGGTCAGGGTTATGGGTTTTGTGGAAGCTAAGTGAAGCTGTACTGGAAATGATTTCAGCTTAATCATCGGAAGCCATTTTTTTCGGTTTAGGTCGCTGCACTGTGGAACAGGCTGCCAAAAGCCATGGGCAGTCTTCAGATGACCAAAATGTTCAAGACAGCGCTGAATGCATCATGGCCGCTGATCTTTGGATAATTACCCACCACTTGAGCAGTGGATGATGCGTGGGAATGCGATTCTGGTGTAAAGCATGATCAATCAAAATTTAAATATACTTTTCAAGTAGTTTATCTCCCTAACGCGAAGTCATCGTCTCCACGGACCCAAGCAAAATGCCTTACCATAGTCACTTTCATTTCATTAGAATAAAGGCAGCATTCTCTGTGCATGTTTATGAGGTAGTGAAGATGTCTATAATATCTAGGTTTAAAGTCGCCTTGGACAAACATTCAGGTGGTATATAGATGTACACATCTTCTAACTGTCCTTTTACATGGCTTGTTGCACTTTGCTATTTTTTGCCAATAAACTTGATTTGGTTTGCTGTGACACTTAGATGAGGTCACTGGCCAGACCTCACATGAGAAGAGAAGAACACCTGGCCCTCATCTAGATAAGAATTGTTGAGGAAACACTTTATGCTATTTTGTTGCTTTTCAACCAGTTTATTGTAGGCTCAATCAAATTGCTTGCATTAAAGTTCAATATCTGGCACAAGTTCAAAATGCAAGATTCCTTTGAAGTGTTGCAAGATGTTACTTATGATCTTTTTTCCAAATTATTTTAACACAACGCACAAACTTTTATAGAATTTCTGATGAGTTCAGAATTTATCAAATTTCAGTTTATTTTCTTGTTTCGAACTTTCTTATAAAGAAGAAAGAAATGATAAATCTGAATTTGATTTATTATAACTTCTCAAAATAAATTGAGTGTGAAACAATTATAAAAAAAATCCTCTTGATATGGATGACTTTCAAATTATCTGGGTTTTTTTTTTTGTATGAATGGCATTGAGCTTCTATCTTGCAGATTTTAAACTAATATTTCTTAATGAAAAACTTTTTTAAAAAAATAATCTTTGTCTATAATAAAGCTCCCCCCCAAACAATAGTAACATAAATGATAAAAGCAGCCGAGTGCTAAAACACGCCTTCTCTGACAAAATGCAGTGAGGCAGCTCAGCTGTTCTCCTTAACGGGTTAAATCTAGAGGGAGCAGATGAACGTTAAGCGTGTCAAAATCTGTCATATCTTGATTACCTTCTATTCAAATACTTCTTCCTCCTGCCATTTTTTTTTTCTTACGATTCAACAGACCTTAAAAACTTACCTATTAATTAAAACATTTCCAGTATGCATATATATACACACACATGTATCAATGCACACACACACATAACACACACACACACATATATATATATATATATATATATATATAAGAAAGTATGAAGGTGAGAATTCCAAGGCAGGAGCAATGCAATGTTAAGAACCGGAAGGTGGAATATAGGATGAACAAAAATAAATGACAAGAGACAGTAAATCTCAGATCAATTCATTTATATTTCAAAAATTTAAATATAAAGACGGTAAGTTGTAAAATTAGTGGGCTTACTGTTAAATATTTAAAGGTAGATATATATTTCATGATTTTCTTTGGGGTACCGAATTTTATTAGGGCAATTACGAAGGGAAGACATTATTTATCTATTATGATTAAAAGATACAAGGGGAAAAAAATGTGCCAGTCGACCAGTTTTGCCCACACTTAACGAGAACTGTATCGTGGGATTTTAAAAGGGGAGAATGTAAAAATGAAAAATGATAGTATATATTTAAAACAAAGAGAGTGTTGTTATTTACAATGAGGGATGTGTCTTAGAGACTAATCACACTCAACCCCAACAGACACTCCTTCTGTTTACAGAGCGAGGACCGTTTAAGACGTACATGGATAGCTTCCAAGATTTTAAGGTGGAAAATGAAGTCAGCACTACTCAAGATGGTAAATGAGTCAATGCTGAAGTTTGTTGCGCACAACGGGTTTTTAATCAAATAGTCGGTTATAGAGGACTCGTATGTGCCTGTTGGAGTTGAGTGTGATTAGTCTCGAAGACACATTATTATTATTTTATTAAAAACTGTGTTCTGCAGCTACAGTAGTCAAATGACATCCCGTAGCTGCAATCAGTCCTCCATGCTAGTCCCAGGCCATCTGGCCTTGTCATGTGTAAGTTGTCGTAGGCAATGAAGTTTCGCTGTACGTAGCGGTCCTAGTCCCGCCTGCTTGAGGTCAGCACGTAGTGTGCCGAGCAGATTTGTGCAGTACCGTCCTAGTCGCGATGCTCTCTTTGTTTTAATATATATATATATATATATATATATATATATATATATATATAAAGTGAAATATTTTTGAAAATCAACACATCGTGCAATTAAATGAAAAAATCATTTATTTATTTATTTATTTTTTTTAAAAGTTTTTGTTGTAGAACAATTTCATCAGACGAGACTGTCTTATAGTTTGTTTGTTTTCTGCTTCTTTCTCATTTTGATTGCATTAACCCCGAGGGGTCGAATCACGGTAAAGGCAAAAGAGCACGTCAAGTTCTAGAAGACGTTAGGAAAAGTAGAGTCCGGTCGATGTTATGCGCAGATTGGTACTTTTTGAATAAGGAAATTTAAAAAAAAATCATTTATTTGATTTTTTTTTTTTTTTTTTTTTTTGCAAGCTTTCATATGTATGGATATGTTTGTGTATGTATATATATATATATGTATATATATATATATATATATATATATATATATATATATATATATATATACACACACACACATATACATACACAAACATATCCATACATATACTCATACAGACATATATACATATACAAACACATTAACAAAGATGGGACCTCTTAATAAAATATTAAAAGCCAAAGAAAATTATCTTTTTTATTTCGTTTTTTTTTTTAAACGTTTAGTTTTCTGGAGCTTTTAACTTTTTACTATTCTTGTACTTATTATAATGGAGGTATATCGAACTTAATTTATATTCCTATTATATCCAATTTATTTATAACTATTAATTGCTATTACCTGTGAGTTATTTTTTAAATTCTTTATTTGTTAGTTGTTAAATATGTTAATCTAAGTGACCTTTAAAAATACTGACTAATAATTTAACTAATTAGTTAATAATAATTTTTTATTTATATCTTACCCCCCCCCCCCACATCCCCCAAAAAAGCACATTTCCACTGAGACATAAGGGGCTACTGTGAATCAGGGGCCAGATTTATAGGGAGCATCCTAATTGAGAAGTTTAGCAGCGAGATGTTCGTTTACATTACATTTAAATTTCTGCATGTCGGTACAATCAGAGAAACAAGGAGCAGGGAGGGAATTCCAAAGGCTAGCAGTTCGAGGAAAGAAGCTATTAGAGTAGAAAGCCCTCCGGCATCTGGGGATCTCCACGGTGAATCGATGGGATTTAGCTGATTGTCAAGTTGGTCGGGTGTATTTAGCGTAATAATATCTATTGCTTATCTAGTGAAATTATTATTGTTATGTTAATTTGCGTTGAGACACATCGCTGTCTCGTTTCCACTAAAGATAAGTAAACCTAAACCCAAACCCAAATTTATTAAAAAAATTCATTTTTCATTTCTGCTATAGTTAATGCATACACGAAAAAAAAATGTCAGTTTTTCTAGTTAAATTGTGAGCTAGTGAAAAAAAAAAAACTTCATTTTTGGATGAGAGAAAATTCAAACTATGTAGAACACACAGAAAAAGAAATCTTTATTTTCCAATAGTGTCACATACTTTTTTTGAAGTGTGGAAGTGCCACGCCCAAATTTAGGCAAACATATACAATAACTCAAGGACAGTTTATTTTTAGAAGTTTTAAATGTGATTTTTGGATTCCTTCTGCAAAAAAACTTTGCCTGTACCAATTTTTAACGTTCTAGCTAGTTTAGAATTCATTTTATGCACAAAAAATGTAGTTTTCTGATGTCGCGATTTTGCGGCCTTTTGCGACATACCTGAAGTCTTAAAAATGCAATATTTTGGAAACCATTTGGAGTTACTAGCTCAAATTTTCAGGATTGTCTAGTTTTTATGATATCAACAACTGGGGAAAGTTTGAAAAAAATCTGAGAGTGAGAGGTATGGGCTACATGGTGAAGATGATTTGACATAGAATTACCTGTCCTAAAATGAAGCAATGCTGTCACCTCCTGGTGAGGTGCGGCTCAGAGCACTCTTTTTTGCCTTGAGAAGAGTACAAAATCGACTTCGAAATCTAGTGAGGAATGATCTCCTCTGTTTCTTACAACCCCTTTCTCACAGAATAGACGTTGCTAGTCTCTCTCTACGCTATCGTTATTTCAATGGAAGGTACTCGACTGAGTTCCAATCTCTGGTTACAAGACATTCACAGTAAGAACTCGTTTTCTACCACAACAGAAAAAAAACTTTCCTTTCTGTCTAAGTGTGCCTAGCGTCAGGCAGAATTTCCATGACAGAGCGTCTTTATAAGGGCTTCTTGTCTGTGGAACACCTTATCATGGGACTGCTTTCCTGCAGACTACAACATGCCTGTCTTCAAATCCAATATCAACAAATACTTGGTCATAAACCGTCTCCATAATGAACCAAACTTTGTTCATTCCCTTAATAATTTTCAATCCTTTCATAATATTCTTCATCATTAGACCGATAATCTATCCATCTCATTAATGCTTATCCTTGAGTGGCTTTTGGCCTTGATGAGTAAGTTACTCATCAAGTTACAAAAAAAATTAGTAGTAGTATATTAGTTGTATTCTGGATCCCCTTATAGCATGTTTTCCATGCAAGGGTGCATTATGCTAAATTTGGTGGAATTCAGACCAGTAGTTTTGGAGCCTATAAGTCACACACACACACACACACACACACACACACACACACACACACACACACACACAAATGTTTTCATCGAAAGTTTCTAATCAGAAAAGCATATTTGCTGTCTGTTCAAAATTTGCTGGAGAATTAGCCTAATCTATAAGAATCATTGGAATTAGGATAATCCATTCTGTTAATTACGTTAACCGCTTCTTAATCCAGCCACTTGCCTTTGATATCAACATCCTTTAGCAAGTCATTCTCATAAAAAGATTAAACTATTTCTTAAGTCATTTAATTGCAAGATACATTGAGCTGCAATACGTGGTTAATTACTTTGACGGAAGATATAAATATGATTCTGGATGTGAATATACGTTTTACACATCGGATTTATGGCAAATCTGCGCATTTTCTGTGTCATTTAATCCTGCAAACTATTCAATGTATCTCAAGCTCCTGTCTCATCGTCGCGATGTTGCATCCCTGTGCTTGTTTTACAAGTACTTCCAGTGAATGTGCTCCGACAAACTTTCACCTGGTGCTACCAGATCAGGCTGTCTGAAAATACCGGCTTCCTGACCTAAAATTCACCAAACATTGATGCTATTGTTTTTTTTCCTTTTCCTTTGCAAAACTCAAAGCCAAAAACAAAAACAACAATTTTCCTCTACAAAACAGCCAAATTAGATTTGGCATTAAATAACCCGAAAAGGGTTGATATGCCGTAAATCAAAACAACTAAACCAAACACCATAAATAAATATTTGAAGACATAAAGAACTCGAAGCATAAAAACTTTTTACCAACAATGACCGACAAACTTTCTGCACTTGTGCTCCCTCAACGGTAATACCCTGACCAACCTGACTAGCAACAAAATCCCAGCCCTTCACTGTAGAGATTAAATATGTTAAAACAGAACGAAGAGAGAGAGAGAGAGTTTTGTATTCTTTTTCTTATCGATTAATTTTATCTTTTTCTTATCGATTAATTTTATCTTTTTCTTATCGATTAATTTTATCTTTTTCTTATCGATTAGTTTTGTCTTCTTATTATCGATTAGTTTTGTCTTCTTATTATCGATTAGTTTTGTCTTCTCTTTCTTATTGATTAATTTTGTCTTCTCTTTCTTATGAATCAGTTTTGTCTTCCTTTTCTTATCAATAGAAAGAAAGAGAGGGAGACAAGGTTTTTTCTTTTTTTATCGATTAATTTCGTTTCAATGATTTCAAGTAATGAATGAGAATTAAATTACAAAGCAATAGCAAGAAATGACTGATAGAAATAATATAATCCAAATAGAAATAACAAAGATAAAAATGGAGAAAAAATGTAATTGTAAAGTAATGGCACATTGCCCCTTACAAAATAACTGTTTAGCAAAAAGCATAATCTACTTAGCCATAATATATACCAATAAAAAATATTTTTTTAAAATACTATATAGGAGAAACCGCACTAATTAAAAAAAAAGGATATATTATAATCAAAATCACATTGAAATAACAAAAAAGAAAGATATATTATATCATTATTGAACCACTACTCGGAACTTGACTGGTAGTTCAGTGGTAAATCTTAAGATGGGCTAAAAACATGCAAATGTTTAGACGAGCCATGTAATTTATATTTGAGTGAAAAAATTAGAAATTTTAAAGTTTAACCCTCTTAGCGACAAGTTTACCGTATTGGCGGCTGAAAACGACCTTGTTAGCTCGCATCATATTTGTGACGTTATGGGGAATCCCTGGATGTATAGTTTTGTATATGGTGCTGTAGAAGTTATTACCGCAGTCTTTGGTCGAATTTTGTGGATGTTTCGCAGATTTTTCAGCTAAAAATGGCTAGGAAATACTATACTCTTGACCAGGCATTGGATATAGTGACCGCTGATAGCGATTCAGGGAGTGAACTGGAGTTTTAAAAATAGGTGTAAAAAAAATCATTTTTCTACAAAGAAAAAATGTCAGCGCTCAGAGGGTTAAAGATAAACAAAAAAAGGTTTTAATTGTAGAAGCAAAATAGCCTCAAACTGTAGACACGGAGTAAAAGTTATTTTCGGCTAAAAATATATACTTTTAATAATATAAATCTTAAAGGGAAAAAATGGTGAAAGTTGAACAAAAATAATTTGACCAGGATAATTAATTCAGAACTTTGGTGGTATAGCAAGGTCACCCTTTGTCCATTTGACCCACTTAGTATTGAAGTGTGTCCAAATCTCTTTTAAACAGAGGAACGTGTAATCTATTCATGTATTCAGTACTGTTGTAGTAAGTAGTGAAATGTGACTGTCAGCTCGATGGTCGAGTTTCGACCCTGGCTTGAAGTACTTGCTTGCATAGCCGCACTGAAGAGCTGTAATACAACGAAACAGTCTGCCTGTTGATGACTATATATTTCTAGTATATGTCAAAAATTTGTTGAAAAGAAACCAATAAAGTGCTTGATCGTAGAGCTAAAATTTAAAAAAATGTTAAACTATACATTATAGTGTCTGTTAGGTATACCACGGTTTCATCGTTACGGACAAACGGTCTCTGGGGTAGTTTTTTCCCTGTTTTTATCATTTGTACTTGTTTTCTTCTTTCCACCCCTAATTTGCTCTCTTTGCATAAGACTAAATTTTACTAAATATAGGCCACATTACCCACCCTTACGCCTAGCAGCTGTGTTCCAAAATTCATAAATATTGGTTAATTAGTTTAGGAGTGAATCGTATACATAGAACTATATAAACATATACACATACCCAACTTATATATATTCTCATTTTATTTATTTATTGTTTCATTTGCGATACTGATAATTTTCTTTATTTTCTTTTGTTTATATCTCTCTTGCACTTGGTTCAACGGGTATATTCGCCAGGTAGTTTTTTAAATTCGTTTTCATGAGTCCGGTTGCTCCTATAATTACTGGAATGATGGAGATCTGCCTAAGATTCCAGTTTCTTTTCATGTCGTACATAAGACGTTGGTATTTCGTTATCTTTTGATAATTGAACGCATTCAACTATTTATACGGAAACACATTTGCCTTAATGCTAGGTGGGAATTAATGTTTCCTTCACAACTATAATGTCCCTATATGAGAACGTACATATTTAAAAAACATAATTATTCACGGACACATGTTTCGTTGTACAGAGCAGGTCCTATGGAGGGGGAGGGGGGCATTAGTGAATGGAACAATGATTCCCACCTAGCATTAAGGTAAATGCTTTTCCTTATAAATAGTTGAATGCATTCAATTATTGTTTCTCCATAGCTCCTTCAAGTTAGGAGGGCACTTAGAGATTCGGAACCACTTCCATTTTCTTCCCTGGAAATTTTTTTCGTAAGAATAAACTTTTAGATTTTATGTAGATTCTCTGCCCTTTCGTTCGGAACACACAAACATACACATACACAGACATTGAGTTTTATATATATATATATATATATATATATATATATATCAACAATATTAGGCTACATTCCAGTGACCAAGATTTTATTCATTTTTCTGATCATTTTTTTTCAAAACAAAAACTTTAGTATATTTTTACGGACCGTTTCATTCACAGAAAAACATCCACAGAAGTTTTTGTTTTGAAAAAATGATCAGAAAAATAAATAAAATCTTGGTTACTGGAATGTAGCCTAATATTGTTTATTTATTCATATATGCTCTGTTGTTATGTTAACAATCATCGAGCTTTTACTTTGAAAAGGTTGGTCTCTCCCCATCTCTTTCTCTCTCTTTATATGTATATATATATATATATATATATATAAATATATATATACTGATACTAGCGCCATAGCCTAACACTTAACTAACGACCACTCCTGCCCCCGATCGGAATTCAAAAAACTCTTAGTAGAAAATACCAAAATCTTAGAATTTAGTATCTTTTTTGGTTTTTATATATAGGGCTATATATAAAAACCAAAAAATCCCTAATTAATAGAATTAATTTTAATATCAGTAATAATATTCTAAAATGTTTATAGCTCCAAATATAGTTTCGTACTTAGTACATAATTCCCGCCAAAAACCTTCTATAAATACTAACACATGGTCTATACCTGATTAACCTCATTCCCCCGAAGATAGACTCAGATGGGTCCGAAAGTACTTGGGAGACAAACCCAAACTATGGCAAATTCATCAGCCAATTCCCCTCCGAAACTAAGATTCTGATTCGGACTATTGAAAGGATCTACCAAAAGATATCTACACACGAGTTGTCTTTTATATTCAACAATACCTGCCTGCAAGAGAAGATGCTGCCTATATATATATATATATATATATATATATATATACTTTAAATTGGATGAAAAAGCTCTTAAAAATATAATACATCGCTATATATCCCCGACCAATTCTGATGATAAAATACGGTTTATCATTTATTATAAAAAAATGAAAACATCAAACTATGTTAAAAATAACACTTCCCAAACCCAAAATACATTAGGAAGAACCAATGTAATATATCAGTTCCAATGCCCTATGGGAGAATGTATCTCCGACAACAATAAAAAACTAATTCTTACATAGGTTTCACTTCCACAACACTATCCCGAAGACTCACCCTACATCTCTCCGACACTAGCTCTATATGCCAACACCTAAAAAAACATAATTGCACCCCCTCCCAATATAGAAACATCCTTGTTAACAATACCAAAATAATACATCATGATACCAATATCAAAAAATTAAAAATACTCGAAGCCCTCTACATAAAAACTAAACATCCCACAATTAATACTGTCAATTATGAAACTAGTCGCAACATTTTAAAGTGTCTAGCATAATAATTAACATTACCAAATTCTTAACCATTAGGTAGTTATGCGTTTGAATTGTATGCACTTTATTTAACGTCATCAATTTCTTAACGGTTTAAACAGTCAAACTTTAAATCTCTCGTATGTGTAGAACGCCATCATGCTCTCATGTACATTTCAACTTTACAGTATAAACTACTTGCCGTTATAATTCAAAAATGAGCACAACAGTAAAGACACTAAAACTAATACCGCCTGAAGATGATTTGACGATTCAAATCGAAAGTACTTGCAAAAAAGAAAAAAGAATGGAACAAGAAAGCCATGGATCATATTTATATCAATTTGACCGAAACATTAGATGGATAATTCGTAAAATTGAAAAAATCAAAAAAAATCGCATCAAACAAAACCACTCCGTGTTATTTAATAATGTTTGCCTAAATGAAAATATGCTGCCTAAATACACACAAATATATATATATATATATATATATATATATATAATGTGTGTGTGTGTTTTTCTTTTTCTCTGTCTATATTTTAGTTATTTCATTTTATCTTTTTGATTGAATCCAAATTATAAACTCATAAGCACCCACCAAGCCTTTATGTAGTTTTTTTTTTTATAATTTTTTTTAATGTTTATTGTATTTCGACTAAAAGGATTAGTCATTCGGGATTATTAGTGTAATTATATATTGTTCGGTGCGTTTTAGTTGTACAGCACTGTTTACATGGTGACTGACTCCCAATGAAAGTGATCAAAATCGCATTCAACTTTAATCGCTTTCTCAATCAATATTGTGCATCAACAACAACAAAACATTTTTGATACATTTAACTTGATGTTTGATTTAGTTAAACCAATCATAAAACAAACGTTTAATTTCTTTTATTTTACAAATACTTAAACATCCGATTTTCATCTCATTTCAACGGTGTTTTCAAATGGATTTAAAAAGTAATAATTATTTCTTATTTGACTACAAAAGACAATAGGATAAAGTAATAAGCGTTTTTAACAACGCATGATTTTGTGTTATTACATTTCAAGGTTATTTTAATTTAGAAAATATGGTTTTCAACATTGGATTTTTACTACATATTCTGAATGGATGGATATAATTGAATACACTCTACATATAACTGCGATACTAATACACACAAAAAAGTGGATTTTTATTTGATTAATAATTTACAGAAAATAATTGCTTTTTAACCTGTTATTGAATGATTTTATATGATCAAATTTCACGGTTATTCTATTTTGGAATGATTTACAATATTGGATTTTTGCTGCATATTCTGAATGGATGGACATAATTGAATACATTACATATAACTGGATACTGATATACGACAAAAAATGGATTTTTATTTGATTAATTTAAAGAAAGAAAAACTTTTCAATTGAATGATTTTATATGATCAGATTACGGGTCATTTTATTTTTGAATTCTTTTGAATATTGGACTTTTGCTGCGATGGATGGATTTAATTCAAGATGCTGTATATAAAATTGGAGAATAGTACTTAACAAAAATGAATATTTTATTTGATTAACCGTTAAAAAAAAATAACAATGTCATCCCTGGAAATAATCATCATGATCTTCAAGCATTATCAGAAATCAATTTGTAAAATATCTGCATTTCTTTTTAAACAAAATTAGTTTCGCGTCGGACGGATACAAATATAATAAATTCTGCTGAGCAAAACAGGTCTAGGTTTCCAACAAAGCTTTTATTAGAAGAAGCTTCTGAAGTATTATTACCATTAACTATGGAAATTCCACGGTGCTTTCTGCATCAATCTGTATAATTTACTATTAATAATAATAATAATAATAATAATAATAATCCTTTTGAAGTATTATTAACTAGCTGAGGTGTTACTAGAAATCTTCAGAGATTTTCTATAACTCGGATTCCGGGGAAAACCACCTACTTTATACCAAAAGTTATCACTCTTAACTAGTCGTATCAGAACTCCTAGTAAGTAATAGTAATAATAATAATAACAATAACAACAACAACTAGCGAGACTCCATGGAAATTCTGCGGTGCTTTCTACAGTAACTGTTAATAATAATATTCCTTTTGAAATAATAAACGTCTGTTTGGGTCAGTACTATGACAAAAAAAAATTATTCTTTCTTCTTCCATAAAAATAATTGTCAGTGTCAGCTAAATATTCTTTAAGTAAATAAATATGTTAAATTGCTACAATTTTAAATAAAGGAATAACTTTATTTAAAATTGTAGCAATTTAATTCTTTTTAAAACAATACATATTTTTTGTCTTCTTACTGTAAACATAATTGTCTACTAACTATTCTTCAAATCTATAAAAGAAATATCATTTTTTGAAATGTATTTATTTAAAAATTATACCGTTTTAGTCGCGAGGACGAAATAATTTGATTTTGGAACAATTCATTTTAAAATGGATAAAGTCGGTGTTTATTTTACCTTAGCGACATCAAATTAATCATCAATCATCATCTTTGCTAATCAGACGATCTCTTATTTTAAATGTGTGTGAAAGTTGATAACGTAGGTACGAACATGAAGTGCCGTAGCTTATTATTATATGGATTTGAGGTTTAACCAGCAGAGTACCTCACAATGCTGTATGGATTTGTTTGAATTATGCGCCAGAAAAGGTCTGCCAAATGAATTCTAAATCAGATCTTGGAGCTTGTTAGCCTATTTCCATCTTGTTTTTGTTCGTTGTTTTCCTGCTAAAGCCAGTTTAAATTTAATCAAATATGTTGTCAACAAATCTTCGACTCCTTTCAACAAAAAAATATATCCAACCTTTCCATCCATATGTGTTGCACTTTTAAATTATTATCTCTGCTTATATAAAGTTAGGTATGTGTATATGTTTACATATTTGTATGTACAGGATTCACTCCTAAACTAATTAACCGATCATTATGAATTTTGGAACACAGCTCCTTAGCATATAGGGTCCAAATGTGGGCTATATTTAATTTAATTTAGTTTTATGCAAAAACAATAAAAAGGGTGTTGAAACTCTCTATGAAAATTCAGATACCTTTGATTTGGGGGAAATTTTAACAATAGGTATTTGACCTTGAAGTAGTTGTTTTTTTTTTTTTAGCTCCTTACATCAAATGGCTTCATGCCTTGTCTGGAGCGATTTCCATAAAAAAAAATTTTTTTTTAAATGAATAAATTTTGGCTAAATTTCAGTTTCTTTAAAGTATTATAAGGGAAGGCACATGATATGAACACAGCCTCCCGTTTGAAAATTCAAATAATTCAGATTTGTGTGAATTTGATTCATAGTCATTATATGCCAATTAAGCAAGATTCTCTGAATTTCAATTCCTTCTTAAGACCCCTTCAGCTTCCCTGATTTTTAATTTCTTTTTAAGACTCCTTAAGCTTAATCCTTAAATTTTAGACATTTTCTAGAATCAAAATCATGTAATGGATTTTGATCAAAATTGGAATAAGGATTCTAGACATAAGGGTTAGAAGCATTATATCTAGATGTTAATCGTTGTAAGGTGGCAAAAAAAAGTGGTGCAAAACCGTTGTTTCTGGGACAGGTATTATTCTAGTATATTTATGTATAAATGTAACTGTTAAAGCACTCATTTGGTAATTTCTACAAAAGAATAACATTAAAACCATTTTTTAAATTAGCAGACAAAATCACAAAATATCATTAGCATTAACTCTGGGTGGCCCACCCGTAGTTCACAATACCACTAGGATTTGTTAGTGTAATATTGCAGAAAAATCAGATTCTACCCGAAATTAGAACTTATTAACATAATGCTGTTCTTTTTTTTTCTGTTCAAGCTCGTCCAACCTTCTAAATGAATAAATGTGAAAGGTTCGCCCATTTCTCGTACTAACGCTAAAGTCAAAACGACCTATTTCAAATTCAACTTTACACAATAGATGCACCGTCTTTTTTTATATTGCTTACATATATGCGATATCAGTCACAAGGCTAACTAATTTGCATATTCGTTTTTAAAAAGGACATTTTATTAATTAACCATTATTTGTTATCGTTTTTAATTCAATGATTATTTTGATTTTAATATAACAAATAGTTGTTTCGCAATAGTTTTATTTTCTGGATAAATATTTAGCATTTTTTTTTTTTCTAAATGTTCCTGTTTTTTGAGGAACCGACTTGATGTTCAACAAATTGCGATCTATTTCTAAATTGCAAGTGAAAAAGCAAATTGATTTCTTTCTTTTTTTTTTCTACATAGTCACATTTAAAAGATAAATAAATTTGTATCGAAATTACCAAAACGTTAATTTTTATCAATCTATATGAATAAACGAGAAAGATTTTGTTTTGTGTTTACAACAAAGTTATGAATGAAATGTTTATTATTTTAAATTAATGTTTCAAGTATTTCAAGTAGCAAAGCAATAACAAGCTAGCAAAGCCATGTAGTAGTCAAATATGTTCAGAATAAATTTACCAAAAAGTATTCAATAATCAATTTTAACAATAATTATATATGACTTGTCTAGTTGTTGTCTGTTCTGTCTCATTAAGATGATTTTTGTTCAGTTTTTGTTTAGGAATCCAGTTTGTAATTTCTTTGGCTACTTTTTATTTTTTTGACACAAAATATTGATTAAATCGCTGATGCATAGATTTTATGTTTTTTAATTTATCGAAATACTATTGACTTAGCACAGTATTTTCAAATTATGAAAATATGTTGTTTTTTGTATATGACTAGTTCAATTTTTAACAGGGGATTCAGTTTTTCTATGTGAGTTAAACATAAAATGAACCTCTTATTTGATTTTTGTGAAATACTATCAACTAAACACTGTATTTTCAGATTATAAAAATATATTGTTTTTTTGTATGTTACTAGTTCAATTTTTAACAGGGGATTCAGTTTTCTATGTAAATTTAACATAAAATGAACCCCTTATTTGATTTTTCTGAAATACTCTTGACTAAGCAGCATATTTTTATATTATAAAAATATGTTTGACTTGTTCTATTTTTAACAGGGATTCAGTTTTCTATGTATGTTTTACATAAAATGAACCTATTATTTCATTTTTCGACCGGTCTTTAGCAATAAAACAAAAAAACAAAAAAAACTCTTTAATAATTGTGCAGTGAAATTTTATCTTTGTATTGTGAAAAACAGTTGTATTTATGTGTAGATGATTAAACTGCACAGTCTGATATCCTATTAGGCTTTGTTTAATACAAGGATTATAAACTGATCATCATTTTTATTCTAAAACGACTTTGTTTTGGCCGCCATCTTGGATGTTTATATAAACATCATTTCTACCGTTCAAATTAAAATCAACTCATTTCTACAAAAATAAACTGCTAATTTAATAACTTTTAGTAGTAATTTTTGAATTAACAGACAAGATCACTGTATCAGAATTCTAGGTAGTTTTTATGTGATCTCTGCTGGAAAAGTGAGACATTTAAATCTCTCTATATAAAAAGCGATCATCCTCTGTTCCGTTTTATTTGTTGTTTTTTATACTTTTTTCCCATCTAATGCGGACCTAATTGTTAATCATGCCCTAAAGATTGTTTACAGCAAAAGAGCTTGGGACTTTTTACATTGGTCTAAACACTGAATACTGACTTTTGAACCAATCAAGAGTAAAGAAGATAATTCTCTCATTTAAACTCTATACAAGAGATACAATTTTTTTTTAAAGAAAATATTTGATTTTTCATATTTACTTTAAAGTAAATATTAAAGAAATTGTAGTGAATGAAAGAATCAACATCTCAATTCTATTATTTTGATATGTTGAATAATTTGTAATTTAGCAAATGCTTAATTTTTCATATTAAAAGTTGTAAATTTTACAGTTCAATTTGATAGTGAACAAAGGTAAATAATTAAAATTATTAAAAGAAATGTGAGTGAATGGAAGAACCAGCGTCTCTATTATATTATTTGCATAAGTTGAATAATTTGTTTATTTAGCAAATAATTTATTTTTCATATTAAAATTTGTAAATTTAATTTACTATTCAGTCTTATAATGAAAAAATATAAATATAAATGAAAATAAAATTAACTTAGCAAATAATACTCTCTAACTCTATTTCTGATAAATAAAATTTATTTATAGTAGGGATATTCAGTACCCTCCTCCCCAATGACTGAAGGACTTTCATAACCTGGTTTTAAAATTCAGGAAAATTTGAGAAACCGTGTGTAGATGCTAGTTCTAGATACAAGTCATCCTAAAATATAAATATGAGTTTTTCAGCAAGTTATTATTAAATTTGGGATATTTATTTTTATAATATGAAACATATTGTTTATATCAAAATATAACTGTTTTAGCAAAACAAAAATACAAAGTAATTTTTTTTTTTTTAAATATCATGAAATTATTTTTAAAATATTTTATGTATAATAATTTTGATTAAAAAAAAATACATAGTGTAGATTCCTTCATGATGGTTCATCAGGCACACTCCACCAGTTACGCAACCTTGATTTGATCGAAAACAATAAAAACTTTTGTGTCTAAGATCGGGGAAATGTAAGTTTGGAGTGTTTCCCCGTCCTGTTCCTTAGTTTACCAGGGTTTACACCTGTGCATTCCTTCCAATGTCCTTTTTTCCATTTCTATTGGCTCTGATAGAATATTTACGGCACACAGATTATTGCACCACATGGATTATTGCACATAATGTCAAAAAAGTATAATAAAACTTAAAAATTAAAATTAAAAAAGTTTTTTTTTTTAACCATGATTAAAAAGAAATATATTCTCATGACGTAAACTTAAAAACTGTATTCTAATATTTCTATGGACTATTTCTGAAATGTTTGGATTATTTGGACTACTGTTGTGATCTTGGATGTTATTTTCACAATATTTCGGCCGATGTAACCTCTGATCACTTTTTTGCTCAACTCCCCACTTAGGATAATAAATCTGCCCATAATTACAGTTGCCCCTTATGTTTCAGTGGCAGCACACCTTGTTTGGGGTGAATAAAAGTTAAAAAAAAAAAAAAAAATCCTTCTTCAGGTGCATCTTGTCAAACTCGGGAATCTTTATGTCGAACTGAAAACATATAATTTCTGAAATGTTATGAACTATTCTTTAGATGCGTCCATCCAATATGCACGTTTAGCAATGAAAATGCTATTTGAAACTTATGCGTGACAGATCAACGGACGAAGCCTTTTATAGAGATGCATGGACGGATCTAAAAATTTGCATCTTTGGGGATTGTCCGACAAAGACTCTTGGAAATTGTTTGTCAAAATGCGCAAGAAAATCTTGTCTTGCTTCAAAAGTAAAGCAACTAAAATTGCTGTTTACGAAGAGAGATCGAAACCCCCATTAAAAGGTATTTTGAAGAAGCCAACACCTAAATTCAAGGTACGTAACTGTTAAAAATTTGATTGCAAACAAAAAAAAAAAATATGATCAATAAGATGATTGGATTATTCGGACTACTATTCTCATCTTGGATCTTACTCTAAATAGTTCAGTTCGTAGAACATCTGACTGAAGATCTCAAGGTTTTGGTTTCAATTTCCGGTCATGGCATCTGCTTTATTTGTTAAGAATTTGTTATTTAGTATTAATGCAATATTTTCCATTTCTAAAAGAAGTTCAGATATTTCTTTAAAAAATTGTGACTTACAGACAGACACACACACACACACACACACACACACACACACACACACACACACAAAGAAAATACCCCTTATATTATGAGTGGATTTAAAACCACATACAGCTAATACCTATATACGCCCTGGTTTAAACATATGTAAAGTCCACGAATAGACTTTCTCTTTTTATTAAAAATGGATGGTTACATTTAATGTTACCAAGACAAAACTTCTTCCTTTTAACAATTATAAGAAACCTGACCAACCACCGGTTCCCATGCCTGATAGCACCCTTTCCAAGAGTTCACCATTCAAACTCCTCAGTCTAACATTCACAGGTAACATGAACTTGAATAAATACATAGAAGATACTGCCAAGTCTGCTGCAAAGAAGGTGGGCTCCCTCTACCAAGCTAGAAAACTTCTCACACCTGCCAGTATCCCATATCTCTACAAAGCCATCATCCGCCCATGCATGGAGTATTGTTGCCACATCTTGGCTGCTGCAGCAACCACTAGTCGCTTCCTCTCGGGCAGGGTTCAAAAGAGAGTCTCTAACCTAATAGGTCGCAAACTGTCTACCAAGCTCCAACCCCTGTCGCATCGCTGCAATGTTGCAGCTTGTGCTTGTTTTACAAGTACTTCAACAGAATATACTCCGACCCCAACTTACTGCACTTGTACCTCTTCAACGTAAATACACCCAACTAACCCGATAAGCAGCAAAATCTCATCCCTTCACTGTAGAGGTCCCCAGATGCCAGAAGGCTTTCTACTATAATACTCTCTTTCTTCAGATCAAGTATTTTTTTTTATTATAAAGAAAATCATTTTTAAGCGATTAATGGCAATTCATAGGCATTACAATTATGTACAAAGCTGATTCTAAACTCTATTTCTGAAGAGTTTGCAAAAGTTTTAATTTTTTGAGTTACTTCTCTTGTCCTGCAAACTATTACCAACATGGCGTCGACAGATCGACGATCGTCGTTTAGCTATGAAAATTTAATTTCCTTTTAAAAAGAAAAATAATCAATTTGTTATTTTTGGTGTACGATATTTTCTTCATGTACGTCATAAAGTTTTTATTTTATTTTAATTTTTATGGCGGGGGGGGGGGGGGTTATGGACTTGCACCATAAAATATAACAAACTTGTTACCTGTCCACCTCTCCACTTCATCGTGCCCCGACGAATGACTAAGGACAAAAATTTTAAAAAATAAAAAATAAAATAAAAAAGGGTCCATTTTAAAATCTTTTCTGAGTTGTTTGATTAATTCAAATTATCAATGGCTGGAGCTTCATCTTCATTTTTTTCTTTTTATTGCTTCATCGTCAACAGTGTGTTACAGATGCACCTATGACAAAATTTACATTTTGTTGTCGAATTTTCGTAGCAACCTCAAATATTTGTGAATGACCGGTCGCTGATGCGGTTCGCATTATAGATTTTCGAAGCTTGGGGGTTGGTGTTTCTCGCAGGTGAGAATGGCCTTGAAGTATGGTATCACAAACCAGCCTAGAGTTTAGTGTGCAAAAATGGGTAAATATAGTGAAATTTCCTTCAATTCCAACTTGTAATGACTCATTCATTTTTGTGGTTATTTTGATAAAATCTAAATGAAAAGAAAATTTAATCTTTACTCTTTACAAATTTATAATTCTTGCTCTTGTGCCGTTAATAGTTTTTTTACAGACGACTTCAAGTTAAGTTACGATTTTCAGTGATGAGCAAGCTATTTTTTAATGTTCTTGTTTTTCAAATTAATGTGCACAATATTATGTGTCTCTATGCATATAAAACAGGTTTTAAGTGGTATATCTTATGGCAAAAGTGCTCAATACAATAGATAGAGCAGATGTGTTGTTCAGAAGCAATAAAATTGTCATTATCAACATTATTTTTCTTCATACTTTGATTTTAACCATACTTTTGGCAGTGCTGTGAAGGCTTCTTTACTACCATTACAGTAGTTTATTTAGTAAGTGAGGGGGGTTACAAAACTTTAGATATACTCGACCTTATCCTGGAGCAAGAAAATTGTCATTATCAACATCACTTCTCTTCATACTTTAATTTTAACTGTACTTTTGACAGTGCTTTGAAGGCCTCCTTACTAACATTACTTTAATATATTTGTATAAGTCAGAATCTTCAGTTCAGCTCAGCGTTGTCCAGGAGCAATACATGTAAGATTACAGTATTACATTTAAAACAGACAGCCCCGAGAAATGAATTACATTATTTTTTTTCAACGCATTAAAACAAGAGAAGAATGAGCTGGGTGGAGGAGAAAGAGAGGTTTGGGGAGAGGGAGGAAAATAATGGGGAAGGGGAAAAGTGAGAAAGATAGAGAGAGAAAGAGATAGAAGTTTTAATATAAAGATGTTACACTATTTAATTTCTTCTATTTTTTGTATGGTCCCAGGCAACGCCGGGTAGCCCTGCTAGTCTATTATATAAAGGTCAGTTATCTATGTATGTATGTGTGTATGTCCAGCTAAAAGTAAAAAAAACTACAAAACAAACACACAAAGTTGGTATATTCTTGATCAGCATTAACCTGGAAGAATAATATCTAAAATTTAGAAAAAATTATTGATTCTTTGACCCTAAACTGGCACAGATTTCATCGGGGGGGGGGGGGGGGGGGATTTTTCACCCATTTTATGTACTAAAGGGAAGTAACTCTGTTTTTTTTATCAATGAGTTATTTTCTTTATGCAAACTTATTCCTTGAGGAATCTATATAAAGGAGAATTGTATGTGTGTGTGTGTGTGTCCAAAGAGAGAGAGAGAGAGGAAGAGGTGTGGAGAGGGAGAGAGAAAGATAGAGAGACGGATAGAGGTAGACAAAGAGATAAAAGTTTTAATAGAAATATGTTACACTTTTGCCCCGGGCAATGCCGGGTAGCCCTGCTAGTATACATATATATGTGCGTAAAAGAAATCCAGTTTATGCTGATAGCAAGCCTCATTGTCTTAAGTGCTCACTATCAACATTAAATATTTTTTCCATATAACTTACCAGCAGATTGTACCCTACTGGATTACGTCAAATACGTTTTTAAAAAGAAAATACAAGTTGAAAACTTTAGTGAATGTAATTTTGGCCCTATTATAAAATTGTGTTTTTTACATGGTCCGAATCTGTTTTTCTTTATTGATTTACTATTAAAAGGAAAGTGTAGCTTGATTTCTAACGGTCTATTAATCATATTACGAAGATTCGATGTGTTAGCTGTTGAAATGAATCTGAACATCTGCAATTTCTCTTCAGTTATGATTAAAATAGAAATTTATGTTCGATTAGTCATATACAATGGGTTTTGTCATTCGTCATCAAAAAATCCCAAAAGGGATCATCATCATTAGGTTAACGTCCATTTTACATGCTGTCATGCATTGGACGGATTTAAGAAATTGACTTCCAAAGTAAACTATCTCTGGCTAGGTCTTTATTTATCCTTCTTTCTCTCAGGTCCATTTTTATCAATTCCTCCCATGTTTTACTTGGCTTTTCCTTGTGAACTCATTCATTCATTTCATATGAATCAGATGATTCTATTTCTGGCATTGGTTTCCCTGATATATTTCTAGTTAGAATCCTTTCTAGAAAGATATTGGGTACTTACAGGAGGGACCACGTGAAGGTTAACAACATCCTAAGTGAAAGTGTTTCTGTGGAACGAACTGGATTCGAACTTGGCACACCCAGGTCTTTGGTCCGTGTCGTTAACCACTTAGCCACCGTCAATTTCCCTGTGAACAGACCCTGCTACCTCAACTGTTCTTCATCTACTAACATCAGAACTCTCATCCATTATTTCAATATGACTATAGCAACAAAGTCTCCTGTTCTGCACACATCCACTATACTATCTAAATTTAATCTTCCTCTGAGATCATCACATCTAAGTCTTGTCTTTAAGACTCACATTACACATCCATCATATCATTTTCATATCATTTCTCTCCATGCAACGCATGTCCTCAACCCTCACTAGACAAGTTTCACTTCCATAGATGGTTTCTATCAAAGAATAAACTAGTCATATGATATAGAATGTAAATTCAACGGGTGTCAGTATAGTTTAACCAACTCCAACTCCAACTCCAGTGACCCATTAATTATTTTTTTTAAATCAATATTATTAAATTAATAATTTACACAAGAGAGCAAAATTAAACACAAGGTCATTTTTTAATCAAGATATTTAAAACTCAATGTCCGTATTTATTTGTGTGTGTGTGTATGTGTGTGTGTAAGGTTTGTGTGTTCCCTATAGAAAGAAAGGTTAGAGAATCTACATAATATCTAAAAGTGTATTCTTATGTAAAATTTACCGGGGAAGACAATGGAAGTATTATTGAATCTCTAAATATTCCCCTAAAGGAGCTATGAGAGCATAACCCCTTTAAAACTTCAAATATATCCTATTTAAATTATATGTATGAAATTTTCTGGGAAGCATGTGTGATCTTGAATCTCTAAGTGCCCTCCTAACCTAAAGAAGCTCTGAGGGCAGAACCTCCTTTAAAACTTCGAATATATCTTATTTTAATGAAATTTATATCATATGTATAAAATTATTAAATGAGAGTGGTCCTGAAGCTCTACGTGCTCCCACCTCTAAGTGACCCATGGTGAGAGAACCCCCTTAAACTTTAAATACGGATATCCGATTTTAATGAAATTTAATGTATAAGACACTAATTAAGAGTTTTCCAACATTTCTGCTTCTTCTGACTATATTAGGGGGAGAAACGGGAGGAGGGGAGCAGTAAAAACAAAGAAAGTAATATGGGAATATGAGCATAGTGAAAAAGTACATAGTAGTGATCCTCATTTAGTCCCAAGCAACGTCGGGTCACCCTGCTAGCTATTTATAAATTTAAGAATCAAACAGAATCGAAAGTATTTATGCGATTTAAATTTTGATATTAAGATGTGCGATCGATTTTGAATGGGTCGATATTTTTTTACAAGCAATTAAGAGAAAAGACAAGGAGATGAAAGTAAAAAAACACCCCGAGCAATGTCGGGCAATTACAGCTAGTAAAGTTTAAGTCCAACTGATGTTAGAGTCCCTATTTACTTGCCTCCCCACGAGGGCAGAGTTAGACACAAGGTCGGTTTTTGATGTGAGGAAAATCCAGCTCCTAAATAGGGGCAGTCAGGATTAGAACAAAAATTAAAATTGCCTCAGTCTAGAAGGATTTCTTTTTCACTGAATGAGGACAGAAAAGATGAAATGTAGTATTGGAACAGATACTACACTTTACTCTAAGCCAAAAGGCTAAGATAGTTGGTATTTACGTTCCTCCCGACACGGGAAGATATGACAGAAATTCGGAAGGTAGGGATTGAAAAGCCACTGCACAATAGGTGTGTACACTCTGGCCCACAAAAAAATGCTTGAGCTGCCTCGTCTGCATTCGCCGGTACAGGTGCCTTAGCAATAAACTGACCTCTTCTTAAAGAGAGAAGATAAAGCCTGGGAAGGGGGGAGGCTTATAGAACTGTACAGAACCATATCTCAGCCGGAGAGAAGCCAGGTTATCAACTCAAAAATGGCCCAGACTGTTGTACTGATTGTCAAGGATGTATCCCTGACTCGTACTATTAGGGCGTTACAAAAATAATGGCTGATTTCAGAAACATACATTTATTCATGAAAATGTTTTCACCTTTCCAATACTTTGTAAATGATGTGAAACTGTTGCAGTGCTGACAGCAAATGCCTGAGACATTTCTTTGACACTTTGACATGGATTTTGCTCAATAAGTGCTGGCAAATTGTTCATTGTAAAGATTACGCAGGCCGTCCTCTACCTTCTTCATCTTCAAGGCTCTCATCTCCACTACAGAATTTCTGAAACCACCTTCGTACTGTCTGATCGCTTGTGAATCCATCTTCCCCATGCTCTATTGATATTCACAGAAGTTTCGGAGGCATTGTGCCCAAGTTTGAACTTTTGCAACATAAGAAGGCGAAGGTCATCTTTTAGCATGTTCATCATTGAGGGTCTTGTATGCTTCAAAAATACTTTCTATCTGAAAAGAAGTTACAAATTATTATTGAGAACATAGTAATTATTATATATGTTAAAATTTACCAGAAATAAACTATAAATTCTGTGTTAAAATGACTTTTTAAAGCCCAGCACTTTCGGCGGCCATTATTTTTGTAACGATCTAATAACACCATCAACTCAGGTAAGGTCAGGTTGACTCTAGTGACCTCTTAATCGCTACGAACTATGACACCACAGTCCTGCTTGTGAACTTTACAATGTTTCTAATCTTTTAAAGAAACCTGTTCCCTTCTCCCCTATCCCATTTGAGAATTTGTGGCAGTATCAACTCCTGTAAATTTCAATGTCATTTATTTTCTAGACAAATCAGATAATGTCCGATCATTTCTTAAGCAATAAACTTTTAGGAGTTCCCTGGTCCTCTCACCCCTCCTTCTCCTCCTCCTCCTCCTCCTCCTCCAAACTCACTCTTACAACTGATTTCAAAATCTCATGGTCACTTTGACATGGGCAATGCGATTTGCATATGTGCAAACATTTCTGCTGACCAAATACTTCTGCTGTGCAATTATATTCAGCCAATGACCTAAAAAGAAAATGCACTTAAATAGCAATCTTTTTATGGTAACTACTGTTTGTGACTCTCTTTAGCAGCTCTCCATCAAACGTTTAAACAATTGGGAAAGCGTATTTATAGAATGTATGTAGATCTAAATATAGGAGAAAAAGTCTGGTTAGATTATTGTGTATGTAGGTTTAAATAATGTTTAGACAATATATAGGTATACATTGTATGTAGGTCTAAAGAAGGAAGAAAGCATATTTATAGAATGTATGTAGATCTAAATATAGTCGAAAGCATATTCATAGAATGTATGCAGGTTACAATATAGGAGAAAGCATATTTATAGAATGTATGTAGAGTTAAATAACAGTGAAAGCATGTTTATAGAATGTATGTAGGTCTAAATATAGGGGAAAGTATATTTATAGAATGTATGCAGGTTACAATATAGGAGAAAGTATATTTATAGAATGTATGTAGGTTTACTTTAAATATAGGAGAAAGCATATTTATAGAATGTATGCAGGTCTAAATAGGAGAGAAAGCATATTTATAGAATGTATGTAGGTTTACTTTAAATATAGGAGAAAGCATATTTATAGAATGTATGCAGGTCTAAATAGGAGAGAAAGCATATTTATAGAATGTATCATCATATTCGGTTTAACATCCATTTTAAAAAATTGACTTTAAAACTAACTTATCTCTAGAAAGGTCTTTATTTATCTCTCTTTCTTTCAAGTCCATCCTTATCACTTCCTCCCATGTTATCCTTGACCTTCCTCTGTGAACTACCCTGCTACCTCAACTGTTCTACTAACTCAAGAACATTCATCCATTCTTTCAACATGGCCATACCATCAAAGTCTTCTGTTTTTGCACACATCTCCCTATACTGTCTAGATTTAATCTTTCTGTGAGGTCATCATGTGGCAATATTATAGATTTAGACGAAGGGATGATCTTTGCCGAACTTTTTGTGACGACGGGACGATGTGTGACAACATGTGCAATGTCTCGTCTTGTAACCGCCAGTGAGCAATCATCGTCTGATGATAGTCACTGTTGTCCGCCTCTGGGGACCATCGTGCTGCAAAAGAACCTTATGTAAAAAAATGGAATAAACCATTTTACTTTTTAATATAAAAATATATATTTATTTTCTTCCGGAGCATATTGTTATAACTTTGCAGAGAACGCAACAAAACGCGTGCATCTCTGTCAGAATTGAAAACCAGTCTCTCATTTACAATCTCTTTACTGGTGATACCAGATCAGGCTGCCCTGTGGCTCCCTGAGACGAAATTCACCTACATTGACGTTTTTTGTTTTTCTTCTTTTTTTTTTTTTTTTGTAAAACTTAATTATGTTCTACAAAAACAAAAACAACAGCCCCTCTCCCTTTCTCCCTCCCCTTTTTTATTTTATTTTTAGAACTTGAAGCATAAATCTTTTACTATAATGACCAGATTCGGCATTAAATAACCCAAAAAGGGTTGATATGCCGTAAAACAAAACTACCAAACCAAAAACGATGATTAAACATTTGAAGATATAAAGAACTTGAAGCATTAAAAATTTTACTATAATGACCAGATTCGGCATTAAATAACCCAAAAAGGGTTGATATGCCGTAAAACAAAACTACCAAACCAAAAACGATGATTAAACATTTGAAGATATAAAGAACTTGAAGCATAAAAACTTTTACTATAATGACCAGATTCGGCATTAAATAACCCAAAAAGGGTTGATATGCCGTAAAACAAAACTACCAAACCAAAAACGATGATTAAACATTTGAAGATATAAAGAACTTGAAGCATAAAAACTTTTACTATAATGACCAGATTCGGCATTAAATAACCCAAAAAGGGTTGATATGCCGTAAAACAAAACTACCAAACCATACCACAATCTCTTTACTAGAGAGAGAGATAAAGAGAACAGGGGAAAGTGAGAGAGAAGGAGAGAGAGAGAGACAGAGGGAGAGAGAAAGAGAGAATACTGGTGTCATCAGTGTACACCTTGTCAAATGTTTATTTTTGAGTTTCATAACTGATTTTCTCAAACGACGACTGCCTGACTTCTGATCCCATCACATGCACCTGTCATTGAATTTGTTTGACACCGACCTTCAGTCCTCCAAATATGACTAGGGCACAGGTGCACTCAGTGATCTCAAAATGCAGAGAATTACTGTTTTTGAAATAAGTCTGGCATAAGGATTACGAATATAACGGGGAGTACTTAGCTCCCCAAAAGCTCACACATATGCCATAATCATATCTAAGCCTGTCTTTAAGACTCAAATTACAAATCCATCATATCATTCTCATATCATTTCTCTCCATGCAACGCATATCCTCAACCTTTACTGGCCAGGCTTCACTTTCATAAATCATCACATGGTGTACATGTGCCTAATAAACTCTTCCATTTGTCCACAGTAGTAACACTCTGCTAGTTAGTAATGGCAGAAATAATCCAAACTTATTCCATCCACTCCTTACTCTTGTAATCACACTAACACCTGCTCATCCCTGTACTCCAATGGTATCACCAAGGTAACAAAACTTCTGAACAACCTCGATAGCTTCGCCATTCAAATATACTTTATCCATATTTGAGTTCACTTTTAGCACACAAACTAATTATCCTCTCACTCCCTATCAGTAATTCCACTGCACTTCTTCTGTACTTAATGCTTACATGTACCACAAAAGGTTGGGTTGCACCTAACGCCCTTTCCACAAACAGCAGGGGAACTTTTTTCTTTCTGGGGACTTTCCAAGACTACAAGCACTGATCATCACTTTTGTCTCGATAACATTCATTCTCAAACCTTTACTTTCCATAGAATTCCTCCAAGTCCTAACTTAACAAGTAGACCTACCATTTTTCACAGGCAAGTATTAAGTCATACAGCACCTCTTCCCGACAACCCATATAAAACTACCCGGACGACACTTCTAAGACAAAATTAGGCAATGATATAGTATAGTTAAAGTGAAAAAAAAATGAAGTGGGGATACAACAAATAACTGTTATCAAACGCAATAGAATTTACTTTTCTACCTACCTGCATTATTTTAATCTTCTGAAAGTGTTTTGAAGTTTTTTATATCAATATAAGATTTCATCTATATCTGCTGATTTATCCAATATGGCCGCCATCAGATGTGGCTTTTAGCTTCTATGTCTTATAGATAACAATTCAGAAAAAAAAAAATAACAACTAATAATTGTCACCAAATGCATTAATAATTTTATTTTCTACCGATCTATATATTTTTAGCTTGCTGAAACTGTTATAAATTTTTCTTTATTTCAAAATAAGTTGCAGTATCTCAAAGCTTATATTCACATGTATTCAGCCATTTATTTTACAAGCCTTCGAGGCTCACCCTAAAATTCTGGAAAAAAAAAAAAAAACACTACAAAAAGTTTCAAGACTATAAAACTATGCAGGTCGATAGAAAATACAATTTTCTTGCATTGGGGAAAAGTTATTTGTTGTATATTTTTAATTTAAAATTTTTTTCTTTGTTGTTAACGAAACTACATGAATGCCTCAAATTGATACCACCATCGGATTTTTTGTAAAATTTTACTTGAACAAAGTTGATTGATCTTAGTATAAGGATTTATTTTCAATTGTATCCCTGGACAGAGAGACAGAGATAGCACAAATATAGTATTGATGACTATTATAATTATAGATGCAACATCATATTCTGCAAAACCAAACATCAATAACAACAATTTCCCTTCTCTCTCTCCCTCTCCCTCCTTTCCCAAAAACTTTTACCAAAATGATCGGATTCAGCATAAAATAACCCAAAAAAGGTTGATATGCCGTAAAACAAAACAACCAAGCCAAACACCATGAATAAACATTTGAACATATAAAGAACTTGAAGCATAAAAACTTTTACCAAAATGACCAGATTCGGCATTAAATAACACAAAAGTGGTTGATATGCCGTAAAACAAAACAACCAACCAAATCCTATAGATGCAACATTTTAACCGGATATTCTTTGACCTTCTTCTTCAGGGTTGTATATTAGCTTTTAGCGGATGATTTTCTTGTTGATTAAATGTCACAACCATTTGTTCAGTTTGTGGTAAAGGAGTCAGGTGCAACTCAATTTTCTGTGGTACATGCAGGCATTGGGTACACAAGAAGTGCAGTGGAATTACTGGTAGGTTGAGAGAGGACAACCAGTTTGTGTGCAAGAAGTGTGAGACAACAGAGATGAATGTAAACTCAAAGGAAGATTAAATCTCGGGAGATGTGTCCAGAAGAGTAGACTTTGATAGTATGACCACGTTGAAAGAATGGATGAGAATTCCTGGGTTAGTAGATGTAGAATGATTAAGGTAGCAGGGTCAACCTACAGGGAAAAGCCAAGGAAAACATAGGAGGAAGTGATAAGGATGGACTTGAGAAAAAGAGGTATAAATAAAGACCTGCCCAGAGATAGGTTAGTTTGAAAGTCAATTTCTAAAAGGTGTCCAGCACATGCCAGAATGTAAAATGGACGATAAACCGAATATTCTTCTTCGTCTTCTTCTTCGTCTTCTTCTTCTTCTTCTTCTTTGTCTTCTTCGTCTTCTTTGTCTTCCCTTTTCGTCTTCGTCTTCTTCTTCGTCTTCTTCTTCTTCTTCTTCTTCGTCTTCTTCTTTGTCTTCTTCTTCTTTGTCTTCTTCTTCTTTGTCTTCGTCTTCTTTGTCTTCGTCTTCTTCTTCTTCGGCTTTGTCTTCTTCGTCTTTGTCTTCTTCTTCTTTGTCTTCGTCTTCTTCTTCGTCTTTGTCTTCTTCGTCTTTGTCTTCTTCTTCTTCTTCTTCTTCTTCTTCTTCTTTGTCTTCGTCGTCTTCTTCTCCGTCTTCTTCTCCGTCTTCTTCTCCGTCTTCTTCTTCTTCTTCGTCTTCTTCTTCTCCGTCTTCGTCTTCTTCTTCTCCGTCTTCGTCTTTGTCTTTGTCTTCTTCTTCTTCTTCTTCGTCTTCTTCTTCTCCGTCTTCGTCTTCGTCTTCTTCTTAATCTACAGTATAGACATTTATTTTGTTGTGGTTTTATTTAAAATAATCTGTTTTAACTGCTAAATTTAAAAAGCCTTTGTGGATAGATCCGAAACATCAGGAAGTTAGCTTGGCAGATCAAGAGCCGGCTTGAAGCATTCCCTCGAATAATGGCGATTGAGAGGCATTGGTAGAGCCAAGTGTTGTTTGAAATTGATAGATCCAAGCAGTTGAACAGTGGTGTGCAGTTGTTGTCTGCTGATGCCCGTATGACTGTATGCACCAAAGAGTCAAGTATAAGTCCTAGTACTGAGAAATATTGTGAGAAAGGGAAAATGTTTGAATATGATTGGACGCCCCCCCCCCCCTCCCAATTGGGATGCTTGGGGCCACCGCTCCATTGTCCCCCACCACCTCTTCACACCACTGAGGAAGTCCGGCGTGGTGGGACCAATCACTTCATTTGCCTTTACGGCAAGTGGTCGGAATATAAATCTGTGAAGATTGGTGTATTTTGATCGCTTGCGACACTCCATCCCATATTAACAACTTGCTTTTTGAAAAAGAAAACAACGTCAGGCTGTTTGTCATCCTCTGTCGAAACCGACCGGTTCAAGGATCGATAGGAAATCAGCGATGTCTAAGGCTCGTCGGACGACATTGCTGAGAGATCTGTGTGTAGGAAATCTGCTGATGCTCTTCCTACATGATAGAAAAAGCGGATTTCCACTTAAATCACTAGAAATTCTCATGGATGTTCTTCATTTTTTGGTTGGAATCCGCTTCTTTTTTGTTTAATTAAGAAAACATTGATTTCAACCAAATCACTAAAACTTTACCTCCTTATTTATATGTCGCTATTTGACTGGATTTTATTTCTCTTTCTCTCTTTCTTTCCCTCTCTCGCTTTATCTTACTTTCTTTTTATCTTTCTTTCTCTTTATCTTATCCTGTTTTTTCTCTGTTTTGCCATGCCTTCCTTTTCCTTCTTATGACAATTCTCTCTGAAAATGAAAATGTTAATGTTGCCATGAAGGCTAAGACTTCAAACGATTCATGACAGGGGTAGGGGAGTTAGATAACTTTTATTTCATCAAGGAATGACTTTCTGTCTACTTCCCTCTACATGTGCACTCAAGGTTTTTTTCTCTTAATTTTAAGTTGTTAATGACCCATCCATCCTCAAAAATAATCTGAAAAATTAACCTGTCACCTCAATCTGCTAGCGATCTTCCTACATGATAGTGTGGAGACTATACACATCCACTGAATGACCATACCGGCACTTGTGGATCAGGGATGTAAGTTCTCCACTTTTTTTTTTTAATTCAGAAAAAGCAGATTTCCACTTAAATTGCTAGAGCCTCCCGTGGATGTGAGTTCTTCGCTATTTGGTCGAAATCTACTTTTTTTTTTAAATAAGAAAAGCTGATTTTTGCCAAATTGCTAAAGCATAACCTAAATTTTTTTTTTTGCCTATTTGACTGGATTTTATTTCACTTTCTTTCTCTATCTTGCTTTATCTTCCTCTTCTTGTTTTTTTCTTTCTCTCTTCTTCCTCTCTCCGGCTTGTTTTGCCTTACCTTTCTTTTCCCTCTTATGACAGTTTTCATGTTCATTTTGCCCTGAAGGCTAAGACTTCAAACGATTGATGAAGAGTCAGTGGAATTAGATGACTTTTGTTTCATCGAAGAATGACTTCCTGTCTCGTTCCCTTCACATACTCATTCAATGTCTTTCTCTTAATTCAAACTTTCTTGGTCGAAACTGATTGGAGTTGTTTAGGAAAACCAAGCCAAAGAAATTTGATCTGAAAAATTGACCTGTCGTCAACTAAATTAATCTGATGATTCACTTATTTGTATATTTGCCTACTTTTTTGTTTACCAAGATTTATATTTCACTAATTAAAGATTTTTCAAATTATTTAGAATGTGGCACCCCAGGTTGGGAAATTCATGTCGATTTCAGGGTTTTTCCATTGACTACTTGCATCCTAGGTGGACGCGGCATACTCTCGAACCTGTGCACAGGGCAACGACAAATCCATGACAATCGTTTATTGTAACCTGATCCTCAGTTTGATCCTCAGTTTGATCCTCAGTTTGATCCTGATTGTAAATGACTGCTTTATCGATAGATCCTTGTCTCGAATGATATCAAGTGTTTTAGTCTTTTTTTAACCCAATATCAACATTCAACATGCATTATCATATTGTTTTCATAGCAAGTCTATATTTATTTATTGATTGTTTTAATGTACTAACGAACCAACACTTATCAAGGCTCAAAGGCCACTCAAGGATAAGGATTAATGAGTGTCAGGTGGATGTTGACAACACGGTGAGGATTGGTAACGATGGTTGAAACTTGTCATAATTTCATTATTTAAGAGGACGGTTCAATGGTAACTTGTTAACATTAGAGTTAAAAACAACCCTGTTGTAGTCAGCTGGAAAGCAGCCCAGTGGTATTGTGTTCCACAGACAGATAGTTCTTGGAAAGAAACTTTGCTCATGGAAGTTCCGTTTAGTTTTAGGTTCACAGAGGAAGAAAGAAAAATTATTACAGTTGTTGTAGCGAGACGAGTTTTTGTTGTGAATGTTTACAGGGGGAAAACCAATGACTGGAGCTCAGTCAAGCACCTACCATGAAAATAACGATAGAGTAGAGAAAGACTAGCATCTTCTATTCTGTGAGAAAGAGGCTATAGAGAAGAGAAGAGGACATTGCCTACTTGATTTCGAAGTCGGTTTTGTACTCTTGGTGGGTAAATACCATAAAAGCACCGAATTGTCAAAATTGTGAAGAAAGAAAACAGCCATGCATACATGCATGTTTGTTCATTTCTCAACTAACAATCATTTCATATCATTAATCCTTATCTTCAAATGGCTTTTGGCTTTGATAAGTAGTGATACATTAGTAACAAAAAAAAAAAAAGAACAGGTCCAAACGCTCAACTAAGACTCTCAAAATTTAAAATGGTCTGACTATTAAAGCAATGAATTTGCTCTAGCTCCGATTCATCAACCCTGCTCTAAAACCCATCATGGCTCCACCTCTTAAACGCTTCTCTAAATCTATCATAGCCCTGACTCCTCACCCCTGCTCTAAACCCAGCATAGATCTGATTCCTTAACCTTCCTCTAAACCCATCATAGCTCTAACTTCTCAACTTTTCTCTAAACCAATTATAGCTCCGACTTCTCACCCCTGCTCTGAACCCATCATAGGTCTGATTCCTCAATCCTTTTCTAAACGCATCATGGTTCCAACTACTCAATGCTGCTCTAAACACTTTTGGCCTGATTCCTCAACCTGTCTCTAAACCCATCATGGCTCCAGCTTGTCAACCCTGCTCTAAACCTATCATAGCTCCGACTCCTCAAACCTGCTCTAAACCCATCATATTTCCAACTTCTCAGCCTTTTTCTAAATCTGTCATGGCTCCGACTTCTCAATCCTGCTTGAAACCCATTGTAGATCTGTTCCACAACCCTTCTCTAAACCCATCATGGCTCGGCTCCTCAACCCTTCTCTAAACCCATCATGGCTCCGGCTCCTCAGCTCGGCTCTAAACCCATCATAGCTCAGACTCCTCAACCCTTCTCTAAACCCATCATGGCTCCGGCTCCTCAGCTCGGCTCTAAACCCATCATAGCTCAGACTCCTCAACCCTTCTCTAAACCCATCATGGCTCCGGCTCCTCAGCTCGGCTCTAAATCCATCATAGCTTCAGCTTTTCAACTCTGCTCTAAACCCATCATAGCTCAGACTCCTCAACCCTTCTCTAAACCCATCATGGTTCTGGTTCCTTAAGTTGGCTCTAAACCCATGATGGCTCCGGCTCCTCAGCTGGGCTCTAAACCCATTATCATTCAGACTCCTTAACCCTTCTCTCAACCCGTCATGGCTCTGGCTCCTCAGCTCAGCTCTAAACCCATCATGGCTCCAGCTCCTCAGCTCGGCTCTAAACTCATCATCACACAGGCATACAATAAATGCTGAAGAGTCGCAAAATTAGAGATACCTATCTAATAATGTGTAGCAGCATTTTTTTTTTTTTCTGCTCTCTTTTTTTGCGGTGACGTTTCTCTTCTCTATTCCTGTCGCTTATCTACACGCTCTCCAATCTCCAAACTAACTGAATTGTTGGTTGAGTGCACCTGCCTTTGCTGTTGCCGCTAATATGCTGACAAAACATTCATACCTCAGACCCCCATCCCCGTCTCTACCCCCCCCCCCCCCGGGTATGCGTGGAATGTGTAGCACAAAAAGGTATAGATATGCTGGAGTGACAACACCCCGTACCAGGTGCTGGGAATATCGCCCCCTGTCATTACTGAGTCACTTCAAGCACTTGAGGCTGAACCCCCTCCCCCTCCCCTGGCAATATCTTTCTCTCCTGCCTCTGAACCGTTATGGGTGATATTCTGCTAGCCAGAAAAAAAAAAAGATTGATTGAATTGGTGCCAAATGGTTACTCTGAACTCTTTCGAAGATGCTATCTTAATAGCAACGTGTTTGTTGGGTTGCTTTTCGGATATACCAGCTTACTGCATTACATAACCTTACTTTTTCTGATCGTAATGGCTTTCAAACTTTTCTTTTGTTTACGATCATAATTACTTTTTTTTTTTTTTTTTTTCAAGCATCTTATCCAGCCGAAGTCCTAGGAATTATATTTAAACTAAATCTGGTGATGGGAAAATTTGGGATCTTCGGAGATTCTGGGGTTACCTTTGAGTTGCATTATTCCAATTCCGAAGCAGAGTGGTTAAATATGTCAACTAACTTAAAATAACTTAACTAAACACTATTAATATGAACTTTAAATTAATCATTTCCTTACTGAGGAAATAGTTGAACATGAATCTATATAGTATTAAAATTAAACCACATTCCTGATATATTCAAATATGTCCTAAGACGGGATACTGTTGCCACATCTGGGGAGGTGCTGCTTGGAGCATCCTTTTCTACCTTGACAGAGTACAAAACCGACCTCGACATCTTCCCCACAGAAGAGACGTTGCTAGTCTACTTCTACTCTATCGCTATTTGCATGGTAGGGGCTCAACTGAGCTCAAATCTATGGTTCCCCCTGTAAAACATTCTCAACAAAAACTCGTCTAGCTACAACCACTGTAACTAATTTCTCTCTTCTTTCTCTGTTTACCTAAAACTAAATGGAACTTCCATGAGCAAAGTTTCTTTCCTAGAACTTCCTGTCTGTGAAACACAATATCACGGGGCTGCTTCCCAGCTGACTACAACACAGTCGTTTTCAAGTCCAATGTAAACAAATTCTTGTTGAGCCGTCCTCTTAAATAATCAAATTCTGACCAGTTTCAACGATCGTTACTATTCTATTTATCTTCCTCCCACAAGGTAAGATATGACACAAGGTCGGGAAAGTGGGATTTGAAAAGCCAGCGCCCGAGAAGGTGAGCACTCTGGCCATTAAAAATTGCCTGGGCAGCCCCGTCCACATTCCCTGGTAGGGGCGCCAGGCAGTAAGCAGTAAACTTACTCCTCCCCAAAGAGGGGAGGCGAAGCCTGGGAGGGTGGACCTCCTAGAACTGCACAGGACATACCCATAGACAGGCGTAAATCAAGCCCCGAAGGCCAAGACAATACCGGTATATGGGGTGCAGTATCCATCGGAACAGATACTACACTTTGATCAACCATCGTTACTAATCCTTACGATTTTGTCTAACTGTCCACCTAACAAACTCATTAATCCTTATCCTCGAGTGGCCTTTGGGCCTTGATAAACGGTGACTTGTTAGTAAAAAAAAGAGAATAATATCAGTATTAATAGCAAAGATAATTGCTAATATTAAAACATATTTAACTCTTATTATTGATAAGAAAATAGTAATTGCTGCATCTAGCTTGCTATAATAAGAATATTGTACAGATATGATATCAGAATATGAAATAAAAATATACCTTATTGATATTTAATTTGGGGTCATCTTTATCTGTATGTCATCTGTATATTTCTCTGTGATATTCTTATGTGTATGTATTGTGTATTTTGTAATTTGTATTTGTATCGTTTTTTTCTATTTCTAATTTTTTTTATCTGTAGACATTTTGTAATGTTATCCATATTTTACTTGCATTTTATCTTTATTTGCTACTAACAGGGCTACCCGGCATTGCCCGGGGAAAAAGTGTCAAATCAAATTTCTATCTCTTTACCCCTCCCTGTCCATCTCTCTATCTTTTTCTCGTTTTCCCCCTTCTTTCTCTCCCCTCTCTCTCTTCCCACACCCTTTTTCTCCTCCGCCCAGCCCATTCCTCTCCCTGGACATACACATGTACACACAGACTACTCTCCTTTATTTCGATTCCTCGAGGAATGAGTCAGCATAGGGGAAGTAACTCCTCGATTAAAATAAATCAGAGTTACTTTCCTTTAGTGCATAAAATGGATGGAAAACCGCCCACCCCCATCCTTGACGAAATTTGCGCCAATTTAGGGTCAAAGAATAAATAATTTTTCTAAATTTTAGATATTCATTTCGGGCAATACTGATCAAGAATATACTAACTTTGTGGGTGTTTGTTTTGTAGTTTTTTTTAACTTTTACCTGAACATATACACACACATAAACAACTGAACTTTATATCATTAACTAGCAGGGCTATCCGGCGCTGCTCGGGGCAAAAGTGTAACATATTTCTATTAAAACTTATCTCTCTCTATCCGTCTCTCTATCTTTCTCTCTTTCCCTTTTCTCCGTTTTCTCCCTCCCTCTCCCCAACCCCCTCTTTCTCCTATTCCTTTTTAGCTTGACAAACACACATATACACACAGACAACTTTCCTTAATATAATAGGTTCATGGATGAATGAGTCTGCATTTTCTTTCCAAATTAGTACATAATAACATTGAAGATGGCTGAAAAACCGACACCCCCCCCCTATCCCCACTGACGAAACCGGGCTCAGTTGATCCCTAAAGAATGAACTTTTAAATTTTAGATTTTATTCATCCAGGGCAACGCTGATAAAGAATACACCAACTTTGTGGCTGTTTTGTAATTTTTGACTTGAACTGCCCTTTATATAATAGATTATTTAACTGTTTCATGAACCAAATAAAATCGATCCTGAGTATGAGCTGAAACTGCATCTTTCCACAGTGTGGAGTCACCTCTTAGTTGTATTATTTCGAGGTCCGCTCTAACTCAGAGTACATAACAGGGTCCCATTTATGGGTTAAAAAAATCTGGCCTGATGATACAAAACTGGTGAGATCCCAATTTGGAAGCATTCGAGCAGAGTCCAAAATAGTTGCCTCTGACTCCTTGTTTTAAAATCTTTCAATATTCAGACTATTCTGTGATTTTTCGGAGATTAAAAAATTCAACTCCGGCTCCTAGCATTCTTACGGGTCCGATTCTGACTTCACCCAAACCCTCTGACTCCGCAACTCTGCTTTGGAGAATGTGGAGTCACCTTTTAGTTTCATTTATTCTCGGATCCCTTCTGACGTGGAGTGGTAGTTAATACCTGTCAGGGTTCCAGCTAGGGTTTAAATAGAATCCCTCCTTTGTTTGAAAGAAAACTGCATTAATGGTAAGATCCAATACAATTCTAGTATGTCTATATGTTTCTTTTCTGAGGAAGTCTTTTGATAATTATGACAAAATATTTAGAATCTCACCGTACAAGTTCATTTCATTGTATCACTCATAGCTTTTTTCCATTCATCTCTCCCCACACACACGGATGATTGAGAGTTCTTGGATTAGTAGATGTAGGGTAGTTGAGGTAGCAGGAATTTCTTTTTTGTAGATTACTTTTTTTGTTGGCATATATTTCGTAAATATATATGTTCATGGCTTACTGAAGAGGTCACTGTAGCCTGGCATATGCACTGATTCTTTGAGTTATCTCCCCTTTCTTAATTCTTGGTTCCTATACTGTGTTCATCTCTATACATGACCTACTGAAGAGGGCACTGTAGCCTGACATACCCACATAAATCAATAATAAAAAATATATATTGTATATTTTTATTGTATGACATATATGAACAAAAAATAATGTCTCTTTAAAAAAAACAACAGAATTTTGATCACAAATTTTAATCTAGGATTATTGAAAATGGGATTAAAAAAAAATGGGTGCTTGTGAACTATAGGTATGAAAAAAAAAAATTTTATCTTTTAGTTGAGAGTTAAATAAGGGGGAGAGAACTCTAGTTTCAAGTTTCAACCTCGATTTATCTGAAAATGGATTTTACTATTGTAATTATTAAAAAATGAAAAATAAAATGATTTTGAAAAATATGATGATTTTGAAAAATAAATTGACAGAGTACATTGAAATCTAGTGGGGGATAATCTCTTCTCTTCCTTACGGCCCCTTTCTCAAAGAACAGACGTTGCTAGTCTTTTTCTACTCTTTCATTATTTTCATGGTAGGTGCTCGACTGAGCTTCAATCTCTGGTTCCTCCTTGTAAGACATTCACAGCAAGAACTCGTTTTTTTACCACAACTGAAAAGAAGTTGCCTTTCTTCCTCCAAGTGTCAGGTGAAATTTCCATGGGCAAAGTTTCTTTCTAAGAACTTCCCATCTCTTGAACATATTACCTTGGGGTTGCTTCCCAACTGACTATAACATGGTCTTTATTAAGTTCAATGTTAATGAATTCTTATTGAGCTGTCTTCTTAAATAATCAAATTCTGCTTATTTCAATCCTCTCATAGTAGTGTTCATCATCCAACAGACAATCTCATTAACCTTTATTCTCAAGTGGCCTTTGGTCTTGATAAACGCTGAACGATTAGTATAATAATAAAAAAAATTAATACTAAATACTCTACTTGTTGATTAGTTACTGTGACACTCCAAGAAAGGACTTTAGCTTTTTTGCTTTTTAGCCTGGACAAAGTAGTATCTGTTCTAAGTCAGTAAATGAGAAATCTTTCTGAAGCATTTTTTTTTAGTTTTGTCCTAATCCATATTGCCCCTTTTTGGGGAGGTGGATTTTTCCTACACTAGAAACAGACCTTGTGTCTAACTCTGCCCTCGTGGGAAGAAAAGTAAATATATAGGGAATTCATCATTTTTGAATTCTCTCTTTGGCAGTTTAGCATGTCAAATGTTACTAAAATTATATATGTATATATATATATATGTGTGTGTGTGCGCGCGTGAAAAAGACAAACGGAAAAACAAATTTTAAATATAGGAAAAAAATCATCAAAGAAAACGAGAGATTTTACCGGTTTCGTTCGGATCAACGAATGTCTTCAGAACGTTTGTCTTTTTTCACACATCTCGTCTTTCACAGCATTTCATTTTTATTGTGCATTTTACCCTCATATATATATATATTTGTTTATTTACATACGTATACGTTTCATCCTTTCGGGAATCGTCAGTGTATAGATAATTAATCATACCAGTTGCAGGATTCGAAACCTGTTATAGGCAGCTGTCGTCAAGAGTGTTAAACTACTGAAGAAACATGCATATATATATATATAAGTTAGGTATATGTATATGTTTATATATTTATATGTATAGGATTCACTCCTAAACTAATTAACTGATCATTATGAATTTTGGAACACAGGGTGGATAATGTGGACTATATTTAGTTAAATTTCATTTCATGCCAAGGAGGCAAAGAGGAAGTTGAAGATTTTGTGAAAATTCAGAAACCTCTGATTCTTGTGAAATTTTAACAATATGTATTAGACAACAATTACTAAATATTCCTCAAATTTGAATGTCTTTCGAGTATTTTAAAGGATTTTTAGGAGACCTAATATGGGCACAACCTGCCATTTGAAAATTCAAATGTTTCAGATTTACATGAAATTTAAAGCATATCCATTAGACACCAATTAAGCAAGGTACCCTGAAATTTAATTTCTTAAGACCCCTTAAGTTTTAGACCTTCTAGAATCAAAATAATGGATTTTGATCAAAATTGTAATAGGTATTCCTGACATAAGATTTAGTAGTATTATTTTCTTATTTTAATCTTCGTAAGGGGGTATAAAAGTGGTGCAAAACTGGTCTGTTCCGGGAATTTATTTTACCTGTCCTGGGACGGGTGTTCTAGTATATATATATATATATATATATATATATATATATATATATATATATATACACTTTAGAGTTGCATTCAACCACAGGGAAAATCTATCCAAAATCATAATTTTCATATTCACTTCAACTTCCTTTATTTTCATATTTCGGCGAATATCTGTATTTCCTCATGAATTCCTCTGAGAAACAAAACCCTTTTTATTTCTTTTATTTTTTAATTTTTCCTTTATTTTATTTTTTAAAAACATTTTCTTACGCACGTTTCACAGCAAGGTCAGGGGAAAATATATAGACTTCAGTCCAACTTTGCTGATCATCAGAGCAAAGAGTTCATTTACAAGTAATAGGAAAATATATTATTCCCAAAACAGGAAAACGGAAAATGGGAACACTTCAAGAAGAAGGCTTGACCCGCCCCTAAAAAAAATATGGCAAGCCGCAAAAAAAACGTTTAGAATTAACTATAGAAATTGTCACAGTGTATAACTAAAAATGCAGGCTTCAAACAAGTGAAAAATCTTTACAAATGTAATGTAATTTTGTAGTAAATGAAAATTAATCATAATAGAAGCAATGCTTATTAGATCAAGTCAGCCTAAATATTTGGCAAAATCCCATTACCTTCGAAAAAATGTACAAAAATGACAGGGAAGTGCAATTTTGACTGTTCATATAAGATTCATTTCAACAGCTAACACATCGAATCTTCGTAATATGATTCATAGCACGTTCTAAATCAAGCTACATTTTTCTTTTAATAGTAAATCAATAAAAAAAAAAAACGGATTCGGACCATGTAAGAACAGACGGAAACACAATTTGATAATAGGGCAAAGATTTAATTTACTGAAGTTTTCAACTTGGATTTTTTGTGAAAGCCAAATTAAAACCCTGTAATAAACACACCATATTGATTAGTGGTTCTTGAAAAATATCAACATTAAAAAAATAAATCGTTGTGACTAAAAATAGTAACATAACTGAAAGTAGTCTGGAAAAAGGAAACTATTAATGATACAAGAGAAAGAATCGCACATTTATAAATATAAAAAGTTAAATTTTATTTACATTTAAATTTTATTAAAACAACCCCAAAAATAAACGAGACATCGCAAGTGTAAATTGAAGAGAATTTTACTATATTTCCATATTTTCGCACTCTAAACTAGGCTTGTTTGTGATACCTATTACAGAGTGGCAGGACTATAATTATGCTAGCTAGCGCCATCTTGTTAAGGAATATAGGTAGCCTCATTGTGGGGATAAGGTTAGTACCTATCTGTATTTTTGGATCGAAAGAACAAAAGCTGGGTCTTTACAAAAAAAAACTTGTTCGAAAGTTATAACCATTGGTCTAAAGTCTGCTCAGATAACAGTTACAAGTTTCCTCTGTGTACATAAAACTAAACAGAACTTTCATGAGCAAAGTTTCTTTTCAAGAACTTCCCATTTATGGAATACGATACCACAGGGCTGCTTCCCAGCAGGCTACAATATGATTGTTTCAAGTCTAATGTCAACAAATTCTTGTTGAGCCGTCTAATTAAATAATCAAATTCTGACAATTTCACCCATCGTTGTCAATCCTCTCATTGTGTTGTTTATCACCAAATGCCAATCCCATAGTTGCCTTTGGGCTTGATAAGCGCCTGTGGACGAGTGGTTATAGCACTTGTCTTTGGGCTGGACGACCCGGGTTCAATCCCACTCACGGCATGCAAATTTTCGGGTCTGAAAACTCCCTCTGTCCACCCAGCAGTAAATGGGTACCTGACTAAAACTCAGGGAAGGTTCAAGGCAGCGGAAGGAGAGGGATGGGCTCCGCCTTCCATATGCTGTGCCCTAGACACGGTGATTCTTAACAAATCACCGCCGCTACGGCCATGGGCAGTGTGCAATGTCGGCAACGACACTCGTGCACGTCCAGGCTATGCGACCTTTACCTTTACCTTTAAGCGGTGACTCATTAGTAAGAAAAATAAGAGTAAAATGTTTTTTTTTTATCAAGAGAAAAATAAAAATGTTACACCAAAAGAAAGGAACGTGATTCAATCTCGTGTAATGCTATGGTTGGTGGAAGTTGTGGTTATGTAGAACTTAGATTATGTAAAGATAGAAAATTTGTACTAGGAATTTAGATAACGTGTTTAAGGAAATAACGTTGCAGGAAGTCTTGAGGGATAAGTGGCAAATAAGATAGTCAGATTTTTCGGTGCTAGTTTGGCTTGATATCTACAAGGAAAAAATATCTACACCGTACGGGTGTTATTTTGGCTTGATGTCGATAAGGAAAAAATATCTACACCATATGCCTCTCATTATTTTTTTCCCAATATACGAATCTTCGCATCAAGCCATGATCTTTCAATTCCTTGTGTATGTGTATGTGCTCTGGTGTTGGGATCGACGAAATTTTGCTTATTATTTAAAAAAAAAAAATGTTTTTATGGAAATCGCCCCAGACAAAGCATGAAGCCACTTGATGTAAGGAGCTAAAAAATTTAAAAATACTACTTCAAGGTCAAAAACTAGCAAACGATCAGTGTTAGATGGATAGATTCCGACCTGGAAAACAGCAATTCTCTCCCCTTCGTCAGAAACATCGCTCATGGAATATGAGGATGAAAGGACAAGATAAGGGAAGCGAGAGTTATGAGGCTGCCAAAAGTAAACCCATGGTCCACTTTCTACTCTCTTTTAAAGAAATGACAAAAATTTAGTTTTTTTTAATTAACCTAAGCTCTCAATTCATCGGAATAGATTACTGAGTCTTCAGCAACTTCTCGCTGAATAATTGGCTGAAGTGTCACACGGTTTCTTCTTTGAACTTAGGGTTAAAGTTCCAGGCTCTCTAACCACACATTATTTCGAAATTAATTAGAAGAATTTTTCTTGCTCTTGTACCGTGTTGATTCCAATATGAGGTGTAGATCGCATGACAAAGTGTAGATATCATACCAAAGTAGATTAATGATACTAGATAACGAGCCAAAACGGCACCGATTTTTCTCTTGGGCTTGTGTCTGTAAAGAAGAAAAGGATGAGTTTCTGAATTCTTTTTTTCATTCTCTCACAGGGCTGAGGGCGATATATAATATTAATGTAAGCTAAGAGCAATTTTAATGAAAAATAAAATTAAACAAAAGAAAAATATTAAACCGCAGAATTGTGAACTGTTGTATTTTATCCGACCGTGTATTGCAACTACTACTATTACAATCACTACTGAGAAAAAGAAAGAGATCATTTGTATTATTCAGACTACTATTCTAATCTTAGGTGTTGTTCTCACAATGTTTAGACTGATGTAATCTCCGACCTTCTTCAGATGCGTTTTGTCAAATTCTGGAATCTTTATGTCAGACTCGTGAATCTGTGTGTAATTTCGAATGAAACCCTTTATTTAATCCACAGGGGTAGATTGTTCTTGCTCCATCAGCCATGACCGGGTAGAAGTCTTAAGTAATTCGCAATTGTATTCTTAGTATTGTCCATACTGAGGATTGAACCTTCAACCTCCAGAAGACTTTTACTTAGAACTGATTATCTCTGAGCACTTTTATCTGTTGTGCCATGGATACAATTCTTGGATGAATTTTAGGAGGCTTAAACGTATTCTTCTTTTAGATGTGTAGTCTTACTACTTGTTACTAATATATATATATATATATATATATATATATATATATAAATTATAATAATAATAATCCAGGCAAGGTAAACATCCACAGTATAGTAATCCAAAGAATTCCAACCGGGCTTATAAAAAGTGCTCAATATCAAAAAGAGCTTTTATATATGATTATTTTTATTTTATTTACAGAGACATGTACAAAATCTGCGACACTGGCATGTCGATGTTATTGGTCAACAGCTGTTATAAACTAAGATCTCATCAGGCAGAGTTAAAATCCGATCTTAAGGTTCTTTCCGAATATGATCTAAGGTTAAGATCGGATGTTAACTCTTCCTGATAAGATCTCAGTTTATAACAGCTGTTGATCGATAACATCGACATGCCAGTGTCGCAGATTTTGTACATGTCTGTGTAAATAAATAAAAAAAATAATCATACATATTAAAAAAATATTAAGATAATTATTTTATATTATTAGATTGTATCATGATAGGGGTATGCTCGATATTGAGGATAGAGCAGTGTTATAGAATTTCAGAAGTATGGTGACGAAGTAATAGGTGACACCTTTATAACTAGCTTCTTTTTTTTTTAAAGGTAACACCGTCTCTTGTTTTTATTAGTATTGCTAAAAGTCCTATGGGTTATTTTTTTTTTCAGATCTGAAGATCAACTGTCACTCGCTGTGAAGCATGTAATACAATCAGTGTGGGGCCCTTGGTTTCAGTTACTAAGTTTATGTTTCTTCACGCCTTGTCCTCCCCATCTTTCATTCTTTTAGTCATCAGCTTTCTTGTCAATCTTCTCCTGCTGCTTCGACTGGCGTTAGTTCATCTTCAGGCATGTTTTTTTCTTCTCTCATATTAACCTGATTTCTTTTTGCACTTCTCTTCTGTGTCTTCTTTTTTTCACACCATTTATTTATTTTTTGCTTTTGTTTTTTGTTAATTAAGCAGTTCGTTACTTTGTGGTTTTTATGTGGTTAACCAGGTTTGCAGAAATGGGAAAGGTATAAGGTCCGACTCTTATTCTTATTTCAAAGTCTTTCGGTATCCTTTAATTTTTAACTCCAGTCTTCAATTCCTAGCATTCTTACAAATTCGACTCTGATGAAGACAAGGGTTGAACATCTCCAGAAAGTTTAGAAAATAAATGTCTTTCCCTTCATTCTGCATATATCTTCTCCCTCTTTTATTCCCATGTGTATTCTTTGTTTCTTTCTTTTTCTCTTTTATTGGTCCCCTGATTTATAAAATCGGGGGGGGGGGGGGGGGAATTATGTTTTGAGGCGTGTCCGTCCGTCCGTCCGTCCGTCTGGATTTTTCTCCGCAAGCATCCATTGAATTTCTCTGAAATTTTGCATGAAGTTGTAACTTTCGTCAGGTTAGAAAGTGACATTCTCCGATTTTTTTAAAAAATCTGGTTAGCCCCCCAGGGAGTCAAAAGGCCCCGAAATGGCAAAAAATGACATTTTTTGCCCCATAACTTTTCATCCATCCATTCAATTTCTCTGAAACTTGGCCAAAATGTGAAGGTAATTGTTCCTAATAGAAAATAAGTATCGCTGACGTTGGAATAAATCTGGTTCGCGCCCCCAGGGGGTCAAAAGCCCCTAAAATGGCAAAAAATGACCGTTTTCTCCCATAACGTTTGATCCATCCATTCAATTTTTCTGAAACTTGGCCAAAATGTAGAGGCAATTGTTCTGGATATAAAATGAGCATCCTTGATCTCAGAAAAATTCTGGTTCGCGCCCCCAGGGGGTACAATGGGGGTCAAAAATGCCCCAAATTGCCCAAATTTATTGCATTTTACACTCGCCACATCTAGTCACATACAGAGGGGGACCACGCATGCGCGGCTTGTTGTTTTTGTTAATTTTGTAGTTCATTACTTTGTGGTTTTTACGTGCTCTTAACCAGGGTTGTAGAGTCGGAAGGTATAAGGTCGCATTCCGACTCTTAGTATTCAAAAAATTTTGACTATGATTCCTAGAATTCTAAAATAACCGACCCCGACTGTGATTCCTTATTTTAAAGTCTACTAATATTCAGTAATAATCGGAGTGAGATTTTTTACTCTGACTCCTACTCCAACTCTTAGCATTTTTACAAGTCCAACTCCGACAAGGACAAGGGTTAAATATCTTCAGCTATGTAAAAGTTTAGAAATAAAATGTTGGGACTTACTTTTATTGAGATATGCAAAATATGGCAGTTAAAAATAAAATAACAGGAAAAGTTATGGATATACTTAATCAGTGAAAAATATTAGTGTACACCAAAAATTACGGAATATTATCGAGTAGAATTTTAATAAGAAATAAAATTAATTTACTATTTGGAGTCAACGAACTCCAAACAACAAGTCCGCATGGTGTCTTCATATTAGAAGAAGGGAGATAATCTTCAATGACCGGCTGGCTGGACGCGAATGTCATTTAGAGTTCGTGAACTCCAAATACTAAATTAATTTTATTTTTTATTAAAATTCTACTCGATTATTTTCTGTAATTTTTGGTGTACATTAATATTTTTCACTGATTAAGTATATGCATGATTTCACTAAGTAAGTATATCAGACCATGTATGGAGTACTGTTATATTTGGGTTGGTGAATCTCTGTCCCATTTGAGGGTTCTTGATAAGGTGCAGAAAAGTACTGTAATTTAATTGGCCCCACCCTTTTTTTCTTCTCGGCACCTGCGCTCTCACAGACATGATGTTGCTAGTCTCAATTATTTCTATAAATACTATTATAGCATGTGTTTTTCAGAATTGTGTGATCTATTCCCTGCTTCCTTTGTTCCAGCTCATTTGACTCGTTGGTCTAGTGGTCTCCATCAATTCGCTGTTTTGATATCTCATTGTAATACAGCTTCCTATTCCAATAACTTCTTTCCAAGAACTGCAGGCTTGTGGAACTCTCTTCCTGCTGACTGCTTTCCTCCTACCTATAGCCTTGATCTTTTCAAGACTAAGGCCAATAGGCATTTTCTGTCTTTGTGATAATTATCTTTTGTTCTTGTTAGTTCCTTACATCAAGTGGCTTCATGCCTTGTCTGGAGCGATTAAATAAAAAAAGAAGAAAGTTTTCTTGTTATTTATTTTGAACCGCCATATTTTGCATGTTTCGCAATAAAAATAAGCACGAAAATGTCTTTCCCTTCATTCTCTGTATATTTTCTCCTGCTTTTACTCCCACGTGTTTTGTTCGTTTTCTCTCGCACGTCATTTTTACATTATTCATTTTCTATGTTCTCCAAATCTTCTTCTTGTGTTTGCTTCACAGCATCTCACTGTTAGATCACCAGCTCGGTTGAGTAAAGCAATGCTAATGTTTTGTTGTCTAGCGCAGCTATGCCGGCTTCGCCGTTGGGTGGTCGATATTTAAGGCATGACTCAATGATGTGGTCTACTGTCTGTTCAGAGTGACCACAGTCGCAGACAGCCGAGTCCCTGAGTCCCCATCCTTTCATGGTTGCAGCGAAATGGCCGACACCTGTCCTGAGGCGGTTGAGCATTGTCCACTGCCGGCGAGGGAGGTCCATGCCTGGTAGGTTATCCGGGTCCTCCACAAATCTGTGCAACCTTGATTTATCTGCTGCCTGCCATTCCTCCGTCCAGCAACGTTTCAGCCAGATTCGTTTTGTGACGTCACCGGGTGTTGAAAGCAGGAGCTGGTAGGCATGCTCCGAGAATGGGCGTCGTGACTTCAGGCGAGCTTGTGGAGGGGTCTCTGTGGCGAGCTTGTGGAGAAGGTGGTCCTCATCGGTAATGAATTACAGCTGTTTAGTCGTGCCTTTTACATAGCTGAAGAAGGTATACATTTGACCGAAACGTCTTATGTATTATATAAAACGTGTTCCAAATAAAAAGGTTTGGTTTTATTTATATATACGAATGAGTCATGTCTTATCAAAACCCAAAGACTACTCAAGGATAAAGGTCAATGAGTTTGTCAAGTTGACGGTGAGACAACACCCTGAGAGGATTGAAAAACAATGGGTGAAATGGGCAGGATTTGATTATTTAAGAAGACGGCTCTTCAAGAATTTGTTAATATTTGACTTGAAAACGACCATGTTGTAGTCAGCCAGGAAGCAGCCCCGTGATATTGTGTTCCACAAACAGGAAGTTCTTAGAAAGAAACTTTGTTCATGGAAGTTTCGTTTAATTTTAGGTAGAGAAGGAGAAAGGGAAATTCTTTACAGTGGTTGTAGCTAGACGAGTTTTTGCTGTGAATGTTTTACAGGAGGAGGGGACCAGAGATTGGAGCTCAGTGGAGCACCTACCATGAAAATAAAGAAAAAGTAACGAAAGACTAGCAACGTCTCTTCTGTGAGAAATAGGCTGTGAGAAAGAAGAGATCTACCACCCACTAGCCAGTTTTGTACTCTGTCGAGGCAGGAGAAAGTGCTCTGAGCAGTACCTCCCCATTTTAGGTTGTATCTAACTCTTATGCAGGTAGAGGATTGCTTCAGGAGTGAGGTACCATCTGGAGCGGTTTTCCAATCATTATATATTCACTGCTCCCTCAGTTATCGCAGCTAATGAATGCCAGACCGATTCATGACTAGCTGAAGATCTGCAAAGTAGAAACCACATATTTATTTAATTATTTTAAATATATTTAAACGTATTTTAAACTATTATACAACATTTACATGCTTTTATTAATCTCCTCACAAATTTATTTAATTAGCTTATTAAAAAGAAATTTATTTTCTCTTTTAGTCCTCACATTTCATCAGTGATATTTGTGACAAAGGGAGAAGAATTGCTGTTTTCTGGGTCGGAATCTATCTGTCTAACACTTATTGTTTGCTAGTTTTTCACCTTGAAGTGGTAATTACTTTTTATTAATCTCTCCTCAGAAATTTATTTAATTAACTTACTAAAAAGAAATGTATTTTGTCTTTTAGTCCTCACATTTCATGAGTGATATTTCGGACAAAGGGGGAAGAATTGCTGTTTTCTTGGTCGGAATCTATTCGTCTAACACTTATCGTTGGCTAGTTTTTCACCTTGAAGTGGTAATTGTTTTTTTTTTTAGCTCCTTACATCAAATGGCTTCGCGCCTTGCCTGGAACTATTTCGATTAAAAAAAAATTGTTTTTATCGAAATTGCGACTTCATGGGCCTACAAAACCTAAGATCAAAAAAGTATGTTTATCTCCTCTATATATAAAAGTTAATGTTTGTCTGTGTGTTATAGAAATCGATATGTTAACACTTAGAACATTCAAATAAGTTTTAATTAGGGTTAAATTTTTCAAGGAATTTAAAAACACTGTTAAAATTTTTATTCAATTCCTTCTGGGGTAACTAAGGTTAATTATCGGTTAGGTCTATAAAGTAACTGAAATATATTAGAACATAAAGAAACGATATTCATTCTTTTTTTAATAGATTTTCTTCGTTTCATGGAACAAAAATAACATTTAAAAAATAATATCTCAGTGAAGAATGTATTTAAAAAAGGTTTAAACATTAACAATTATTTTTATTGGCATTTTTAAGATTTAAAATAATGAAATAATAACGAATCCGTTTTGATTCATTAAAGCTATTTTCCGTTTTACAGAAATGCAGTGTCAACAAGTAGGTTTTTTTTTCCAGAAAACACCAACGCACCAACAGTTTTTTTTATTACTTGACTTCATATTTCAAATGTTATTTTAAACTTTTCTTTCAAGGCAAAAATTGTAAATATCACTATATTTAAAATTATTTTGGACCAGCAATATATTTCCACATGGGCAATACCAGGTGAATACCCCTAGTGTGTATGGGTGTGTATATATATATATATATATATATATATATATATATATATATATACCTTTTGAGCATGCAAAAATTAATTTGAAAATTAATTTTTTTTAAATCTGTATACAAAAAATTAATTTATTAATTAATTAAAAATATTTATATATATATATTTGGGCAAACATTATTAAATAACACAAAGTATTTCTGCTTGATAAGATTTTTTTGATTTTTTTTCAATTTTCCGAATAGTCCATTTTAGTATTTCGGTCAAATTGGTGTATGTAAGTTCCGTGGGTTTCTTGTTCTATTTTTCCATAGAACTTACACACACCAATTTGACCGAAATACTAAATTGACTATTCGGAAAATTGAAAAAAAAAAAAAAAAGTCTTATCAAGCACTTTGTGTTATTTATTAATGTTTGCCTAAATACACACTATATATATATATATATATATATATATATATATATATATATATATATAATCCGTTTCCTGGTTAAAAGTAATGAATTTCTTCACATTTGACAAATAAAAAATTATTGGGGTTTTCCTAATTAAGAATATGGTATGAAATATATCGTGACACTGGCAAGAAGAAAAGAACACAACATAGTTGAAAGTTTAATAACATCTTGTATTTCGAAGAAGGAAAAGAGAGGAAAGAAACTGTCTTGCAAATATCTGGTATTTGTGGGAACTTATCTCAGGAGATTCGCCCTTATAACAGACTTAGTTTTCTTGTTCTCCATGTTCAGTTCGCTGGGTCGTAAAAACAGGAAGCCTTGTCACTCTGTGCTGTGTGCCGCACATGACTTGCTGTGTTGTCAGCGAAGATAGCAGCAGCTGAAGTTCATGTCTCAGGGATTCATAGCAAAAGAGGAAGAACGTTTTGAAAACCCCACTCAAGTTGAGTTCAGTGGAGGTTCTAAAAAGTGGCCTATGATTGGTTGTTTTTCATCCAATCACACAGTGCGTAGCAAACGACTCCATAAATAATTTTCAATAAAATAGCCTTATGAAAAAAATAAAAAAGCATGCAAAATTATAGGTGTTCTTATAATTTTAATATTTCGAGTGGTCCTCCACTCTTTATCAAAAAATGATTAAATTTTTTTCTTTTAATAATCATTTTTTTGATAAAGAGTGGAGGACCACTCGAAATATTAAAATTATAAGAACACCTATAATTTTAAATGTTTTACGTTTTCCATAAGACTTTTATTTGTCAAATGTGAAGAAATTCTTTATTTTTAGCCTAAATTACAACAAAAGTATATATGGATTTATCATATCATGAATTTTAGACCTATATATATATATATATATATATATATATATATATATATATTGGCGAGTACTATCAAGAAACTGTAGTGCAACAAAAGAGCCATGATTAGATGGAGCTGCCATGTCAAGCTAGAAGATGACACTCTCTGAGACTCTTCTCTCTAAGCTTGGTATATGGGTAATATCTGATGTTCTTAAGCTGGGCAGGATGAGATAGTTTGGCCATGTCGAGCGAAGCTCTAGCTGGATCTCCCATGTCTGAGACATGCCCATTGCATCAGTCGGCAGGCTTGAAGACCAAAACTCCATTGGGATGAGCTGGATAAACGCGATCATTCAACCCTGGAGGATTGCGAACATTGATCTTTGCGACCGCTGAGCCTGGAGAGAGAGAGGACTTTGATCAAGATTGACAGATAGGCCCCACCCTCTTATAGAGAACTAATCAAAAAAATAAATCGGATGATGATTGATATATATATATAAATTCCCGAAACAGTTTTTCATGGTAAACAAGTGATGATCCCTTAAAATAGTGTTAGAAATAAACTAATATAATAACTGTAAAAAATAAATTGACTTACATGAGTGATTTTCCACTGGAAGACTTGGGACTATAAGTTTTTTTTTTTTTTTTTTTTTTTTTTAATATAGTTTTAATGGTTGAGAAACTTCCGAGACTATATATATATATATATATATATATATATATATATATAACTTTAATTTGTTTTTACTATTTTATCTTATTTTTAGTATATTTTACTTAGAAATAATTCAAATGATAAATTATATATTTTTCTATTTTTCGAAAATACTGTGATATAGCATAAAATATGCAATATAAAATTAGATAAGTGTGATTGGAAAACCGCAATGTATTCAAGCCGTGAAAAATGCAATATGATGAGGGACCACTAATAACAAGTGTACCTATACCGAAAAAAGGATAACATACTTTTTTCATTGTTTCTATTTGCATAATTCATCGGTTTAACATTCGTTTTGCATGGACATTATTATTATTATTATTATTATTATTATTTGTACTCACTAGGAGTTCTCACACAGGTCATCATCAGCGATTGCTCACCGACAACAACCAGTGGCATTCCCTGGAGTCTGAATGACAACAAGTCTACCCAGATTTCCAGTATTCTCCATCTCTTTTCGATAGCCACTGCAAATAACCTTGCAACAGCCGTTTACCATTGATTTCTTGCTGGTAAGGACTATTGGTCTTCTCTGGGATTTGGGTGGCAATAAGCCTCCCCAAGGTCCCAGTACTCTCTGCACTTCCAGTGGAGGTCTGGTTTGTGCTGTCCCTCCTCGGTGTTCTCATCCTCCGTGACCCTCTGCAAATATTTTATGTGGTGTCAGCCTAGACTGGCACCATTTTTTATTTATTTATTTTTTATTTATTTAATTATTTTTTTTTTAATTTTGGAGGGGGGAGCGGGTGAGAGTAGTGGGGGAGGAGAACTTATTGTGTTTCTTGCAATTTATTTATTTATTTTTTTTTTAATTTAAAAAAAAAAATTTAATATATAAAAGAATTTAAAAAAAAAATTTTTATTTAGAAATTAAAAAAAAATTTTTTTTTTTTTTTTTAAAACTTTACTGCAGTTTCATGGTACTACCGATCCTCATAATAAATTTGTACTTTGTTTAAAACTTTTCGAACTTGGGAACTTAATGGTCGAATTTGAGAATCCTTATGTCAAAGTCGGTAACCTGTATAGAATTTCAAACTGATCTCTTTGTTACAATTACATAATTACGATATATTTCCTTTTGCACTTGCATGTCTTCACTCGTGGAGTGATTAGTACGTGGTTTGTTAAGAACACACATCCCTATTCTCACTCACGTAGTGATACGTCCGGCGATTAGAACACTCTGCACATGTGTGACTATTTCCATTTCCGCCTAAACCGTTTTGCGCCAATTTATGAGATGTCAATGCGACAAGACGTATATCTCTCTCCTCGCCTCTAGCAACCAAATGGAACTCGTGGACTCAGTTACATTTCTATAGTACATATAAACCTGTTTAATATGCCTGTTTCTATAACTCTTTCCAAACAATGTTTTGTGTTGATGAAACTATGGAATAAAACTAATTTTTCTTTATGTACTAACGAATCACTGCTTATCAAGGCCCAAAGACAACTCGAGGATAAGGGTCAATGAGTTTGTCAGGTGGAAGGTGACAACGAGGGTTGAAACTGGGTAGAATTTGATTATTTAAGAGGACGGCTCAACAAGAATTTGTTAACATTGGACTTGAAAACAACCATGTTCTAGTAAGCTGGGAAGCAGCCCCGCGGTGTTGTGGTCCACAGATAGTCAGTTCTCGGAAATAAACTTTGCTGATGGAAGCTCCATTTAGCTTTAGATACACAAAGGAAGAAAGGAAAATTATTTACAATGGTTGTTGCTAGACGGGTCATTGTTGTGAATGTTTTACAGGAGGTACGATAAATTGGAGCTCAGTCGAGCACCTACCATGAAAATAATGATAGAGTAGAGAAAGACTAGCAACGTCTCTTCTGTGAGAAAGAAGCAGTAGGGAAGAGAAGAGATCTCCCACTAGATTTAAATTGCAGAGAAGAAGTTTGTCCTTTTCTTATCAAGCAAAGTCAGTAGGATGGATACAGACGCAGCGACCCTACTACATAATGGTGATACAACAAGCTTCTCTCCCTCAGCTCTACACCTTTATTTAATCCATGGGGATTGATTTTTCACATTCCGTCAGCCATGACCGGGTAGGATTGTTAATTTATCTTATTCATAGTTCTTATTCCCCCCCCCCCCCTCTCTCTCTCTCTCACAGACGTGATGTTGCTAATCTTAGTCTTTTCTATAAATACTATTACGGCATGGGTTCTTCAGAATTGTCTGATCTATTCCCTGCTTCCTTTGTTCCAGCTCGTTTGACTCGTGGGTCTAGTGGTCTCCATCAATTTGCTGTTTTGATACCTCATTCTAATACAGTTTTCTATTCCAGTAGCTTCTTGCCAAGAACTGCAGGCTTGTGGATCTCTCTTCCTGCTGACTGTTTTCCTCCTACCTATAGCTTTGGTCTTTTCAAGACTACGGTCAATAGGCATCTCCTATCTTTGCGATAATCATATTTCGTTCTTGTTAGCTCGTTACATCAAGTGGCTTCATGCCTTGTCTGGAGCGATTTTTATTAAAAATAAAAAGTCATTCTCACCTGTAGCAAGGATCGAACCATCAACCCCCACAAGACTGTCACTTAGAACTGATTATTAACCCATGCTATTACCCACGGAGACCTGGTGTAACAGGTAAATGTGTTTAAGAATGTAATTATCTCAGGTGAATTATTTCTAGAAAATATTTCATTTTTAATAAAAAAATTTTTGTAAAATAGAAAGCTCCGAGTAGAACTAGCAAAAGAAAAAAATAATCTGTCGCCCTTTACTACCATAGCTATACAATTCTCGAGGCAGCTCGTGTGTGTGTGTGTGTGTCAGAATGATACAACAAGCTTGGAAAATCACAAGTTATCACGTTACCAACATAAGTATTTTTTGAAGATATCTTGTGTGCACCAAATTAAACAAAATACATTTTGGGAGAAAATCCGGGAAAAGATTAAATAAGATTTGCTTCCACTATTAACCTAGCCGTTCTTAGTGTTACTGTCAGCCTAGCCGGTCTTTCGACCTCAGCCGGTCTCTGTCAACCTCTATTAGACCTCTGTTAGACTTTGGCTATGTCAGCCTATGTCAGTACCTGCCTCAGTAGATCCATGCTGGTCTGTCTTTAAAGAGACGCAGACAAAACTCTGTTACAATTAGTACAACCTCCGTCAATGCCACAGCAGTTCTTTCATTTACTTGCTTCCCCACGAGGGCAAAGTTAGACACAAGCTCAGGTTATAATGTTGGATAATCCAGCTTCCCAAAAAGGGGAATTCTGAACTAGAAACAAAATTTTTTAAAATGTATCAGTCTAGAAGGATTTCTTTTTCTCAGACTAAGAGAACAGATATTACACTTTGAATTATTTATTTGCAAAAAATATAAAAATTACAGTTTAAATTTTGAACAAATTAGGTACAAGGCCATCAAAAGTGTGAGTATAAGAGTCGTTGATCATTTTTTGTCTATTCTACTCTTAGCTAGAACTATTGCAGTCATCACAATATCACATTTTTGCTGCTTCCCAGCTGACTATAAAATGGTCGATTTCAAGTCCAATGTTAACAAATTCTTGTTGAGCCGTCTTTTTAAATAATCTAATTTCTGGTCATTCTCAACCATTGTTACCAATCCTCACATTGTTGTTTCACTGTACTCCTGACAAATTCATTAACCCTTATCCTCGAGTGGCCTGTGGGCTTTGATAAGCGGTGACTCATTAGTATATTAAAAAAAAAACTCTTATGGGCCAGCTTACTTAAAATATCCCCTGTGTTAAATTTTTTTTATTTTCTTCATAAATATATGTATGTAGAAATTCATTGGAAAGCAGATATTACACTTTGATCCGAAACAAAATGCTTATTAACTATTCTCTGTGCACATCTCAGTTAAAAAACAAAGAAACAAACAAATAACGTGTTAGCTTTAATAAACACCTGAAAACAGTAATTTTGTAATGTTTGGTTTCCTTTGAGAAAGAGGCAACAATTACTTAATTACTAAGCATTAGTAAGTATTGTACTCCGAGGCAGGAGGTCTATTTAGCCGACATAAGCAAAAGTCATCAAGGTATTTATAGTACTTTGTTTTAACTTTTACTAAATGCGTTTTAGTCGTTCTGAAAATACTACAATAACAATTAACAAGTTTATTTTATTTTTATATTGAGTCACCAGTGTTAGTGCAGATTAGGACCCAAGCTAAAATCGACTTGGCATCATTAGGGTTAGGATTAGCTTGGTAATGCACCAATACCGAGTCACCAATAATTAAGTCCCAAAGCCACTCGAGGATAAAGGTTAATGAGATTGACAATTGTATGATGAACAATACTATGAGAGGATTGGAAACAATGGGTGGAAAGAGTAGAACTTGATTACTTTAGAGGATGACTTGACAAGTTTAAAAAATACTCTTTTTTTACTATTGGGTCACCGCTTATCAGTATTATTCTATCTTGTATATTTTTGCTTACTAACCCTATGTCGGATTTTGAAGAGCAACTAAGTCTGGTGGAGGGGTTGTTATTAAAATCTAGTTTATGGTCCTTCAATGTAAATCTAGTGGTATCGGGAACTACGATTTCTGTGTATTTATTTATCCTAAGTCGAGAAAGTAAGGTCTTAGCTTCCGAATTAATGTTATGAATCGTGCCTATATAAATAGTTTTATAATTTTTGTAAAGTTTCTTATATATTATCGTTTTGTATTGGTGATGGATAATGGTATAAAAGTTTTATCCGCTGGGCTATATGTTTATTGTCAGCCAAAGATGGAGAGCACTATGGGAGTACTAACATCGATCAATAGTATGAACTGTGTTTGATTACTTATAGGGTGGTTTATGACAATAATCTGTTGAGATTGGGTTATTATTTTAATGGAAATCGCTCCAGACAAGACATGAAGCCACTTGATTTAAGTAGAAAAACATTACCACGTCAAGGTCAAAAACTAGCCAACAATGAATGTTAGATGACAGATTCCAACCCAGAAAACAGCAATTCTTCCACCTTTGTCAGAAACATAACTCATGGAATGTGAGGACTAAAGGACAAAATAAGAGAAGTGAGAGTTACGAGGCTGCCGAAAGTAAACCCAAGGTCCACATTCTACTCTCCTTGGATTTAAAGATAAGTTGTAATCAGCAGAGAAGTGGTCCCACGGTAATGTGTTCCACAGGCGGGAAGCCCTTGCAAAGAAGCCTTGTCCATGGAAATTCCACCTGATGCGAGGCACATGAGGGGAAAAAGATAGTTTTTTTTCTATTGTGTTAATAAGAATTTTTTTTTTGTGGGTGTGAATGTCTCACAAGGAGGAACCAAAGGTTGGAACTCAGTCGAGCTTTTGTTGATGTTAGATTTGAAGACAGCTATGTTGTCATCAGCAGGAAATCAGTCCTGTGGTATTTTTTTTCCCACAGATGGGAAGTTTTTGGAAAGAAACTCTGTTCATGGAAGTTGTTTGATTTTAGATACACATAGGAAGAAAGAAAAGTCCTTTGCTGTAGTGTTAGGTAGACGAGTTCTTACTGTGAATGTTTTACAGAGGGATCTAGGGATTGGAGTTCGGTCGAGCACTTACTACGAAAATAATAATAGAATAGAGAAAGACTAGCGACGTCTCTTCTGCGAGAAAGAGACTGCATTGAAGAGAAGACATCATCCCCTATGAAATTACCTGTCAAATTAAGAGAAGGTTGAAATTAACTAGAAATTAATTGCAGCAAACATTACCTTTATAATGACAGTGATGAAAGTGTCCCAGGTTTTCACGGAATTCCGGGATTTCAGATTTTAGCATATTGGAAATATAATCAAATTCAAAGAGAAAAGAAGTTGAAAAAAGGCAGTAGAATTGGAGATCGAAGTGACCATCACAAAGTCAACTAAAATAACGATTCCTCAACTAGCACAAAAGATGAAAAAGAAAATGATGAAGCAACGACAACTATCGGAAGTATACTGACTGAAGAAGTTATTAAAAAGTCAAACGTGCATAGTGTGAACTAAAGTTGCATCTTTTCCAAAAATGTAATTTAATAAACAGAGTTTTTGGAATATTTTATTTTGAATCTTTTTGAAGTTATTTTATAGTTTCAACATAGATCATCGCATTACAAATGATCTTCATTTTTAGTTTGTTGTACTGGTTTCACAAAAATATAGTTTTGTTAGAAAAACAGAATTCTTTTTCCAATTGAAATTTATGTAAAATTTAAAGCTCTGATATCATCAGAACCCACCTTCTGTTATATATATATATTTTTTTTTTGAGAGGGGGGGGGGATCCACAGAATGTTTTGCATAATCACCACTTAAATATCAAAGCAAAATATTTTCAGGGCTGTTTGAAAATTGTCACTTTAATCTATGAAATGAAACGACTTTTTAATTTATTTAGTTAACCCTTTCATAGAGAACGACCGAGTTGGTTCTGACTCCCTGCTTTTGAGGCTGAAAGTGCCAAGACTGGAGTCAGCTCTGTGTTGCAACCGCCTACCGTGGTATGTATGGTCATATTAAACAAAGCTCTGGTTGGATACACAAATGATCAAAATGAAATTATTCAGATTTTGAATCAACTCAGCAATTACGTTGGTCGCAGTAGTCTGATGATTTCTTTCTCACAATCTGTTCTAAATGGTCGTCGATTTGTTTCGGTAGTTTAGTTTCGTAAAAATAAAAAAAGTAATAGTTATAAAACACTGCGCCGGCGAAGGTTAGCATCAATTTTAGAAACCCTTAAAGATTTATCCACTTCTTACAGTATAAAGTTTTTTTTAATTTTATTTCCAAAGCCTTGGAGTAAAACTGACTTTCCATAAACAGAGATTCTTTCCAAAAACTTCCCATCTGTGGAACACATTGCTACAAGATTGCCTCCCTTTTGTGTTTTGTGACCCCTAATCTAGACGAACGTCTAGGCCCATGGTATATCTATAAATAGCAATTCCTTAGTGTTACAAACAAAGGGATGTAATTCAGTATATATTCAGGCGAACACGAGCACTCTTTCTTGACAGAACAAATCGTCTTCGAAATCCAATGGGAGATGAGTTCCTTACAGCTCCAATATCTGGTTCCTCTTTGCAAGACATTCACAGCAAGAACTCTTCTTTCTTCTACAACGTCTGTGGAACACATTACCATAGGATGGCTTCCTTGCAGATAACAACATAGTCGTCTTCAAATACTTGTCATAAACCATCTCCATGGATACTCAAACTTAGTTCATTTCCATTCCATCTCATTAACCCTTACCCTCGAGTGGCTTTTGGCCTTGATAAGTGGTAACTCGTTAATTAAAAAAAAAAAAAGACACTGTATTCCAAAACGGTCACCCATCTTGGTCAGGCTTAGCTTTGCTTAACTTTGGTGATCCGATTTTGATGACCTTATGGTAGTTAGGCATTTGGCTGCACAATCCTTAACCTCACTTCTCCTGACCTGACCTGCCATTCCATTCACCTCCAATCTAAACTTACGACATCTGGTACTCATAAACGGTCACCCATATAAGTACTGACTAGTCTCAACGTTGCTTAACTTCACCACTGATCCGACAAGAACCCGTTTTTCAATGTCATATAGCTCTAAGTTTACAAGTAGGCCAGTTTGGTCTCTTGGGACACAAGTTTGATTCCCCCACTCCCGAACCGTTTTAGACGATTATTTACCTGCTATTTTCAGGTGTAAATTAGGGTGACCTTGTAAGTTTTTATTTTTTTAATTTGCATTCTCTTAGTGACTGCCTCCTTTACCTGTAAAGAACTTTCCTAAAGCCAGTTGCGTCTATTGCTTGACACGACATACCTTCCTATTACGTCCAGACAGGACAGACTACCTATATCCTATACGTATGATATATATAAGTATTTTATTCGTACATTAGGAACATATACGGTTTCAGCTTCCATGAAAAGTTGAATTTATTCTTAAGATTTTTTTGATTTTTTTTTACTCTTTTTAGACAGTGTTTTTTTTAATTACTTCAATTTATTATTCCAAAATTCACCACGTCTTAGGATGGCTTCCATACTTATCAGGTAAATAACTTCTTTGCTACTTTATATTTGGTCTCCTGATTTATGAAATCGGGGAACTTATGTTTTGTAAGCATGTCCGTCCGTCCGGATTTTTCTCCGCAACCATCGATTGAATTTCTCTGAAATTTTGCATGAAGTTGTAACTTTGGTCAGGTTAGAAAGTGACATTCTCCGATTTTTGTAAAAAAATCTGCTTAGCCCCCCAGGGGGTCAAAAGGCCCCGAAATGGCAAAAAATGACATTTTTTGCCCCATAACTTTTCATCCATCCATTCAATTTCTCTGAAACTTGGCCAAAATGTGGAGACAATTGTTCCTAATAGAAAATAAGTATCGCTGACCTTGGAAAAAATCTGGTTCGCACCTCCAGGGGGTCAAAAGCCCCCAAAATGGCAAAAAATGACCGTTTTCTCCCATAACATTTGATCCATTCATTCAATTTTTCTGAAACTTGGCCAAAATGTAGGAGCAATTGTTCTGGATATAAAATGAGCATCCTTGACCTCAGAAAAATTCTGGTTCGCGCCCCCAGAGGGTCAAAAATGCCCCAAATTGTCCAAATTTATTGCATTTTACACTCGCTACATCAAGTCACATACAGAGGGGGACCATGCACACGCGGCTTGTTTTACCTGTTTTGATTATATTTTTTGTACATTATATATATATATATATATATATATATATATATATATTTTTAAATACTTGCTTATCTACATTTTAAAATTTAACATAATAATACAAGACGGGTATTCTGCCAGTTATATTATAAAATTAATTCACAACAGAACAGTTTTGCACCACTTTTATGTCTCCTTACGAAGATTACAATCAAGATATACATGCTACTAAACCTTATGTTTAGAAGAATTATTCTAATTTCGATAAAAATCTATTACATGATTTTGATTCTAGAAAATGTCTAAAATTTAAGGCTTAAACTTAAGGGGGCTTGAAAAGAAACTGAAATTCAGAGAATCATGCTTAATTAGTGTCTAATGACTATGAATCAAATTTCAGACAAATCCGAAATATTTGAATTTTCAAATGAAAGTGTGTGCCCATATTATGCCTCCTAACAACCCTTTAAAATACTCCAAAGAAACTGAAATTTGGAGTATAGTTATTAATTGTTGTTTAATACCTATTGTTAAAATTTTATGAAAATCGGAGATATGTGAATTTTCACAAAAGGTCTTTCCCCTTTGCATAAAAACTACATTAAACTACATGTAATCCATATTAAGTCTAACAACTGTGTTCCAACATTCATAATCAGTTTATTAGTTTTGGAGTTTATTTCACACAAACACACACATTATATATATATATATATATATATATATATATATATAAGAACATATTGTTAAAAATAAAAGGTATAATTAAACAGAAGAATTCTGTTATTTTAACAATGTTTGCTTGAATCAAAAAATGCTGTCTAAATACACACATACTATATATATATATATATATATATATATAATCGGCTAATTAGAAGAATAAAAATGGAATTTTGTTTTCAAACATAACTCAATCCCAAAACCAAGGAATATTTTAGCATGTATTTTGTGTTCTTAAAGTATATAGACAAAAAGCCTTTAGAAAACGTTGATTAACGCAACTTTAGTATAATAATAATAGATATAAGTATTTTATTCATTCATGTGAACGGTATATGTTTTGAACATATCAGAAAACTTAAATTCAATATTTAACTTTTTATTTGTGCTAGTCTTGCTACACTTAATTAATAGTTGTTTGATTAGTTCAAGTTGTTATTCCAAAATTTATCATGGTGTAAGATGGCTCTCACCTATAAAGGTAAATAATTACTTTTTGATTTGACACTTTATTTTTTATTTTCCCTGTTTTGAATACATTTGTTCGCTACCAAATCTATGTTCGTTTTTTTTTATATAAATATTAGCATTGTGTGTTCTTAAGCACACTTAGTTGTTTTCTTTGAATTATTCCAACTATCTTGACCAATTGACTACTAATATATATATATATACCTATATTTATTTACTCCTCCCGGAGTTAGGCACAAGGCCAGTTTTATCTTACTCCCACAAGTAAGATGTGACCACAGCTTGGGTCGAGAAAGTGGGGTTAAAAGCCAGCGCTCGAGAGGTGAGCACTCTGGCCATTTAAAAATTGCCTGGGCAGCCCCGTCGGCATTCCCCTGTAGGGGCGCCTCAGACAGTAAGCAATAAACTTACTCCTCCCCAAAGAGGGGAGGCGAAGCCTGGGAGGGTGGACCTCCTAGAACTGCACAGGACAGGCGTGCAGTATCCATCGGAACAGATACTACACTTTGATCTTAGCCAAAAGGCCGACTTCTATAATAACAAGTTTTAATTATACAAGCATAGCATGGCTACACATCTAGAAGATGTTTCAGTCGTAGCTTTAATTAACTCGACATCCTCAGGCCAACAAATTCCGTTTTTTATGCTTTAATTACAGAAGAACCTAATAACCAATAATTTCGTACATGCATTCTGTTCTTAATATATTAGCACAACATACATATACTCTCTGTGGCAAAATAGTATCATTGTTGCCCTAGTTATCTGCCCTTGCTAAGGTTAAATCGCCATCTTTGTTTCGTACTTTGTGTGCATGATTTTGAGTTGAATAAAACCTAAATCGCCCAAAGGTATCATCTTCGGTCTTATACTATTCTATCATAGTCTTTTTCACTTGTTCTTTTTTGCCTTATTTTTCTATTCGTTCCTTCTGTTGCTACGGTATCAGCATAATCACATTGATACACCAGTTCTCATTAGATCACCAAAGTCGAGCGAATTTGAGCCTAGTCAGTACCAGATGGGTGACCATTCGGAAATACCAGGTGGTGTATGCGGGAGGACGGCAACACCTTTTTGCAAAGAACTGCAAGAACTAACGTCGTTAAGATCATCTCATCTGAGCGAGATACACATGTGACTGAGGATTGCTTGTGAATTTGATATTACCTAAAATCTCCCTTCTTTAGAAGAAAACCGGTTGAACCCACTCAGGGTCTGTGCCGCACCAGGATCAGAAGTATACGTTATACGTGTACAATGTGAATGATTAATTTCTGACTTATAACTTGATACTAGTTGAAACTGCACGGTTGCTTTCTTAATTTAAATTACATTTTTGAAAAGTACAAATAAAATGAAATGTAAGAAATTTAAATGATTGTTTCATTTTATAAAAAAAGTAAAATATTAATTTAAAGTTATGTGTAACAATATTTAAGAAAGTATTCCACTTATCAATAGCATCATCATCATCATCGGTTTAACATCCATTTTGATCATCATCATCTTCAGTTTAACGTCCGTTTTACAAGCTGACAATATTGGACATCTTTTAGAAATTCACTTCCAAACTAACCTATCTTTAGCCAGGATTTTATTTATCCCTCGTTCTCTCAAGTCCATCCTTATCACTTCTTCCTATATTTCCCTTAGCCTTCCCCTGTGAACTGAACCAGCTACTTCAACTGTTCTACATCTACTAACCCAATAACTCTCATCCATTCTTTCAACATGACCGTACAATTAAAGTCTACTCTTTTGACTTCCGATATAGAAGCAATAGTATAGTTTTGGCTTCCGATATCGAAGCAATAGTATAGTTTTGGCTTCTGATATAGAAGTAATAGTGTAGTTTTGGCTTCCGACGTAGAAGTAATAAAATAGTTTAGGCTTCCGACGTAGAAGTAATAAAATAGTTTAGGCTTCTGATATAGAAGTAATAGTATAGATTTGGCTTTCGATATAGATGAAATAATATAGTTTTGGCTTCCAAACTATATTCTACAGATTTAATCTTCCTCTGGGGTCATCAGATCTAAGCCTGTCTTTAAGACTCAAATTACATATCCATTGTATCATTATCATATCATTTCTCTCACCCGCACTAGCCAGGTACCACTTCCATAAATCATCACACTGCGTACGCATGCCTGCTAGACTCTTCCCTTGGTTGACAGTGGTAACGCTCTGCTGGTTAGTAAAGGCAGAAGTTCCCTTAACTTACTCCATCCACTTCTGATTCTTGCAATCAAATTATCACCTGCTCTACCCTGTGCTTCAATGGTATCACCAAGGTAACAAAACTTGTGAACAACCTCAATAGCCTTGCTATGCAAAGATACTTTCTCCACATCTGAGTTCTCATCCATCTCCATTGTCTTACACTTTTTGTACACAAACTGGTTATCCTCTCCCAACCTACCTGTAATTCCACTGCACTTCTTCTGTACCTAATGCTTACAAGTATCACAAAAGATTGAGTTGCACCCGACTCATTTTCGACAAACTAAGCAGGGGAACTTCCCTCTTTGTGAGGATTTTCCAACACTACAACCACTGATCATCACTTTGGTCTTGGTAACATTCACTCTCAGACCTTTACTTTCCATAGAATCTCTCTAAGTCTTTAACTTAACAAGTAGACCATCCATTTTTCACAGGCAAGTACTAGATCATTAGCATACAGCATTTCTTCTGAACAACCCATACAAAACTCCATGGACAACACTTCTAAGACACAAAATTAGGCAATCATGTTGTATGGTATGAGGTAGGGGATATACAACGAATGAGTGTTACCAAACGCAATAGAATTTACTTTTCTACCTACCTGTATAGTTTTAATCTGCTTAAAGTGTTTTGGAGTTTTTTTATGTCAATATAAGATTTTGTCGATATCTGCTGATTTATCCAATATGGCCGCCGTCCGATGTGGCTTTTAGCTTCTATGTCTTATAGATAACAATTCAGAAAAAAAAATAACAACTAATAATTGTCACCAAATGTATTAAAATTTTATTTTCTACCTATCTGTATATTTTTAACTTACTGAAACTGTTTTAAAGTTTGTTTTTTTTTTATTTCAAAATAAGTTGCAGTATCTCGAAGCTTATGGTCGCATGTTTTCAGTTATTTATTTTTACAAGCCTTCGAGGCTCCCCCCAAAATTCTGAGAAAAAAAAAAGCAAATACTAAATGTTTCAGAACTGTAAAACTATGCAGGTCGATAGAAAATAAAATGTTCTTGCATTTGGTAAAAATTATTTGTTGTATATTTTATTTGTTTTATTTTTCTTGGCTGCTAACTAAACTACATGAATGTTAAATTTGTAGAGCTGTCTTCTACTGTTGTTTTTACACATTTTTTTTTCTGCACAAAATGTCTATTAAATATATATAAAACTCAATGTATGTGTGTGTGTGTGTGTGATTTTTGCGTGTACCCTATAGAAAGAAAGGCTAGAGAATCGACATAGAATTTAAGTGTATTCTTATGTAAATTTTACTCAGGCAAGACAATGGAAGTGTTCCCAAATCTCTAAGTGCACCCGTAAAATGGCTATGGGGCATAATCCCTTAAAACTTCAAATATATCTTATTTCTATGAAATGTATAAAATTTTCTGGGGAAGTGGTCCTGAATCTCTAAGTGCCCTCCTAACCTCAGGGAGCTATGGGGACCGAACCTCCTTTTAAAACTTCAAATATATCCTATTTTGATGAAATTTATATCGTATGTATAAAAGTATCCAAAAAAGAGAATAGAAATGGCCCTGAAGCTGTACGTTACCCTCTATGTGCCGAATATCTACCTGCAATCGCCTATAAATGAGCTCTCACTTCTAAGTGACCCGTTGGGACCAAACCCCCTTAAAACTTCAAATACGTAAATCCGATTTTAATGAAATTTAAAGTATATGTATAAGACACTAATTCAGAGAGTTTTTCAACATTTTCAGCTTCTTCCGACTATATTAAGGGGCGAAATGGGGGGAGGCAGTAAAAAACAAAGAAAGTAATATGGTATTATGAGCATAGTGAAAAATACATAGTAGTGATCCTCATTCAATCCTGAGTAATGTCGGGTCTTCCTGCTAGTATATATATATATATATATATATATATATATAAAAAGTAAATTCGTATTGGATGACTTTTGGCTGACTCGATTCTGTTGTTGGCATTGGTTTCTCCAGTTCTTTCTCGAATCAGATATTTACAGGAGGGACCACGTGAAGGTTACCAACATCATAGTGAAAGTTGTGCAATGGAACCAACAGAATTTGAACTTGTCACAACCAGGTCATCAGTCCATGTCTGTATTTGATGGATCACCGCTTATCAAGGCCCGGGAGCCACTTGAGAATAATGGATAAAAGAATTGCTGGTTGGACGTTGATCGCCGTCACGAGAGGATTTGCAAACGGTGGCTGGAATAGGCAGAGAATTACTTAAGATGACTTGATTATCCAAGAGGATGGCTCGATAAGTATTTGTTTACATTAGACTTGAAGACGACCATGCTGTAGTCGGTTGGGAAGCAGACTCATGGTATCTTGTTCCGCAGGTGGGATGTTTTAGGAAAGAAACTTTGTTCATGGAGGTTTCGTTTGATTTTTGGTACAGAGAGACAGAAAGGAAAAGTTATTTGCTGTGGTTGTAGCTAGGCGAGTTCTTGCTGTGAATGTTTTACAGGGGTTGCCAAAGATTGGAGGTCAGTCGAGCAGCTACAATGAACATAACGATACAGTAGAGAGAGACTAACAACATTACTTCTGTGCAAAAGAGGCGGCAGAGACGAGAAAAAATCATCGCCCACTAGATTGGCTTCACTACGGACACCTCTCAATGTAAATATGAATGGGGAGGATACTAATCCAAAGAAATGATGTCAAAAAAAAATTTTTTACATATTTGGATTTGCGTGAAAAAATTTTTGGAGCGACCTTGTCTGTCAATAAGTATTACAACAAAAATATTAAGATATAGGGTTACAGAGTTTTTTTTTTATTTTCCAGTTTTTTTTTTTTAATGGAAATCGCTCCAGACAAGGCAGGAAGCCACTAGATGTAATTAGCTAAAATAAAAAATAAAAATACTACTACAAGGTCAAACACTAGCCAACAATATGTGTTAGATGGATAGATTCTAACCCCCAGAAACAGCAATTCTTCCCCCTTTGTCAGAAACGTCGCTCATGGAATGTAGGGACTAAAAGAACAAAATAAGGGAAGCAACAGTTTGAAGGTATAAAGGTCTGACTCCAAGTTCGTCTCTTAGGATTCCAAAAATTCTGACTCTGACAATTCCAAAATATTGAACTCCGACTACTTTTATTAAAGTCTTCCAATATTCAGACTGTCTGTTGATCTTTTGGAGATGAAAAAATCCAACTGCGAGTCCTAGATTTCTTATGAGTTCGGCTCTGACTCCGACTCCTTCCAAAACCTCCAACTCCGACACTGCAACCCTGTTAAGACCTGCTTAAAAAAACTGCATTCTCAAACTACAAGAACCATAACGATATCTATTTCAAACATTAACAAACAACATAAAAGACATTTATCAAAAAAAAAATGATCTTAATAATAGCGTAAACTTTCAAAAGGGAAAAAAATCACGCATGAATAAATATCAAAAAAAATTCCACACTTCAAAAGTGGGAGGTGAAAGTTGTGAAGTGGATACCGACATGGATTGACGACATGCCTATGCCAAGTTCGAAGTCTGCATTATTTGATATTTATGATATATTATTATAGGAATACTGGTCTACCTTATTTTAAACTCCGTGACCCGTTGGGTCACAACAACTATTTCATATATTCTACTTTGATTTCATTCAAAAATTGATAAACTGTGACATATCTGGTAAGACATTTCTCTTGCACAACTAAAATTAAGTCTCTTTACTTCTATATTATTATTATTATTATTATTATTATTATTATTATTATTATTATTATTATTATTATTCACCACTATCAGGGTTTTTGATCACTTCTGAAGGAGGAACCTCTCCCTGGTTCCGACCACCTTATTAATGATTGTCATTCAGGGCGTTTTGTCATAGTTGCAATGCTAGGCACTGCAGGTTGGTGATGCTATTTATTTGCCCGTAGGTGTCCACATACAGCACCTGCTATTCCCAAATATTTACCCATCTGGTACTGGCCAGGCTCAACGACGCTTAACTTCGGTGATCTCACGGGAACCGGTGTGCCAATGTGATTAAGCTGTATTTATTATTATTAAAATAGAAGTAAATTAGATGACGGTGCTGAAAAAAGAAAGTCACTCTTTCTCGAAATGCTCACAGCGACATTAAGAAATATTAGAAAGTGGTTGAATCAACATGGTGATAGACTGCAAGAGAAATACGAGATTGATGGCTAAATTGTTCAGTTAATTATAAATTATAGCTAATTTGAACAATAAAAAAAGAATTGTTTTCAAACATAACTCAATCCCAGAACTAAAACATATTTTAGCATGTATTTTCTGTTAGTAAAGTATTTAAGGAAAAAGCCACAGAGAAACAAACGTTGATTAACTCACATAAATGTATTATTCCCAACGTTTTAAGCATTTAAAAATTATATTTTCATGGCTAATGGTAACCTGTGTGTGTGTGTGTGTGTGTGTGTGTGTGTGTGTGTGTGTGTGTGTGTGTGTGTGTGAGAGAGAGAAGAGAGGGGAGAGCAGTCACCTTTCTCCCTCTATGAACTCTTCATACTACTTGTCGGTATATCTTTCTTTCTAGCTAGCTAAGATATATCAGTTTTCATATAAAGATAATTTATAGAATGCAATACAATGCAGAGGTGTAACGGATAAACACGAACTGAAGCAAATTAAGACATGAAATGACCAATGAGTTTTGCATTTTCCACCTTTTTATTAATACACTATATTTTTTTATATTATATTACAATCTTACTTGCGTCAGTGTGGTTTGATGGAAGTTCTGTATAATATGATATTTCAGGAAGAATATTTCCCCTCTTCAGATGTGTGTTCAACCTTAATTCAAACGAGCATAGGAAGGCTATTGCCAGTTAGAGCTATACAGCAGAAAATGAAATGTATTTGAAATCAAATTTTTAAAAAATATTTTTAATTACCCCCTCCCCTCCTTGAGAATTAATGAACATAATATTTTAAAGGTTTGGTAATTGATCCTATTTTTATTAAATTACTTTAATTACTTTTAATATCAACAAAACTTTTGCATATATCTATTAATAATGGAGATTATGTATCTGTCTGTCTGTCAGTCTGTCTGTCAGTCTGTCTGAAGCCGAAACTCCATCAGAATAATATTACTATTTACTTAGTCTGCCAGCTTCTATTTATATAAACATATAAATAAAGTAGAAAGAAATTTCAAGACGAGACTGCAATTAGAACAGAAAATGTGTCAAGAATCTAACTTAAACTAATACTTTTTCAACTTCCTTATATACTGTTACAAAAAGTCGCTCAGACACTAGACGGGTTTTGCCATTTACATAATTCATTCCTTTTAAACTTCAATTAAATTCCATGAAAAATGACAGTATACTAGGGTTAAGATGAAAATTCATATACACTAAATGTACAAAAGCAAGGAAATTCCCAAATTTTTACACTTTTATTGTCATTAAGGGTATGCGAGCACAACAGGGCTATGTATTTTACTGGTAGGAATTCTTGTTCAGCGCACCTCACACACTTCATCCACTCATGCATAGAGATTTATATTGTAGTGATGTGATAATGAAATGGTTTGGTTGATATGTAGTCATACCCTTAATGACAATAAAAGTGTAAAAATTTGGGAATTTCCTTGCTTTTGTACATTTAGTGCATATGAATTTTCATCTTAACCCTATTAAGGGCATATGATTTCAGTATACTATCATTTTTCATGGAATGTCACTAATTTTGTAAAGGCTATGCCTCAATACAATGGTCATTTTTAAGGTTTTTTGGAATTTTCTGGAAAACTAAGGTATATGGTAAACTGAAATTAAAATGCCAACAACTACACCCTAGAACCTCTATCTCTGCCAAAAATCAACTGAATTCATCAAATAGTTGATGAGATACATGGTGGCACATACATATGAACATATGTACGTACACAGAGATAACATGATTTCATGATTGAACTTTCTGGATCTCTGGGTTGCCTTGACTAATGATGCTGAAATTCTACACACTTATAGAACCTATCAAATAAAAATTTTGTGCAAAGTTTTAACTAATTTGGTTTATTGGTTTTTTAGTTATGATTGATCAAAGAAATGAGATTTCCAGCATAGGCCATTCATAGAGTCTATTAAGGGATAGTGCGCTCTTGCGCCTCCCTTGATAAGGGATAGAGCGCTCTTGCGCCTCCATCGATTCATATTTACAAATATACACTTATGTAAATTTGATAATAGCGGTTATATGTATTTACAATATTTTCCGATAAGGTGATATTAATAAAAATTATTCATACAATTAATTAAACACATTTCATTAAGAAACCATACTTTGAATGGCAAGTACTGTTAAAATTGCAAAGTCATCCTTTTGGAAGTGACGTCATTGTGAGAGGATTTTTTCGCATTATCATTCTTTATTTTCATTACGTTGTTAAGGTGTTTTGTTGTAAATTAAAGTTAAGCAATACATATCTCGGCCATTACTAAATGGGTGACCATTTTGGAAGAATTAATTGCTGACTCATCCTTCCGGAAGTGACGTCATTGTGAGAAGATTTTTTCGCATTATCATACTTTATTTTCATTACGTTGTTAAGACAAGGTGTTTTGTTGTAAATTGAAGTTAAGCAACAAATATCTCGGCCATTACTAAATGGGGTAACCATTTTGGAAGAATAACAAAACTGGTTCTTTGAAATGACGTATACACCTTCAATAGCATATTTAAACATGAGTTCTTTGATATGACCGAGGCGCCTCCTAATTTATTTATTTTTTTAACCATGTATGGGGAAGGGTAAATACTTTTTTTTTTAGAGGGGGGGGTCAATTTTTTTTTCTTTTTTCTTAACTGCAAATATTAGTATGTAATTTTTTTTGGGGGGTGGTCAAAAAAAATGTTTCTTTTTTTTTCTTTTTAATTAAAAATATTTATATGTATGGGGGAGGATAAAAAAAATTGGGGTGGGGGTCAAAAAAAAAATTTTCTTTTTCATTTTCTTAACTAAAAATATTTCTGTAGGGTAAAAAAAAAATTGAGGGGGGGAATTTTTTATTTTTTTTTAAACTAATAATATTTCTATGTATGGGGGAGGGTAAACAAAAAATCGGGGTGGGGTCGAAATTTTTATTTATTTTTTATTTTTAACTAAAAATATTCTTGGTCGGAAACAAAGAAAATCAATGTCTAACCATCCAAGAAATATGACTGGGGCTCCATCGGTTTACGGGTGAGCGTTCATTTCTGACGCGGCAGCCTAGCAAAAATATGCGACCGGAGGGAGCATATATTTGCTAGTATATATGATATAGGAAATAGGACAATAAATTATAAATCAATAGCACCAAACATTAATTTATTATAAATTGTTTGAAAAGTAGTTATTCAAATGAGGCATGCAGATAGCTGTGTTTCACTCTTTGTTCTCTACTATATATACAGTATTTCAAAAGACTGTTGTGTTATTGATTTAAATAATAGTGAGCCGTTTAGATGGTGTATGATAAATGAAAATTTGGTGTTTATTTATATCGAGACGCATGCGAAATATGGCAGTTCAAAATAAAATGACAGGAAAACTTATTGATATATTTACTTATCAGTGAAAAATATTAGTGTACACCAAAAATTACGGGAAATTATCAAGTAGAATTTTAATAAAAGAATAAAATTTATTTACTATTCAGAGTTCACAAACTCCGAATGACATTCACATCAAGCCCAGCTTGTCGTAGAAGATTATCAGCAAGAACTCGTCTAGCTACTGCCACTACAAATAACTTTTTTCTTCCTCTGTATGTCTACAAAACTAAACGGAATTTCCATGAACAGAGTTTCTTTCTAAGAACTTCCCATCTGTGTAACACACTATCCGGGATTGCTTTCCTGCAGAATACGACATGGTCGTCTTCAAGTCCAATGTTAAATACTTGTTGAGCCTTTTTCTTAAGTCAACAAATTGTGCCCATTTTATTTATTGTTTCCAATCCTCTCATAGTATTGTTCATCGTTCAACTGACAATCTCATTAACCCTTATCGTCGAGTGGCTTTTGGCCTTGGTAAGAGGTGAAAAAATAACTTTAAATAATATTGCGATATGACAACAGCAAACACTACCGTCTCTCTCTCTCTCTCTCTCTCTCTCTCTCTCTCTCTCTCTCTCTCATAGAATGTGTAATTGCGAGATAACCACGAATTGTTTACTATTATGTACGTTTGTGTTTCATTTAACTTTTAATTATATATGAGTTTAGAAGTCAAAACAACGCATATATATTTTTTTTATATAAATATTTATTTATTTATTTATTTATTTAAAATCAACTTAGTTTCGATGATATAACATCTTCTTCATGGCTAGAAACAGTTTGTGTTTTTTCTTTTTCTTTTCTTTTTTTGGCATGGTGTCACTAGAAAATCAGTACATCATGCCACGAGGAAAAAAAACAAAGAAAAGGAAAAAAACACAAACTGTTTCTAGTCCTGAAGAAGATGTTATGTCATCGAAACTAAGTTGATTTTAAATGAATAGATATTTATATAAAAAAAATATATATACAGTGTTTTAGCTTCTAAAGTTACATATTCAAATTACCCAATGCTTACAATGAGGGAAAAAAAATCTGTAATTCTTTTAATTATGTTAGGATATGGTAAAGGCATTGTGTTTTCTCTCTCTTGCTTTCTCTCTTTCTCTCTCAGGTTTTTCATATTTTACAGATTTTGTAAGTTCAATGTAACTACAAGTTGTCGTAACCAGGGCTGCAGAGTTGGAAGGTATAAAGTCCGACTCATAAAAAAATCCGACTCTGACTCTGGCCTTTAGCATTCTTATGAGTCCGACTTCGACTCTGACTTCCTAACTTCTTATGATCACCATAACCCAAATGACTTTAGTTTGACTAAAACGAGACCCTGTTTTACTACTTGTAGGATCCACAAAAGAAACGAGACGCTTTCATGGATTTACTTGCCAAACGATATCCGCATTATGCTGAAAAAATAAAAGATACAGTTAGTGAGGACAGCTTCCCAATCAGGGTGAGTTCATCTTTTTTTCATTTTCATCAGTCTTTCGTTTGTACCTACATGCAGTACAGTGGCGTGCAGAGGGTAGGAGGCGATGACGTAGTTTCCCCGACATCTAAATGGGGGGGGGGGGAGAGGAGGGTCATATTCAAACTATGTTCCTTTATCATAATATTTCTTATTACTAGGACTTATACTTAAGTCTTTGGGGCATACAATTAAGGTGTTAATCCTGGACATCCAAATGGGGTGGGAGTGCGGGAGGGGGGCATCATATTCACACTATCTCCCTTTCTCAGTTCTAGAACTAAGTCTTTGGGGCATATGATCAAGGCATCGGCCCCGGGCGTCACCAGACCTCTGCATGCCACTGCATACATACATATCATGGAGTTAAAATATGAAATGAGAATTCCACACAAAATATTTTTGTTCGGCTTTAATAGTGTGTGTGTGTCTTTATTTTTACTAGTCTGTTGTCATGCTTATCCACTATTTCATAAACTAATTTTCCGTACATACATGCATACATATGAGGATAAAATGCACGATATATCATAAAATGGAATGCCATAAAAGACAGGATGTATGAACAACACAAATAGAAAAAAAAAATTTAATACAGGAATAAATCATCAAAAAGCGAGAGCTTACTGGTTTCATTCTGATCAGCGAACGTCTTCAGAAAAAATGAATGTTTTATTTAAATTTATTCGATAACGGTAAAAACAAGAATGCACACTGGGATGTTATTAGCACGTGTTTACTATTTGAAAAAAGAAAGAATAATGAAAAGTGTGCGGCAGAGACGTTAAAATGGGAAAAGGAGGAAAAAGAAAAAAGGGCAGAAAAAGAAATGGAAATATGGATGAAATGTAGTAAAAATGAAACGTTACTTTAACCAGGATCGCAGTTATTTAAGCAGTGGCGCAATATATTGCATTGTTTCAGTGCGTTTTTTTGCCAGATGTTTGCTTAAGGAATAAGATCTGAGTCTGAGGTTTACGTTAGATGGTGATGAGAGAAGTATTATAGCGCTTTCGATGCACTTGTGACGTTGGAGAGAGTATTCGGTCTTGAGGAAGGTTCAGTTTGTAAAGTCAAAATTGTGAGTAAAAGTGTTTCTGTGTATGACTAGTGCGTTAGTGGGATTGTTGTGTTTGAGGTGTCGTTTGTGTTTGTAAATGCGGGGTTTTATGTTTGTGGCTGTTTTACCAATATAAAACATCAGACATGTGGCACATTTTATTTTGTAAAGAAATGTCCTTAGGGGGTAGTTGGGGACGGGGTTTGATGATGAGTAAATCCTTAATTGTTTTAGAGGTTGATATTACTACTTTTATGTACGATTTGAATTGTTTTTGTAAGGAAATAGATATGGGATTATTGGGGAGAACTATTTAAGATTTATTTTTCTCACTCATGTCGGTGTTATTTGTGCTGGTGATGTTGTTATGAGGGGAAATTTTTGTGGTGTTAGTTTGTTTTTTGTTGTGGATATTAAAGGTTTGGGATGAAAAATTGAGGGCATTTTAAAGCTTGGTAAGTGTTCTGGGTATAGGTTTCTTCATTGCGGAGGCAAGCGGGGCTGCAAATTCTAAAATGTATTAGATCATTTGTATTCGTTGGTTTTCTAAGACTGAGAAGTTTAGGCCATTTGGGTTGTTGTGCAGAGTGATATCTAAGAATATATCGATGATACACTCCTTATTTACCCACATGAATTCGATCAAATGTAACGGAAATGTGTTCTGTCGGGTTCCTAAGAGTTTCCATATTTTCCTTTTTACCGTGTAACCACAGACCTTGATTTAAAATTGCAAAAGTTGTTTTTCGTTATTTAGATATATTTTTGCAGAAAATCGTAAATCTATTTAATTAAAAAAATGAATTACCTCCCTTACTTTGTTAGCATTAAACAATATGAACTAAAAAAGTTTTCGCTGAATTTTCTAAGGGCCCAGAGCAAAATTAAATAAAGATAAAATAAAAACCAACATTGTGTTTATTACAAACCCACAACTATCTGTATTGTGCTATTAATTCTGTAATATAAAAAAGGGTTATCTCCCCTTTTTCTCCTAAATAATTTTCGTTTTGTTCATCATGACGATGAATTAGCTCCCTTGATTTCTCAAATATTCTAATTTGATTGGCCAAGGGGAGTCTCCTAATTTTGGTGGGTTGGATGCAAAATTTCTTGGTCCTCCTTTTTTTGTGAGCTGTGTTGACAGAATAAGACTCCTTTTGAATGTGATCGCCAACCTGTCTACATCCAAGGAGCTTCACTTCATTTGTATCTGACGCATACAAGAGAGCCGTCTAAACCGACGTTAAAATTGACATATTTCGTAATTGGATTTGTTTCAAGCTGCAAACACAATTAGTTTTGCAAGACATTTCCTGTATTTGTTTAATAAATATATCATCCTTTTATCTCAGTCTTGTGTGCTTTCTTCTATATGCTTTGTTTCAGCATCTTATCAACTTAGGCAAGCGATAATTTAAGCGTTCTCTTCCAGAATCACTTCAGTAGTTGTCCAATGCCATATTTAATCAACCAGTAATAAAAATGAAAATTGGACTAAGTAGCTGGTCGCAGTAAAATAAGGGTTTTTCTAGCTATTTATTTAGTTCTTTTAGACATAAATTTGTATAAGAGGGAGAAAACGAGGAAAGAGAGAAACATAGAGAGATGGATAGAGAGAGGTAAAAAGATATTGAAGTTTTAATAGAAAGATGTTACACTTTTGATCCGGGCAACACCGGATACCCTGCTAGTTTTATATAAATCTTATTTTCAGTTTCTATTTATTTCCAGTTCTCCACCCTGCATATTTCTACATTTCTGCCTTCTATAAATTTGTAAACATGTGCACGGCGGCATGTTTAGTGGGGTGCATAGTTGCAATGCATGCGGACGACAGGCCAGCAATGGGAGAAATATTTAGCTAAGAGAAGAGGGACCATCCAAGTAATGGGCTGACCTTTGAAATTGTAATGTTTTCTTGGATACGAGGTTCCATGCTGTGATTATGATCCACTTCAGATTTTCAAAAATAATGTTCGTACCAGATGGTGGACCTCATGGTCAGTCAGTTTTTTTTATGTCCATAGATAAACAGCTGATAATCTCGGTGTGGTCTAAGTGATAACTATATATATTCCAGCAGATGGGCAGAGTGGTTCAATTGGGTTTCTGTGATTCTCAGAAACTGATAGGCAATTGGACCCTAAGCTAATAGATTGTGTTTGTTTGTAAGATATGTTAATCATAATTTGCAGACCAGTTGTTTTTCAGAGACGGATGCTTTTTTGTTCGGTTAGATGTTTTGATTTGGTCGGGCTAAGAGTTCTGATTGCAAGTCTGCTTTTCAATGGAGAAGTATCATGGTAACCTAAAAAAATAAAATATTCTTACTTATTTAAAACTGGAGTTGCGGTTTTGTTTGGAGGGAGAATCCTTTTGTTATAACAGTGGCAGAGGCCACATGATTGACACTGCAACCGGTGTCAGAATCAAGCACCGACTTTGGGTGAAGACAACAAGTGGATAATCACGACTTGTGCAGTAAATGAACCACAGATGCACATTCACAAATTGTCGATATATAAATATGTATATTCCAATATTTCTAGTTACCTATAATAATGTATTTAATGGAGTCTTTGTTTGGTTTAGATAAAGGTGACCCATAATACAGGCCTGATAAACATGCGACTGGGGTCCACGACTGGAGGCAGACACGTAAAGACCAAAATTACTACTAAATAATAATTACAGAGAAAAGTTTTAGTAAGAAATTCCTTAGTAATGTCCAGTAATTAGCAACTATACATATTATTAGGAAGTAGCTTACAATAATTGATTTATTTCCATCAAATAAAATTTTAAAAGTACAAAAATATTTTTTAAAAAACTCACTTTATTGACCATGAATTAGACACATTTTTGATATTTAAAAAATCATGAGTCAATTTATTTATATATTTTTATGTTTCTTACAATGTTTGTTTACAATTTTTTTTTACAGAAGATGAAGAAAATGCTTATTTCTTCATGATACAGTCTTAATAATAAAATCAACTTACATTAACAAGAACATAAAACCAATAAAACAAGCCGCGTGCGTGTGTGGTCCCCCTCTGTATGTGACTGGATGTGGCGAGTGTAAAATGCAATAAATTTGGGCAATTTTGGGCATTTTTTACCCCCCCCCCCTCCCTTTGACCCCCTGGAGGGCGTGAACCAGATGCTCATTCTATATCCAGAACAATTGCCTCTACATTTTGGCCAAGTTTCAGAAAAATTGAATGGATGGATCAAACGTTATGGGAGAAAAGGGTCATTTATTGCCCTTTTGGGGGCTTTTGACCCCCTGGGGGCGCGAATCAGATTTTGTCTAAGGTCAGCGATACTTATTTTCTATTAGGAACAACTGCTTCCACATTTTGGCCAAGTTTCAGAGAAATTGAATGGATGGATGAAAAGTTATGGGGCAAAAAATGTCATTTTTTGCCATTTCGGGGCCTTTTGACCGCCTGGGGGGCTAACCAGATTTTTTTACAAAAATCGGAGAATGTCACTTTCTAACCTGACGAAAGTTATAACTTCATGCAAAATTTCAGAGAAATTCAATGGATTTTATAAGTCGGGGGACCAATATATGTAAAAAGGGAGGAAATTTAAAACATATCTCAAACTACTTGGAAAATTATGCATTATCAATACTGATTATGTTATGAGAATTGTATAAACATTTTTATTTTATAAATAATATTTCAAGATAATTTCAAAACTTTTAGTGCTGGTTCTTGAATTGCCTTAAGTGAATCAAACAAACAATACTTTTTGAAAAATATTGGACAATATAAACCCATGCCCTATTTCCATATTGAAATGATGCATATCAGAAACTGACATAAGATTTTACTTATGATAATTATTTATCTGAAGGAGTGGGGGGAATCAATCACTCAAGTAAAATTAAATTAACAAGTTTAAATACTTTTTAAGCTTCAATTGTGTTATAGAGACTGTTGAATTTTATTGCCCATTTCGCTCTGTATTCGCCCAAATTAATTTTTGGTCTGGTCTGAAATGGTACTTTTCTGCTGACATAAATTTGTTATTCATTTTTTAACAAGCTCTTTTTTAGTTACGTTTTTTTTTTTAGCAAAAAATAACTCTTGTTTGACTATTTAATAATGGGAGATATTCGTGCTCTGTTCTGTTACTTAAATCTGAAAAAAAAAAAATAAAATTCTACTTTGTTTAGGCGATTACATGTGAACATCCTGAAAAATCTGTCGGAAAGAAGAAAAAAACAAACAATTATTTAAGAATTTAGTATGGGGATTGGTTTCGTATATAAAATTAATGTAAAATGATCCTCTATTTCCGGGCCATTCTAGTTTTTTTTTTGTTTTTTTTTAGAGCAGTTAGCTAAAAGATTTTTACCAATAACCTTAAGTCCCGGTGGCAAGGTCTTAACACCACATATAATCGCTTAAAATAAAAGTAGAAATACTACTCGCTCCCACCCCTAAAAAAATGCATAAGATTTATCTCTCATAGCAAAAAGTAAAATGACTAACTGCCTAAAAACGCTAAGAATGCCTGCAAATAGGGGATCATTTTACGTTAAATTTATATGTGAAACTGATCCCTCACTCTAAATTCTAGAAGAATTGTTGTTTTTCTTTCTGCTAAGTTTTTTAGGGTATTCATACATAATCGCCTAAAAAAAGTAGAATCTCATTTGTTTTTAATACATAATTTTCTAAACCGTTATCAGATATGTTTTACATTTTCCCTCCTTTTAAATATATTGTATTGGTTTTATGTTCTTGTTAATGTAAGTTGATTTTATTGATTGTACATGTATTATCATATTATGAAGAAATAAGCATTTTCTTCATCTTCTGTAAAAAATAAATTGTATATGTAACAAACATAAAAAATTTTGTAAAAATTATCAAAATTGTTTCTCCAAACATTATTTTGTTCATAATTTGATTTTATAAAATGTTGAATTTGTTTTTTGTATATGTCATTATATTTTCTGTAATCAAGTAGTCAATACAAACAAATTGACTCATGATTTTTGAAATATCAAAAATGTGTCTAATTCATGGTCAATAAAGTGAGTTTTTTTGTGAATTTCATTTTTTATATTTCTTATACTTTTTACATTTTATTTGATGCAAATAAATTAATTATTCTAAGTTGCTTCCTAATAATATGTATAGTTGCTAATTACTGGACATTACTAAGAAATTTCTTACTAAAACTTTTCTCTGTAATTATTATTTAGTAGTAATTTTGGTTTTCGCATGTCTGCTCCCAGTCGTGGACCCCAGTCGCATGTTTGCCAGGCCTGTATTATGGATCGCCTTGGTTTAGATGCAATTCAGCATTGTAAAGGAAAAAAGAAAAACAAACGTTGTCTCTATGTGGGCCATGTTTTTAGAACCGTAAGGTCGAAATTTTTAGATGTCTGTAATAAATGACCTCCTCCGTAAGAGCTCAACATTTTTTTCTGAAAAATTATAAATATATATAGTCTGAAAGAAAAACGTTTTTCACTTATCCTAACTATATCACATTAAAAGGTTTATGCTTATTTAATCCTGTGTAGTATATTTTCATTCATCACGATACATTCCTTCCAGGCATTACCTCCTCTTTTGAGGTGGAGACAGTAAAGTATATGTTCGGTCCTCGCAATACCATTCTCCCAGGAGATTACTATCTCTTTATTTGAGGGGGGGGGGGGTAATGTACTATCTGTTCTGTTGTCATGATATTATACTCCCAGGCATTAACTCCTATTTTTTTTTTGGGGGGGGGGGGGTAGTTCGTCATGATATCATCCTCTTTGTCACTACCTCCTCTTTTGGGGTCAGTGTATAATTCATTATGATATCATCCTCTCAGCTGAGCAAAAATATAAAGAGAAGCAACTTCTTACTGACTAATCAGCAGAACTACTATTAAACACTGTTAAGCCTTTGCAATTAAGTACTCTCAAACGTTTCTATTGTTGTATATCCATTTCCATAATAGAACGAGCAGGTTCTCTGTCTGTCTGTCTGTCTGTTTTTCTGTCTGTCTGTCTGTCTGTCCGTCAGCGAAGATTTTTGTAAACGTAAGGCAGGGGGCGGGGGGGGGGTAATTACTATTTAATATCTGGATGGCAAAGCTATTGAGGTTGTGTTGAAATTTTGTTGCCTTGGTGATATCATTGGAGCACAGGGTGGAGCAGGTGCTAGTGTGATTGCAAGAGTTAGGATTTGATGGAGTAAGTTCAGGGAACTTCTGCCATGCATTTTATTTTATTTTAATCCCGGGCAATGCCGAGTAGGTACAGCTAGTATATATATATATAAGAGAAGCAACTATGTACTTACTAATCAACAGAACTACTATTCAACACTGTCTTAAGTACCGTCTGGCCGATTTACTATTGTTGCATATTCTTTCCATAATGTGTCTTAGTGGCTTTTTTTTGTATTCCCACGTGTGGTCTGACTACTTCCAATTATTAACGAAACCTAAGGGTGCATCAGTATTGTTAACCCATCCTTTGTCAGCTATTATTCATCTAAAAGCAGCAAAATATACAAATCGGTTGATCTCTGATCGACATCTCTAAGAAGCTTAATTAGCAGGATTTTATTGCTCGTTTAAATCTGTGTTGCGTTAAACATATTTTATCTACGTTAAACAAAGATCAGCGGCCATGATGCATCCAGCACAAACAGTTCATCATGGCCGCTGATCTTTGGATAATTATCCCTTATGTGAGCAGCAGAGTGATGCGAGGGGGCACGATTCTGGCGTAAAACATCAACCAAAATTTATATATACCTTTTGAAATGTTTTTCACCCAAGTACCAAGTCGTAGTCTCTGCGAAACCCAGCAAAAGATATACCATAGGTGCCTTCGTCTCATTAAAAGAAAGGCGGCATTCTCTCTCCGTTGTTTTGCTTCGTGGAACAGCCTACCAGAGGTTAGAGTTAGGGTTAGAACAGCCTACCAGAGATTAGGGTTAGGGTTAGAACAGCCTACCAGAGGTTAGGATTAGAACAGCCTACCAGAGGTTAGGGTTAGGGTTAGAACAGCCTACCAGAGGTTAGGATTAGGGTTAGAACAGCCTACCAGAGGTTAGGGTTAGGGTTAGAACAGCCTACCAGAGGTTAGGGTTAGAACAGCCTACCAGAGGTTAGGGTTAGAACAGCCTACCAGAGGTTAGGGTTAGGGTTAGAACAGCCTACCAGAGGTTAGGGTTAGGGTTAGAACAGCCTACCAGAGGTTAGGGTTAGGGTTAGAACAGCCTACCAGAGGTTAGGGTTAGGGTTAGAACAGCCTACCAGAGGTTAGGGTTAGGGTTAGAACAGCCTACCAGAGGTTAGGGTTAGGGTTAGAACAGCCTACCAGAGGTTAGGGTTAGGGTTAGAACAACCTACCAGAGGTACAGACAATGTCTATCATATCCAGAATTAAAGTCATCTTGGACAAAAGATTGCATGGCTTGTTGCACTTTGTTATTTTTTACCAATAAATTTGATTTGATTTCTATATGGCGCCAGTTTGAAAATTTGACAAAGGAGTATTAATTTTTCCTTAAACCAGTTATTCAAAAATATATACCATGATATTTACCAGGTGAACTACAATGAAAATAAAATGAGAAAGATATTGTACGTAATTTTGTTTTTGTACAGTTTTCTTGAGACATGTAATTTATTTTAAGGGTTTTGCAATGTCTATCATATCCAGGTTTAAATATTCAGAGGCTATATAGACGTATACATCATTTAACTGTCCTTTTACATGGCTTGTTGCACTTTTTTATTTTGGGCCAATAAATTTGATTTGAGTATTTTGCAACATCTATATTAATATGACAAACATATTTTTTGACTTCCTAGACTTAGGAACAGAAATTTGCAGGAACGATACCAACTTCCTATGTGGTTAAGTGGTTGCCGAAAAAAAACCAAAAAAACAGTCAGCTAAAATCATGACTCTCAACACTCAAAACGACCCTTGAACTAGTATTCAACCTCTATGACCCTCACCAGTTGATTACAGTTGCAGCCGAGGAAGCTCAAAGTGACGAGAGTTGATTCAGCCCACCCGTGGTGATAGCTACATTAAGGAAAAAGAAGGTCTAATCACGCAGGGTGTCCTGAGAGAGAGGGTCATATTTATCTTATAAAGGGGACCCTGGGTGAAATCAATTTTTTCTTTTACTCCCGGGCAATGCCGAGTAGAAACAGCTAGTATATGTATACATTTATCAAATTTTGTTACATCAAAGAATCCTCCCTTCCCCACCAACATACGCACATCGACTGCGGTTTTCGGGTCACCTCTGACCCTTAGGTGTCACTCAAACTTTTCCATTCAAACAACGGCTTTCGTTATGTAACAGAGTTACGTATCTTATAGAAATAAATGTTTATGTTGCTATGTGTATATATCTGTTCGCCAAGCGACATCATACCAACTACCAGCAGCAGGTACCTTGAAGTATTGGTATTGTTTGTAAGCAAAAAGACAATTGTTTTGTTGTTTGTTTTTCCGAGTGACTTTTAATATAAAAATTGTAGGTAAGTTGGAAAGCAATGAAAAAAGGAATGTCATCATTTCTTCTTACATAGATACACATGATGATGATACTGCTGCTACTACTACTAATAATAGTCTATGTCTATATAATAATATGCTAAGCCATTTCATGTTCGTAGCAAAGATGTGAGTTCTCCGGGGGGTGGGGGGTGGGGGTACTCCAGGAAAAGTGGATGTCCGCTTAAATAACTTGATAGAAAATAAACAGATGGATAAATAACTAGAGCCTTCCATGAAAGTTAATTTTCTGCTTCTTTTTCTTAATAAAAAAAAAAATGATTTCTGCTAAATCGCTAGAGCCTTACCTCCTTATTTTTTCATCGCTATTTGGCTGGATTTTTCTATCTCTTTCTCTTTCTCTCTTTCTTCCTCTTTCTCTTGTTCTCTTTCTTCCTCTCTCCCGCTTTATCTTTCTTTCTGTTTTTCTTTCTTCCTCTTCCTGTCTTGTCTTGCCTTGCCTTTCTTTTCCCTCTCATGACAGTTCTCTCTGAAAACTGAAAATGTTAATTTTATCATAAAGGCACAGACTTCAAACTATTCATGAAGAGGGTAGAGGAGTTAGATGACTTTTGCTTCACCAAAGGATGATTCTCTGTCTCCTCCTCGGCCCACATGCGCATTTAGTGTCTTTCTCTTAATTTTGACTTTCTGAGTTGAAACTGATTGGAGTCGTTTAGGAAAAACGTCATTTTTTGTGCTGCCCTCTCCGCACGTGCGAGCGCGCGCACACACACACACACACACACACACACACACCCACACACACACACACACACACACACACACACACATTCCGGTTGGGAAATTTATCTCGATTTCAGCTTTCTTTGCCATTGGCTATTCACATTCTTATCGTACGTATGTTATCACCTTTCACACGTTAAAAATTGAGATCGTTCGCAGAGATGGTGATTTGTGATTAATCTGATGTCATTAAGGTAAACAATTCCGACTTTACCTATTTTAAAATGAAATCTTCTAAAATCAGATTATGTCGTCCCGTCAACTAAAACTAGTTTTAAATAAATATTTTTCAAAAAGGTTTTTTTTTTATTCCGACTTTACCTATTTTAAAATAAAATCTTCTAAAATCAGATTATGTCGTCAACTAAAACTACCGTTTTAAATAAATATTTTTCAAAAAGTTTTTTTTATTATTATTGATTTGAAGAATAAAGTAAACAATTCCGACTTTACCTATTTTAAAATGAAATCTTCAAAAATCAGAATATGTCGTCCCGTCAATTAAAACTGCCGTTTAAAATAAATATTTTTCAAAAAGTTTTTTTTTTTTTTTATTATTCTTGATTTGAAGAATAAGGTAAACAATTCCGACTTGACCGATCGTAAAATGAAATATTCCAAAATCAGAATATGTCGTCCCGTCAACTAAAACTACAGTTTAAAATAAATATTTTTCAAAAAGTTCCATTTGTTATTTCAAATAGCTTATTTGAAGAATATTTACATGACAATTATTTTTTGCGCTAAGAAGAAAGAAAATATTTATCATTTTAAAAAGAATTAAATTGCTACAGTTTTAGGTAAATAAATAAAGAAGAAATATATTCGTTTTATTTAAGTAAAGGATAATTCGCTCACAATGGCAATTATTTTTACGAAAAAAGAATGTCATTTTTTTATTGACCCTGACAGACATTTATTATTTCAAAAGAAATAGTATTTTTAACAGTAAATTGTACATAGTGATGTAGAAAACACCGTGGAATTTCCACAGAGTCCCGTTGGTAATAATAATTATTGTGATTGTGAACTAGCTATGAATCGATAAAGATTCAGACTTACACAATGTGAATAGATATCTGTAACTATTGTCATCTCAGCTGATGTGACAACTGTAGATAACTCTGATTTAATCTTTTCACGAGTTACCTCCCTTGCTATACATAATATGTCATATTGTGAGGTGGAATTTATTTCCGACAGACATTATAGTATCACAGTTCGGCTTATTAGTCAAGTTGTCTAAAACGACACAGCTGTTAGGTGTTCTTTCTATCAAAGACACACGTTTGAATTCTGTATGAGTCTTAGTTTTCACGTTTGTGATTTCTTTGTTTATTCTCTTATGGACTAAATTATTCATTTAGTTACGCACACAAACAACAACAAAAGAGTAATACGTTTAAATCTCCGAAACAGTTACATGGTAAACAGCTGATACTCTCCGTGTTAATATTAGACGCTTAAGGTTTCCTGTTTTTGTTTCACTCTTAGATAATTAACCCCCCCCCTTTTTTAATTTTTTTAAATTTTTTAAATTTTTTAATTTTTTTATTTTACTTATATTTTTTCATTTATTAATTTTCCAACGAATGTTAAGTCTGCAATATCTTGGATTTAGTTAGTTTGTCTGGGAATTTAAACTGCATTTTACTTTTTTTTATTTATTTATTTATTTATTTATTTATTTTTTAATGACTCAAAGCTTCTTTAGACTATATATATATATATATATATATATATATATATATATATATACACGCGCACACATAATATGTAACACCTTATAAGTAAATAAGTATTTGGCTCTTACTTTAAAATTAAATTTTTGAAAAATTGTATTTTAATAATCGAGCACTCTGTTGGATTTCTTTCTACCAATCTTACCAAGGTGTGTATGTATGTATGTATGTATATATATATATATATATATATATATATAAGTGAGCGTTCATACGCTGTCTCTATCGCAAAAAAAAAAACAATAACAAAGCATATACAAAATAAAATATTCAAAATCGTTTTAGAAACGATCGTACGCCAGATTTAGTTGTTTAAACTTTTGGAACCGATACAAAAAATGTGCTGATTTTATTTATCTTAACATACTTTATATATAATTTTTTAAAATGCATGTTTTACTCGCTAAGTTTTGCCTGACAGGATGAAAGTAAATATATTTATTTGTGTGTGTATGTATGATATATATATATATTAAAATACGGCACAATCACGTTGACACACCGGTTCCCGTTAGATCACCAAAGTTAAGCAGCGTCGAGCCTGGCCAGTACTAAATGGGTGACCATTTGGGAATACCAGGTGCTGTATGTGCTCTCTGCTTATCTCGGTATTGTTTCCAGTCGTCTTGTATTACTACTTGCCATTGGAATCAAGCAATGCCGACCCAGGAGAGCGGTTGTTGGGGATTGTGCAACCCTTGCAATTACAAATTCACGTGCGGGCAGCCCCTAGCGGGGCACTCATACATCGAATTCAACGGGAGAGTCCATCATATATTAAAATAATGCCTGTCCCAAGACGGGTAAAATTGATTCCCAAACAGAACAGTTTTGCACCACTTTTATGAAGATTAAAATTAGTATATACTGATACTAATCCTTATGTCTAGAATCCTTACTCTAATGACTAGGGATCAAATTCAATGCAAATGGGATATATTTGAATTTTCCAATGGGAGGTTGTTATCATATTATGTCCCCTAAACCATTTTTAAATACTCCAAAGAAACAGAAATTTGGGGATTTTTTTTAATTGATGTCAAATACCTATTGCTAAAATTTCACAAAAATCTGAATTCTTTGAATTTTCACAAGAGCTTCCATCCCTTATTTATCTTCTTTGCCTAAAACTAAAATAAAGTAAATATAGCTCACATTTGGACATCTTATGCCTAGCAGATGTGTTTCAAAATTAATAATTATTGGTTGAATTAGATGTGAATCATGTACATGCAAATGTATAAAAATATAAACATACCGAACATATATAATAATGATAAAAATTTAGTAAATGTTCCGAATTTGTTTAAAAAACATTTTAATTCAAACAATTGTTACTGCCCATCTGAAAACACATTTTCTTGATAATAAAATTCAAGCTATTTTCAAAAAGGCTTCATCAGTGAATATTTTTTACCACCACAATCAGGCCAAGAAAAAAACAAACACAATCGTTGATATATCAAAATTGTTCATTTAGCCTATTATTTCTCTTTTTTTATCAAGAAAATTCTTGGTATTTCTTTTATTAAGAAAATAAATGTTTCGAAATGTGCAAAAATAATTGTTTGAATTAAAATGTTTCTTTAGCAAATTTGGAACATTTACTAAAATTATTATGTATTATATTTTAGCTATGTGTTGGTGTTTCGATACATAATATATTACATCTCCTTATAACGTTTTATGTGGAAATTATATATATATATATATATATTTGATGTATCCACATAAAATGTTACAAGGAGATATAATATATTATGCATCGATTTACTTCAACAGTGCTCAATACATGAGTAGAGCTAGGTAGTAAGTTATGAAAATATATTTATATTATGGCAATTAAGCTACACAGAGGTTTCCGCGTTTCATTTCCGTGGGCAATTGTCAGGTTAAAATGCATAGAATTCGTGTTACCGGATGTTTTTATACATACATGTGAATAACAATGAATCTGATTGGTTAGTAAGCTAGACTAAACACTATATGTATATATAAAAACACCCGGTAACACAAATTCCATGCATTTTAACCTGATAATTCCCTATGGGGATGAAACACGGAAGCCTCTGTGTAGCTTAATTGCCATGAATATATTTTTATAACTTATAATTTTTATAACTTTTTATAACTTATTCAATATATATTCCCCATTTAAAATGAGAAAGCTAACCTAACTAGAAAATTGAAGAAACAACAAAGAAATGTGTATAAAATACCTAATCCACCATTAAATGATTCACAATTGTTGAAATGCTGTAAATCAAAACTTCACTTTATCTGGGCGTTTGGACTAATTACTAAAGTTACAAAAGTTCACAGAACCAATGTCTGAATTTAAAAAAAAAAAAAAATTATGAATTGTTTAAAATTAAATTTATTCAATAAATACATAATTCCACATTTGACAAAATTTGATTTAAATTGAAAAGTTAATGAAAATCTTTTTCAACCACCAAATTAAAAAAAAAAAACCCACCTATAATCGGAACATCAGGAAGCTTCATCGGATGTCCCGCTGACTTGGCAGGCCGAGAGCAGGCTGAAGACGTTTCCTCGAAAGATGGTGATGGAGAGACACTCGTAGTGCCAAGTCAATTCACAATAGTCTCCAGTGTGATGCATCATTAAGGCTGTTGAGGAATTCCTGCATGGCGGGGTCAGTCACTCCACTCGTCTCCATAGCGATTGATTCTGAATTGGGTGTTCTTTTGCTTTGAATTGATCCAAGATGAAAAAATACACAAGTGAATCTGTGCATGAAGTCATTGTATAAAAAAGGCTTAGTTCCCAATTTCCCTTAAAATAATTATCTCTTCTTGTTCTTCATGACAAAAAAATACACCCCCTTTTATTCTGAAAACTGGTGCTACCAGATCAGGCTGTCTGAAGATACCGGCTTCCTGAAAAAAAATGCACCAAACACTGATGTTATATTTTTTTTTTCCTTTCCCTTTGCAAAACTCAATCCTGTTCTACAAAGCCAAAAACAAAAACAACATTTTTTTCCTATTTCTTGAAGATATCAAAAACTTGAAGCATAAAAACTTTTACAAAAGTGACTGGATTCTGAATTAAATAACCAGAAAAGGGTTGATATGCCGTAAAACAAAACAACCATTTATTCTGAAACAGGCATATCTGATTGGCCAAGATAATTCTCCTTGACCAATCGACAGTCACTTAATTTTGGTGGGCTGAATGCATAAAAAAAACAACTTTATTCTTCCTATGTAAGAGATTTTCTCCTTATGTTGAATGTGACTTACTTGAATCTGAACACTTCAGGGAGCCGTTTGTATCTGACGTTAAAAGAACTCTGTTATTTATAGTGGGACTTATAATTAAACCACAAAATACAATTAATTTTGCAAAAGACTTTTCCTGTATAAGTGTTGAATTTAATAATATTACATATTTACTTTCGGCAGAACTTTTAGTTCTCACATTCGATGAACAATGTTTCTGACAAAGGGGGAAGAATTGCTGTTTTCTGGACCGGAATCTATCCATCTAACACTTATCATTGGCTAGTTTTTGACCTTGAAGTATTGTTTTTTTAGCTTCTTACATCAAGTGGCTTCATGCCTTGTCTGGAGCGATTTCCATAAAAAAAAATATATATTCTCTTTTATCTTTGTCTTGTATGTCTTCTGTACGCTTTCTTTCACCTTTTTTCTAACTTGAACAAGCATTCTCTTGCCAGAATCACTTCATCATGTGGTAAAAAAACACGGATGTTTTGGCGGAAATGGCGTACATATTTTCCTAATGGCCATGATTTACATATTTTAACTTTTAGAAATTAATAAAGATATTTCATCTATACACTCCTAATTCTTGATATCACGTTAGCACCTGTTCTTCCCTGTTCTTTAATTGTATCATCAAGGTAACAAAATTTCTCAACAACCTCAATAACTTTGCCATCAAAATATATTTCTTCACATCTGAGTTCTTTTTTTTCTTTCTTTTTAATTGAGTTCATCCCAAACAAGGAGCAATGCCACTGAGACGTAGAGGGCTACTGTGAATTAGTCGAATCCTATATGGGGAGTTTTTGCAGCAATACGCTTGTTCACATTACATTTAAATGTCTGTATGTTAGTACGATCAGGGAAACAGGAAGGGAATTCCAAAGGCTAGCAGTATGACGAAAGAAGTTAAAGTAGAAAGCTCTCCGGCATTTAGAGACCTCAACAGTGAAGGGGTGGGATCTTGCTGACTTATCCGTCTCCATTGTCTCATGCTTCTTGTACACAGAAGTGATGATGGGACCATAGATATGCAGACTGTGGAAGGCACGTGGAGCCATGGCAAACGGAAAATCAGAAACATGTCTGGTACTCGACGACACATTTTTGAACAAACTTCTGATGAAGAGACAGAATAGTTAACAAAGGCTCCTTCACCCTCTTCATGTTAAGAATGGGTTACTAAATAATAACCTTATCATGTTTCGGAATTTTTGAGATGAGGATTGATAATTTGGATTATTCGGACTACTGTTTTCATCTTGAATGTTATTCTCACAATATTCCCTTGGCGCAACGGATAAAAATACTAAGTAATAATCAGTTCTAAGTGACAGTCTTCTGAAGGTTTAAGATTCAATTCTCAATACAGGCGAAACTAAGAATATATTTACAAATTACTTAAGACTTCTACCCGGTCATGGCTGACGGAACAAGAAAACCAACCACCGTGGATTAAATAAAAGGTTCCGTTGGAAATTTTGTACACATTCCAGAGTTCCTATTTACTCATGAGGACAGAGTTAGACACAAGGTCGGTTTTGTATGTGGGGAAAATCCATCTCCCAAAAAAAGGGCATTCTGGATTGAAACAAAAAGTAAAATTGCCCTAGTCTAAAAGGATTTCTCCTTCACAGGCTGAGGACAGAAAAGACCAACCATATACTACACTTTGCTTCTGCCCAAAAGGCCAATTTATTTAGACAAATAAAAATAATTACAAATCAATTTGGCTTAGGCATGACACCCTATTTTTTGGGGGGGGGGATGGGGGGTGTCAAGTGTCATTCTTGACAACATTAGTTCTTGGCCTTTTGGCTAAGATCAAAGTGTAGTATCTGTTCCGATGGATACTGCACCCCATACTGGTATTGTCTTGGCCTTCGGGTCTTGATTTACGCCGGTCAATGGGTCTGTCCTGTGAAGTTCTAGGAGGTCCACCTTCCCAGACTTCGCCTCGCCTCTTTGGGGAGGAGTAAGTTTATTGCTTACTGCCTGAGGCGCCCCTACCGGGGAATGCCGACGGGGCTGCCCAGGCAATTTTTAAACCTCACTTTCCCGACCCGACCTTGGGTCACATCTTACTTGTGTGAGTAAGATAAAAACTGGCCTTGGAGTTAATCAATACTCTAAGCTAGACACTATCACCATAATACCGCATTCACTCTGGCTTAAATCCTACTTAAAAGATCCTCAATGGTTTCAATGAGTTTTTATTTAAAATAATAAATGTACATGAGTGATGATGGGGAGTGGGACAATATACAAACACCCAAAAATAATGAAAAAAATAAATAAATTAAAAAAAAATAAAATAAAGATTTCCGACAAGACGCGCCTGAAGAAGGTCGGAGGTTACATCGGCTGAAACGTGAGAATAATATCCAAGACGAGAAGAGTAGTCCGAATAATCCAAAATAAGACAAATTAATAAAGATATTTTGCAAACTGTATCAAATCCTCACACAAACATGCAAAACAAAGTTTCAATCGATTTATAACATCCACCAGATTACCATCACGTTTTGATTAATTCATGCGAAGATAACCAGGAGTGTAGAGTTCCTATTTACTTGACTCCCCACAAGGGCAGATTTAGACACAAGGTCTGTTTTTAATGTGGAGAAAATCCAGTACCCCAAAAAGGGGCACTCTGGATTGGAACAAAAATTTAAATTGCCTCAGTTGAGAAGGATTTTTCCCTCACTGGCCGAAGACAGAAGTGTAATATCAGAATAGATACTACACTTTGCCCCTCGTCAAAAGGACAACCAGGACTGTGGAGTTGCTAGACCAAACACGACTCCAACATCTGAAATTTTAAATGGTTTGACACTGGTTCCAGTTTAAGAAATGTTTTTCTTACATAAGTAATAATTTGTATTTATTATTTATAGCATATTATATTTGATAGAATATGGAGAGGTTTTCCAAGTATTCATTTTTTTATATTGTATTTATTCATTTTTTATTAAAAAAATATATGATCAAAAATACCCCAAAAGAAAAAAAAAATCAAAACGTTTGTGTCATTATAAAATGGCAGTAGACATTTTTTTTCTTTTCTTTTCTTTTTTTCTTAAGATATTTTATAAATCACTTTTCTTTTCTTTTTCGTTTTTTTAAAATGTTCTTCCTTTTTTTCATTTTCTTCTTCCTTTTTTTTCATTTTCTTCTTCCTTTTTTTCATTTTCTTCTTCCTTTTTTCATTTTCTTTCCTCTTTTTTTTAGGGGGGGGGGCTCGGAGTCTGACAATTCTTTAAAGACTCCAACTCTAACAAATTTGTTCAAAAAACTTTTTAAAATGGTGGTAGACATTTTTCTTTTCTTTTTTTCTTAATATATTTGATGAATCACTTTTCTTTTCTTCTTTTTTCTTTTTTCTTATCTTTTTTTAAAAATATTGCCTTTCTTCCCCCCCCCCCCCCCTCTTTTTTGTTCTTTTGGAGCCGGACTCCGACTCCAACGAATTTGCTCTGACTCCGATACGACTCCACAGTCCTGGAGACAACAATACGACCGCACAGTAGTATTAATACAGATTTCTTTGTATATGTAAACAAGAAGCAGACGATAACTGATTCTATTCCAAGTAATTTAATTACAAAAGTTTTTAACTATTGAAATATGTTTGTATGTGCATCCATAACGTTCTAACCTGTGTACAAATGCATCTCAATAAGTTGATGTGGGTGGGGACGTTAGCAGTGGCCAAGGTGCAGTCGGAAAAGAGCATGCAGTGTACTATGCCCAGTTTTTATTTAAGCCAACTTCAGAGAATTCAAATATCATACAGCTAGAAAGCTGTTTAGTGCTGTTTTTTTTTTGTTTTTTTAAACTTTTCTTCATCTAATATATAAATACCACTTTCATTCCCGCTCAACACCGGGTGCCTCTGCTAGTAGTTTATATTTAGTTTATTGAAGTCAATTTAATCCAACACTCGAGGTGGGAAGTTTTCTAAAAAAAAACAAAAAAACTTCTAATTTAAAAAAAACAAAAAAAACTGACTGCCGATTCTAAAGTAGGTTTTTAAAAAATCCGACTCCGACAAAAATTGCTGACTCCTGATAAAATCGTTGACCCCTGACTCCCCACTCCGGGGAAAACAATACCTCCTCTGCCATTTTACTGAAGCATAAAAAATAGGCGAAAGTTGAAAGTTTCCTATTAATTTAATGTTTGAGTTTTTATTAAGCTTTTTGTTTGTTTATTCGTTTTTATTCTTTATGTTGTTGTTTTTTCTTAAAGCAGATGATAGCAAATATTGTCCCTATTTACTTGCCTCCCCACAAGGACAAGGTCAGTTATTGCCGTGTGGAAAATATATCTTCCCCAAAAGGGGCACTCTGGATGATTTTTAGATTTATTTGATTTCAAGACTTATTCAGGTTGTGCCAAGTTCTCTCTATTTTATTAAATTGTTGGATTATTATTTGGGTTTTTTTTTAATGATATATTTTTTACTATTTTAATATACTGTATACTACTTAGTTTTTTTTTCAATATTAGACACACAAGGTGATACTTATTTGATTTCTAGACTGTTTTGATTTCTAGACTGTTTTGATTTCTAGACTGTTTTGATTTCTAGACTGTTTTGATTTCTAGACTTTTTTGATTTCTAAACTTTTTGATTTCTAAACTTATTTTATTTCTAATTTTATTTATTTTCTAAACAGATTAAGTTTGTGTAAAGTTTTCTTTCGATTTATTAAACTATCATATTTATACTAAAGTCTCTTTTTTTCTTGATGTTTTCACTATTTTTCGATCCTGTACAACGAAAAGGAAGACACTTATTTAATGTCTATAAACACAATTGATGGGGGAAAACAAAAATACTTGAATGTTCCCGTCGGCACTCCCTCACGAACGAGGGAGGCTGAGGCAACAAGCAATAAACCCATTTCCCATTCAAAGGAGAAGGTAATGTCTACATTTTTGATCCGAGCCGAAAAGGCGGCGGAATAAAAATGTAATTTTCATTTGTAATCTTGGCTTCAAATAAATAAAATATTTCTTCTTTTGTTTTTTTTACCTGTCTGGAGATGGTATACATTGTCTGCTTATTTGTTAACCTTTGACCTGTTTAAGTACATTTCAAGGTCACTATTGAACCCCCCTAAACCACTGGAATTGACCACTGCTGACCCATCAGCTTTTTTGGAGTGCTGGTGATTATTCTACCTCCTGCCCCAACACACACAACTCGGTATAGTTTTAGACACTCGAGCACACACACACACACACACACACACACACACCTGTCAACCCTTTCTTAGCCAGTGTGATATATTAAGGAAGAGGGAGTCGAACTGAATATTGAGTCATTGTATTTATACCACACCAAATAACACATTCAATTTTTGAATTTTTACCTAAAGCTTTTAGCTTAATGTTGTTTTAATAATTACTGTATGGTCTGACCTCCTTATGTTTTTTTTTCTTCTTTTTTTTTTTTTTTAGAATCATTATTTTTACTTTTTTGTTTCTATTATTGTCAACATGGCGACAGAACATTGAAGAAGTCGACTTAATTAATACCTGGGTACCGCTGCAAGTGCTGTTATCTTTTTTTGTTGTTGTCAGTTCAACCAGCTTAAGAGAAAACTCAGCCACTGTCACCACAGTCGTCAGGGTGAGAGGCCGGTGGGTGCTGAGATGTCACACAACACCAACCTGTACCACCGCCGCTGTTGTTGTTGTTGTTGTCAGCTCAGCATTAAGAATATCGAATGGGGCAACCGAGTAGTATGCGTTGTGGCCGTCTCCTTCTGTTCGTCAACAGGTACAGGTAAGCTACTGGCCGCGCTTGCTGAGGGGGATGACACAAATACATTCGATAACAACCGCCAAGCAAAGGTCCGCATACGCACAGCAGAGATCTTTCTAATCAATTATTTAATCGGATCGGAAAAAGAGGGCTGGATCAGAAGGACACCCATTTGCAGTCATGTTTATGTACGACTGTTTGGATGTGTGTTTATATATATACGTACGTGTGTGCGTGTTTAGATCTATGTTTACCTGTTGATTGAAGTTGCTTTGTTGTTTACCTGCGTTGCAAACGGAATCACCATCCTTCTTGTTACAAGTAGTTGACGATTTGGTAACTTCTCAAAGCTACACGATACTTTCAAGTACTTTCAGAACTCTACTAAAAGACATTGGACAGTCTAAAACACACACACACACAAAATAACAACAATAATAATAATAATAACAACCACAATCCCAAACGTTTTTTTCATGACGATTCCACAAGACAATTGAACTGTTATCGAATGACCTGAAAAAGGTTAATGTGCCATAAAAACATATATCCGATCCAATCTATCAAAACATATGTCCAGAGTGTCCGTTCCAGGGATACATTTTTCGTCCAGGTTTCCAGGTCTTCCCTGGTTACTTCTTCCCGAGTCTTGCATGGGAACCCCTTCCCTTGTCTACTAGGGGCCACGATCTTGGAACATCGCTGGATCCATTCACCTCTACAGTTCATAGCCAAAGTATTTTTCAATAATTGCCTGTTTCCATGAGATACTTGCATCACAACCCGTCATCATCATCATCATCATCATAAGAGAAATATCCGAGAGATCACCACGCTTATTCTTCCGACAGTTCTTTCGGATTTTTTTTTTTTTTTTTTTGCTGGATACTCAGTATAATTTAAATTCCAGTGTTTGATGTTCAAAAAGTTCTTAAACTTTACCAATTTTCTTTTCTTTTTGCTCGGCCTGATTGACACTGACAGCATCTGTTTAAACAGGAAAACGTTTTCTTTCAAAACGCATTTATATTGAATATATATATATATATAGAAAACAATCTTTTTTTATATAAATATATTTTTGTGCCCTGACCCAAGGCAAGACTATAGTCAAGATCATCCCACACTGTTGTCTAAGGATTAACTATCAGTGACTGAACTGTTGGATTATCACATGGATTATTAATACCACTACTACTACTACTTATATATATATATATATATATATATATATATATATATATATATATACTATTTTGATATACTCTATACTACAAATTTTTTAAATATTGGGCAACAGAGAGAATACTTTATTTTGATTTCTAGACTTATTAGATTTCTAGATTTATTTGATTTCCAGACTTATTCTGGTTGTGCCAAGTTTTTTGTGTTATTAAATTGCTGAATTATTACACTAATTATTTAAGTTCATTTTTTTTTTTTTAATAATATATTTTTTATTATTTCAATATACTGTATGCTACTTAAGTTTGAAATTTTGGATTTATAAAGATTTGTTTGATTTCTAGACTTAAGGTTGTGTAAAGTTTTCTCTTATTTTATTGAATTATCACATTGATTATTTATACTAAAATCTTTTTTTCTTTATATTTTGATATACTATTTAGTTTTTCAATTCTGCTAAGACTTATTTGATTCCTAGACTTATTTGATTCCTAGACTTATTTGATTCCTAGACTTATGTGATTCCTAGACTTATTTGATTTCTAGACTTATTTGATTTCTAGACTTATTTGATTCCTAGACTTATTTGATTCCTAGACTTATTTGATTCCTAGACTTATTTGATTCCTAGACTTATTTGATTCCTAGACTTATTTGATTTCTAGACTTATTTGATTTCTAGACTTATTTGATTTCTAGACTTATTCGATTTCTAGACATTTGATTTCCTGACTTAAGGTTGTGCCAAGTTTTTTTCTTCTCATTCTTATTTTATTTCCTCCCTCCATGCAGATATGTAGAGCATAAAGAAAGAAAATGAATTCTATCAAGTGATGCTGCCGATCATGATAATGTCTCACTAAAAAGATGACTATTAGTAAAAATTAACGGCTTTTTCCAATTTATGTAATAATCGCCTATCATTCATTGGTTTATTCATCATATAAAATCGATCATTCAGTGATATGTATTTTATCGTATCCAGATGTGGAAAAATTGACCCGTAAAATAAATAACATGATTCAAATTCGGACATGATAAACAGGTAAAAATATTTCGGAGAAAAAGTTTTATCGGAATTGCCAATTTCGTTATATTTAACAAGCATTAACGGATCCTCCGAAGTGTATCTCTGTGCGCTTGTTAATAAAACTTTTGCAAAAAGACTGTGTATTGATGTAAAAAAAAAAACGAAAGTTTTTTTTTCTTTTTTAGTTTTGCTATTTGTTGCAATTTAATATTTATCGACGAAAATATATTCCTGATTTCAATCTAAAATCATTATAGATTGAGAATTTTTAGTCGAAAAATGTTTGTGTATTTATTTCCATATGGATTTCGTCTCAGTTCGTGAAGAACAAAATAGGTCACAATGACACGTGCCACATGTATAAATCTACAAGCACTCTGTTGACAGATTTAGCGGGTCAGCTTTTAAGTGCAAAATATTTAGACTTTCTTAAAGATTCTACACACACACACACACACAAATCTTGATTTACTTATTGTTTATTGTAATCTTCTTTATAATTATTAAACTTTATATTATATATATATATATATATATATATATATATATATATATATATTAATTAAATAGCTATAAATGGTTATAATATTTCAATATCTCTGAAAAGATTATTAAACTCATATATATATATATATATATATATATATATATATATATATATATAGGAACTTATTTGATTTCTATAAAACATATAGTTACAAGTTTAATATAGTCTATACCAATTAGTTTTTTTTTTAATACTGGATTTAAAAATATTGATTTGATTTCTAGACTTGTTTGATTTCTAGATGTGTTTGATTTTTAAATGTGTTTGATTTCTAGACGCGTTTCAATTCTAAACTTGTTTCATTTCTAAACTTATGTATATTAAATAGCTTTAAATATCTTAAATTCTGGTTATATATATATATATATTTATATATATATATATATATATATATATATATATATATATATATATATATATATAAATGAATAAATGTGAGTTTTTTTTTCATTTATCACACCTATCAAAACGGCTCATTGATATTTGAATCAATAATACAACATAGTATTTTGAAATACTGTATATATAGTAGAGAGCAAAGACCCAAAACACAGCTATTTATATACCTAATTTGCATAACTATTTTTCAAACAGTTAATAATAAATTCATGTTTGATGTTATCTATTTGTAATTTTATTGTCCTATTTTTTATATATACACATGCAATAGTTTTGTCGATGCTAACAGTAATTAATGAAAGCGGTTTAATTAAAAAAAGGATAAATTGCCAAAACATTTCTTAAAATATTTTCATCAATTATCAAGGGAGGTAATTAAAATTAAAACAGTTTTAAAATTCTAATAGATTTATATTAAATATATGTGATGTAAGTTATACGTTTAAAAATAATTCTTAGAGCTAGATCAATATCCACCAGATGATGGTTAGTTTTGTGCTTATATGCATATATTAAAAAGCTATAAATTGCAGTATCTTGATATCTCTTTACTAAATTAAATAACTATAAATGATTCTAATAACTTAATATCATTTTACAGATTATATATTAAAAAGTTGTAAATTAGTATATCTCTTTACAAATTATTACACTTATATATATCATTTATTTACAAGCTTGTTACGTTTTTTAAAGATTTATCAATATAGATTTAAACAACTGACCTATCTACCAATGGATTCGAACTTACAACCCAACGCTGTTAACCCTTTGGCTAGCAGGTCAACTGAAAGATTGAGACGTGTAAATACTTTTTTTTAATACAAACTCGTACCTGTAATTACATTTAAAGTGTTCAACCAAGGGGAGAGAACTATATATATATATATATATATATATATATATATATATTATTATTATTATTATTATTAAATAGTTACAAATTATCATACATGAATTTCACTTTGCAGATTTTTATACATCTATTAATTATCATATTTTAATATCTCTTCAAGAAATATTAAACTTGGATTTCGTTTTTTGTTTTAATTAAAAATCTATAAATGTAAAACATTTTATCTATATAGAATGTGCCAGTTTTAATTTACTTTATAAATTCTTACATTTTTCTGGGTAGATTCATGGACTATCAATATTTTAAAAAAAATCACGTATATATAAGTAGCTTTGCTACTTACTGAATTACTTTTTTATATTTTTATAGCGATTTTTTTTTTTCTGTAAAAAAGTAATATAATATAAAATAAGTGAAAATCTTAGGCTTAATTTTTTTTTTCATCTTTTTCGTGCAAATGCTCCTTCCTTTCTCGAATCTTAGAAGGGCAGCTCAGAATTAAAAAAAAAAAAAAAAATTGCTATCTTTCGTTTCATAGTTTTCTTGTAAAGAAATACGATTTTGTATTTCTGTTTTCGAAGAAGTAACTCTTCGTCGAAGAGTTAAAAGAAATCACTTTGTATTTAAACAGAAACAAAATGTGATTTCTAACTGAAATGTGTAAAATAAAGACGATGCTATGACTATTCTTCAAAAAACTATGCTCTTGGATTTACCATTCCCGGCAAGATGAATCCCACAGAAATGGTTATCTGGCGAAAATATTCTACCGTAAATATCTTTTTTCATCATCTCTATTTTTTTATAATTGTTGTTTTTTTTATTTATTTATTTTTTTATTTTTTGTGTTTTTTTAATCCATTAACGTCTATGGTCCTTTTTTTAGAACCAGAAGAATAATTAACCATATTTGAGCAATATCTCTATTTTTCATAGATATCTACAGGGTGGGCTAAAATAAGGGTCCTATCTTTAAATTTGAATAACTTGAATTTGAATAACTTCCACAAAATAAAAGTTAAACTCACCAAACTTTATGTGTGTGTAGACTGACCCTTCCGAGATTTTTTGAAATAAACAAAACAAATTTTAGCCAAAAAACACTTCTTAAAACTTACAAAAACTAAAGTATTGTTTTTTACACTGTTTTGAGTTTTTTAAGCAAAAATAATGTTTTCTAAATGAGGGTACGTTCCTTAGGGCTAATACGGCTCATGCTTGCTTCGGAAGGGGTCCTTTACTTATTCTAAAAAAAAAAAAAAAAAAAAAATCAATAAATAAAAAAGTTATGAATTTTTAAAAATAGGACCCTTATTTTTGCCCACCCTATATATTTAGTCGTAAAGATTTGAGAGAAGGCGATAAAAATGGACCTGAGCGAAAGACGGAGAAATAAAGACCTGGACAGGTATACGTTACTTTGGAAGCCAATTTCTTAAAGCTGTCCAACGCATGCCAGCATGTAAAACGGGTGTTAAACCGAAGAAGAAAATGATGATAATGATGATTTGATAAGCTTATTTGTTACGTCTCACCCAAGACTTCCTGTGATGTTATTTCCTTAAACACGTTAGCTAAATTCCTAGTGAAAATTTTCTATTGTTATATCATCTAATTTCTACATAATCATACCTCCCATAAAACATGTTATAACACTAGGTAAGATCACATTCCTTTCTTTAACCCATTAGCGCCTATGGTCTTTTTTCTTTCAGGACCAGAAGGATAATTAACCATATTTCAGTAACATCTGTATTTTTCTGAGATATATCTTTAGTTAGTCATTAAGATTGGAGTGTCTTTCAAATATTACACCTGCTGTCTGCTGTATATTGGCAACATTGATGTCTCAGTTTTCAGTATATTGTGAAAATCTAGTGGAAGGATACAATCAATTTCATCTATAATTCAATTAATTAGCCTCTCCCTCTTAGACAGAGTCCAAATAAGAGCCTCTAATCTAATAGGTCCCACACTATCTACCAAGCTCCAGCCCCATCGCCACAATGTTGCATCACTGTGATTGTTTTACAAGTACTTTAATGGAAGGTGCTCTGATGAACTTGACACATATACCTCCGATGACCCGTCGGTCAGCAAAATCCCACCCCTTAACTGTAGAAGTACCCAGATGCCAGAGAGCTTTCTACTTTTATAGCTTCTTTCCTCGAACTGCTAGCCTTTGGAATTACCTTCCTGTCCAGTTTTCTTGACCGTAGCAACGGGCAGAAGTTTAAATGTAACGTGAACAAACATCTCGCTGCACAACTCCCCACTTATGATGCCCCTGTAGGTATGACCCCTAATTCACAGTAGCCACTTAGTGCCAATTGCCTTGTTTGGGGCGAATGAAAGTAAAAAAAATAAAAGAAATAAATAAATAACATAGTATAAGTTTAGCTTCAGACAGACAGATACCAAATCTCCATTGGTAATAGATTTAAAAATAGGTTTAACCCATTAGCGCCCAGAATCTTTTTTTTTAGGATCAGAAGGATAATTAACCATATTTCAGCAACATCTCTATTTTTCTGAGATATCTATAGTTAGTCATTAAGATTGGAGTGTCTTTCAAATATTACACCTGGGGCATCTTTTACGAGACTCAGCAGAGTAAAAACGCTAAAAAAACAAATTTACAACAAATAAAAGTAACTGTAAGCTGTAAAAGTTAGTTTCAAACTTGCATGTGCTATTTGTTTGTATTTTAAACCCGTTTGAAGTGCTATTTATTAGAAATCAATAGTTTTGTCACCGCAAGTTGGGAAAAAAACATGGCCGAATTGGGGGGGATTACTAACGAATGCACTAGGAGCGACTATATTGATTTTTGTGAAAACGGTGGGGAAAAAAACAAGAAATTTTTTTTTTTACATCTAATGAAAACCCATTTATAATACGTAAAAATAAAAACAAATTACATAGGTAAGTAGGAAAATATCTATTCTCGTCGTAGGTCAACTTCACTTGTTGCAAATTTATGTTTTTAAACCCTTTCTCGTTCTCTTTTTGGACCCCGTTCGCGCCTCTGCTGAGCGTCGTAACATATACCCTACACCTGCTGTCTGAAAACGGTGGGGAAAAAAACAAGAAATTTTTTTTTTTACATCTAATGAAAACCCATTTATAATACGTAAAAATAAAAACAAATTACATAGGTAAGTAGGAAAATATCTATTCTCGTCGTAGGTCAACTTCACTTGTTGCAAATTTATGTTTTTAAACCCTTTCTCGTTCTCTTTTTGGACCCCGTTCGCGCCTCTGCTGAGCGTCGTAACATATACCCTACACCTGCTGTCTGACGTATATTGGCAACACTGATGTCTCAGTTTTCAGTAAAATGTGAAAATCTACAGTGGGATGGTACAATCAGTTTCGTTTATTATTCAATCAATTTTTTATGAAGTTGTTTTGGTTGTTTTATGGCATATCAACCCTTTTCCGGTTATTTAATGCCGAATCCGGTCATTTTGGTGAAAGATTTTATGCTTCAAGTTCTTTATATGTTGAAGTATTTATTCAAAGTGTTTGGTTAAGTGAAAGGGAGAAGGGGGTAGTGAAGGGAGGGAAATTGTTTTTTGGGGGTTTGCAGAATATGATTGAGTTTTGCAAAGAGAAAAAAAAAACAATAACACATCAATGTTTGGTGCATTTTAAGTCAGGAAGCCGGTATCTTCAGACAGCCTGATTTGGTAGCACCAGTTTTTTTAAGTAGTCCTTTTAACCAACCCACATTTCTATACAGTATAAATGAATGCTCTAACTATCCTATAAAGGCAAGTAAATCTTTGAAAGTAATTTCAGTATCAAATAATATTGTATTTACAAAAAATTTTTGATACTAAATTAAAGAAAAAACTTTTTTTGCACTAATGGATAAAGCAAATAAATCTGCCTCGTTTTGAGCAGGTAATTAAAAAAAAAGTGAAATGGAAGAGGTTAATAAAGAATGCAACATGAATATTATCCAAAAAAGTGCTAAAATGGTTGTTTAAATGCTTAATTGATTGATTTGTTTTACGGCATATCAACCCTTTTGTGTTATTTGATGCCAACTCTACTTACTTCGGTAAAAGTTTTTTGTATTTGAGGTTCTTAATATTTTCAAATATTTAATAAATTCTATTTTGTATATAAATCATTTGTAGAATCATTTCTTTAATATTTGCGTATTTTGTAAATAAACAATCCGCAGTCGATTAAATAAGGGATTTTGTTTGGTTTATTGGGCGTATAGATATTAGATTTTGGGGTATAACGACGTTCACTTTATCGTTCAATTAAGTTTTTAATTATCTTCCTTTTTTTATAATTTTTTTATTTTTTATTATAGGACCTTATTCTGAACAATTCAAATTTAAACTTTAATTCAACCAAAACATTTTTTTAGTTATTTATTTATTTTTTTACTTTTATTCTGAAGCATAAAGGGCTACTGAACCAGGGGTTTTTACCCCGCCTAATAAACCGGTATCGTCCGGGCCTTTGGGTCTGGATTTATGCCGGTATATTGGGGGTTGCCGGTCCTGTGCAGTTCTAGGAGGTGCATCCTCCCAGGCTTTGCCTCCCCTCTTTGGGGAGGAGTAAGTTTATTGCTTACTGTCTGAAGCGCCTCTACCGGGGAATGCCGACGGGGCTGCCCAGGCAATTTTTAAATGGCCAGAGTGCTCACCTCTCGAGCACTGGCTTATCTAATCCCACTTTCCCGACCTTATGTCACATCTTACCTTGTGGGAGGTAGATAAATAAAAGGGCTACTGAGGTAGGGTCAGGTTTATAGGGGTAAACCTAGATGTTTGTTAACATTAAATTTAAATTTTTGCGGTCGAGGAAACGGGGAGAAAGTTGCAATAGCACTATAGGTAACCAAAAGTGTTAAAATTTGGATTGAAAAAAAAAAATTATTTATTTATATTTCTATATTCACCTCAAACAAGGCATATTGCCACTAAAGCGTAAGGGGCTATTGTGATAGGCCCAGATTTATAGGGGCCAACCTGAGCTGGGAGTTAGGCAGCAAGATATCTCATTTCTGTTCGCCAGTTTAATTGTTTAAAAATCATTTTCGAATTTAAAAGGTCACAATGTCAACAGATGTCAGCCATTTTTTAACCTATTAATAATAGATTAAAATGTCAGATTGTGTATAGATTATTTGTCCTCGTAAACCAAATGGAAACATGGATTTTTACCGCACCAGTATCACTTGATATTTATTCGGAATTGTATGATCTATTCCCTGCTTCCTTTGTTCCAGCTCGTTTAACTTGTTGGTCTAGTGGTCTCCATCAATTTGCTGTTTTTATACCTGATTGTAATACGGTTTCATATTCCAGTAGCTTCTTTCCAAGAACTGCAGGTTTGTGGAACTCTTTTCCTGATAACTGTTTTCCTCCTACCTATAGCCTTTTCAAGACTAGGACCAATAAGCATCTCTTGTCTTTGCGATAATCATCTTTCGTTCATGTTAGCTCCTAACATCAAGTGGCTTCATGCCTTGTCTTGAGCGATTTTTATAAAAATCTTTTTTTAAAGTAATTCTCGCCTGTATTGATTTACTCCTCTCCAGGAGTTAGGCACAAGGCCAGTTTTTATCTTACTCCCACAAGTAAGATGTGACCCAAGGTCGGGTCGGGAAAGTGAGGTTTAAAAATTGCCTGGGCAGCCCCGTCGGCATTCCCCGGTAGGGGCGCCTCAGGCAGTAAGCAATAAACTTACTCCTCCCCAAAGAGGGGAGGCAAAGCCTGGGAAGGTGGACCTCCCAAAACTGCACAGGACAGACCCATTGACCGGCGTAAATCAAGACCCGAAGGCCAAGACAACACCAGTATGGGGTGCAGTATCCATCGGAACAGATACTACACTTTGATCTTAGCCAAAAGGCCAAAAGTAATTCTCGCCTGTAGCAAGGATTGAACCATCAACCCCCAGAAGACTGTCACTTAGAATTTACCCGCAAAGATCTGAGTGGTTTCCATATTTGTGTCTAAATTCTTCACATAAAAGTTGTAATGTTTGTATACTTGATATGTTGGCATCACTTACCAGTTGCTTCTCAAATGCAAATAAAAAAAAAATGTGTTGATAACCCTAACGGTAGTGAACACCCTTGACTCGGATTCCTAACATTTTTAAATAATATAAATATATTAAGAGATAAACTGATATGATTTTGTATTATTTGGATTATTCGGACTACTGTTCTTCATTTTATATGTAATTCTCACAACGTTTTGGCCGATGTTACCTTCAACTTTCTTCAGGTGTATCTTGCCGAACTCGTTGTGAGAATAACATCCAAGATGAGAACAGTAGTCTGAATAATCCAAATAATTATCAAGCCTAATCTAAAAAATTCCAAAACATGATATCAGTGTATCTTAATTTTTTCAAACCTTCTGTACAACTAAAATTTGTATTTTCGGTATATAATCCTTTTCCTTTCAACTGGGCTGTGGAGTCTGTCAAGTCGTCGGAGTAAGAGCAAACTCATTGCTTTAGGAGTCTGACCCAGAGTCGGAGCTTTTAAGATGTTCGGAGTCCGAGTCAAGGGTTTTTACTACCATTGGGGTTAGCAACACATTTCTCTATTTTTGTTATTTTTACTTCAATGCGCACCGAACAAGGCACACTTCCACTGAGACGTAAGGGGCTACTGTGAATTAGGGGCCAGATTTATAGGGGTTATTCTAAGTGGGGGGGTTTTGTAGTGAGATGCTTGTTCACATTAGATTTAAATTTCTGCATGTTCGTACAGTCAGGGAAACAGGAAGTAGGGAGGGAATTCCAAAGGCAAATGGTCCAAGGAAAAAAGCTATTAGAGTAGAAAATCTTCCAGCGTCTATGGACCTCTACAGTGAAGGGGTGGGATTTTGCTGGAACAAAAATTGATTCCGTTCTTCGCGCCATTGTGGTTCACTAGTGCTACTCACTCTGTTGTGAAGAAGAAAATTTGTGCTTTTTTTTTTACAACTCCAGACAGTGATTTTGGCACAAACTAAAATGTTATTTTTAGCAATATGAAACATGAGTTTTCTCAGGAACCATTACAGTTTCAATTTACGGTTAGGTAATACAGTAACCTTGTAGCTCTTGTTGAAACCGATTGAAAAATCGTAACAGAGAGGTATTTGTAGAGGCTGTCAGTGAGGTTAAGATGCTTATTGGAGATAGCCATTTTGTTGTAGTGTTTGTATTCATCTGACTAGCCTCGCTTGGAATGAAGAAGAAAAACAGGTCACCAGATTCCATATAAAAATACCAACATATTCTCTACTATTAAATCAACTTTATTTAACAATTTCGTCAAGACAGGAACATAGTAATATAAGATGACAAGGCAAGTTGGTTCGGCTGGCATGTATTAGAGAAAAGGGATTGAGTCCAGGTCTGTTGGTCTCGTCTCGCCTCTTGTCGATCATGACGAGAGGCAACCCAGGAAATATACGTCTGTTTACATTGACGTCTCGACTAGAACTGATCATATTTGTGCGGCAAATAGAGCTTGATGGAAATGAAAAAACGCGGACATGCGTAGAAGTGTTTGAGTTGGCCAATGTATTTCTGCGCCAGTTTTAACATGCCTGTTTTAGCTGACCGAACCACAAACTAATCACTACGCAAGAGATTGCATGTGAATACAAGAGAAAGTAGATCTCAATTGTGTAACTGCTACATATTTTTATCGTTTGGTAAAAATGTCTAGGAAAAAAATGTTTTGTAAACGAATAGTCTGTAGACGACCTCGTTTTGTAAACATGTGTTTTGAATCTAAACTTTATTATTTTGTAATTATTATACTTTAGAAAGGCAGTAATGACTTATTACTCAGCAGTTTAAATGCTGCCAAATTGCTTTCAGACCTCGAAGAGTCATAAAGTAATTCTTTTTTTTTTTTAACTATTAACAAAAGAGTAAAATGGCCAACTTATTTACAAAGAAGCCGAAATGCATTGTGGTAGATTTAATTTTGTAATAAGATTTTTTTTTTAATTGTACGCTACTGCAATTTTTATTTCAATAAATATCCGATTAATAGTAAATCATCATTAGGTTTATTTGTTAAATCAGGACACAATTTATCCTCTGATGAGGTTGGGGCCTGATTGTCTAGTCGTGTATTGACTAGACATAGTTTTTAAGGCAGTTTTACGGCTGGATGTCTATCCTTCATCAATTTGAAAGCTTTTAACCATCCCAGACCTCCACTATCCCCATCCAACTAGGGCTGATGTAGTTTCCACTTGAGCATGCACCAATGTCACATATTACCTGTGAATTGACACATACAGTACTGTCATCTAGGTTGTAACGGGCCATCCAAAGATAGCATTTGCCACATGCCCTGTGGCCAGGGAATAGATTGGTGAGTATCGGAACGTGTCCACATACCAGTGGGGCCTGCACACTGCACTTCTAGGGCTCCAATCTACTCCGAGATTCCTAGCCAATTAGCCTGGGGCCGCAAGGAGCCTAGTATCCATGGTGTATCATGGATAGGTTTGGCCAGAGTCTTGTCTGTGGAGAGGTTATATACCAGCAGGGAAGACTTACGCACACGGCTTCCTTTTTGTTCGATGAGGCTGAAAGTGATAAGTGGGAAGCATGTGCAGCAACACTACTTTACACATCACACAGACCTGTGACATATACCACCACACCATTTAATAAAAATAATAATTCCATGCATAATTATCAAAGTTACGTTGACGCGAGAAACACACACACACACACAAAGTTGTCTCATAATATTGTAGTGGAGAAAACAATATCAAAAGTAATGACAAAGTCTTTTCATGCATAATGTTGAACTGAAAGTAAGGAATAGTAAAACCTTCAATGTTTTAGCTCAATAAATATTAATTCATAATACCCCCCTCCTTCTCTCTCTCTCTCTCTCTCTCTCTCTTTCTCTCTCTCTCCTTCTCTCCTTCTCTCTTTCTCTTTCTTTCTCTTTCTCTTTCTCTCTCTCTCTCTCTCTCTTTCTCTCTCTCTCTCTTTCTCTCTCTCTTTCTCTCTCAATAAATATTAATTCATAATACCCCCCCTCTCTCTTTTTCTCTCTCTCTTTCTCTCTCTTTCTCTCTCTCTCTTTACTGGAAAATAAAGATAGAATCGCTGGAATCTGCTTTTTTTATTGTCTATATATAAAATCGTAGATGATCACTCCTATCCTATTTCACATTCCTATGTCTAATAGTCCAAAGCAGTTAACAGACAGGCACATACACAGGTTTAGTTTGGTCTGTCTGTTTAACAGTAAATCAACCCTTTCTGGGTTATTTATTTTAATGCTAAAATACTACTTATTGTACACAATTCAATGAATACAAGTTGCTACGTTACCTATGGCTGAAGGGGAGGGAGTTGTAGGTGTATACTTTTTTAAAACTATATTAATGTGTAAATGACCAAATAGATTCAATTAGATTTGAACTCGGCATAGCCAATTACATAGTCTGCAAAGGTATCCATTAGGCCAAACAATCATTCATCCCTGAGACAAACAGACACATAGACAGTCACACCCGTTTCTCATATTTGTAGTATATACCGCCTTACCACCTCAAGAAGATGTGACACAAGGTTATAAGGTGGGGATTGAAAAGCCAACACACAAACACCGTAGAGTCCAACGTTCAAACTCCTCGGCCTAATATTCACAGGTAACATGAATTGGAACAAATACGTAGAAGACATTGCCAAGGCTGCTGCAAAGAAAGTGGGCTCCATCTACTGTGCTAGAAAACTTCTCACACCTGACAGTATCCTATATCTCTACAAAGCCACCATCCGCCCATGCATGGAGTATTGTTGTCACATCTGGGCTGGTGCACCATCCACTAGTCTCTCCCTCTTAGACAAGGTCCAAAAAAGAGTCGCTTAGCTAATAGGTCCTTCACTATCCACCAAGCTCCAGCCCCTGTACTATTGCCGCAATGTTGCATCCTTGTGCTTGTTTTACAAGTACTTAAATGGAATGTACTCCGATGAACTTGCTGCTCTAGTGCCTCCTCAACGTAAATACACTCGCCCAATCCGGCAATCAGCTAAATCTCATTCATTCACTGTGGAGGTCCCCAGATGCCGGAGAGCCTTCTACTCCAATAGCTTCTTTCCTAGAGTTGCTGGCCTTTGGAACTCCCTCCCTGCTCCCTGTTTCCCCGACTGTACTGACATGCAGAAATTTTAAACTAATGTGAACAAGCATCTAGCTGCACAGCTCCCAATTTAGAATAATCCCCTCTACTTTCACCCTAATTCTCAGTAGGCCCTTACGTCTACAGTGGCAACTTGTCTTGTTTGGGGTGAACTCGGTTAAAAAGAAAAAAAAAACAAAAAAAACAAGAGGAAGTGCACTCTGGCCCACAAAAAATGGCTGAGCAGTCCTGTGGGCATTCCCCGGTAAGATCGCCTCAGGTGGTTAGCAATAAACCAACCCCTTCCAAAGGTGCAAGATGGTAAAGCCTGGGAGAGTGAACAGAACGGTTAATTTGTCGTTTCTTAGCCAAAATGGCGGACAATGAATTGTCTACATTTTTCCACCCCCACAAATGAGTAAGTAAACGCAAATAAATTGTTTTGGACTAATGTCAAATTTACCTTAAATTATATTAAAGTTAATACAATTGGGAAATTAGTCCAAAACAATTGATTTGGATTTACTTAATCATTTGTAAGGTCAGAAAAAAATCAGAAAAATGCAGACGATTTAGTGTTCGCCATTTTGACTAAGAAACAACAAATTAACCAACAGAACCATACCTCAGCCTGACAGAAGAATGGCCATCTAGCTTCAAAATGTCCGAGACTCTGCTGGACTGATTGTCGAAGACATGTCCTCGACTGGTATGAAAGCTCTATGACAAAAAGACAATTAAATATCAGAATGTTGTTTTCACTCATCAGGCGATACGGATAACAAAAAAACTTACGTGACATGTGACACTTTTTTCCGATGTTTTACAGAGCAAGTCCGGACCTGCACGTCTGTTCACGAGTTTTATTTAAAGACATTACCGAAAAAAGTAAAAAGAAAATAACTAAATGAATGAATACATTGTTTATTGATGGGTAGAAGGGAGGTAAATATTGTCTTTTTATGACAATTTAGACTTTTAACATCTAGGTCTTCATTCCCAGAAGCTTTTTCTCACCGTACCAAATAGTGAGGGGGTCTGCTCTTTGCTGAGGCTCCTCAAAGAAAGGTTAGACTTAGTGCTTTAGGTATCTTTGTATCTACCCTTTTCATGAAAGATCTCACATTAAACTCGAGTTTGTGTCTATATCTATAAATACCAAATTCTTCATCCTAAGCAGCTTCATCCCATTGTACAATCATCTATATCTATAAATACCAAATTCTTCATCCCAAGCAGCTTCATCCCATTGTACCGTCATCTATATCTTTAAATACCAAATTCTTCATCCCAAGCAGCTTCATCCCATTGTACCATCATCTATATCTATAAATACCAAATTCTTCATCCCAAGCAGCTTCATCCCATTGTACCATCATCTATATCTTTAAATACCAAATTCTTCATCCTAAGCATTTTCATCCCATTGTACCGTCATCTATATCTTTAAATACCAAATTCTTCATCCCAAGCAGCTTCATCCCATTGTACCATCATCTATATCTATAAATACCAAATTCTTCATCCCAAGCAGCTTCATCCCATTGTACCGTCATCTATATCTTTAAATACCAAATTCTTCATCCCAAGCAGCTTCATCCCATTGTACCATCATCTATATCTTTAAATACCAAATTCTTCATCCCAAGCAGCTTCATCCCATTGTACCATCATCTATATCTATAAATACCAAATTCTTCATCCCAAGCAGCTTCATCCCATTGTACCGTCATCTATATCTTTAAATACCAAATTCTTCATCCCAAGCAGCTTCATCCCATTGTACCGTCATCTATATCTTTAAATACCAAATTCTTCATCCTAAGCAGCTTCATCCCATTGTACCATCATCTATATCTGTAAATACCAAATTCTTCATCCCAAGCTGCTTCATCCCATTGTACCGTCATCTATATCTTTAAATACCAAATTCTTCATCCCAAGCAGCTTCATCCCATTTTACCATCATCTATATCTATAAATACCAAATTCTTCATCCCAAGCAGCTTCATCCCATTGTACCGTCATCTATATCTTTAAATACCAAATTCTTCATCCCAAGCAGCTTCATCCCGTTGTACCATATTCTCTATCTTTAAATACCAAATTCTTCATCCCAAGCAGCTTCATCCCATTGTACCGTCATCTATATCTTTAAATACCAAATTCTTCATCCCAAGCAGCTTCATCCCATTGTATCATCATCTATATCTATAAATATCAAATTCTTTATCCCAAGCAACTTCATCCCATTGTACCGTCATCTATATCTTTAAATACCAAATTCTTCATCCCAAGCAACTTCATCTAATTGTACCATCATCTATATCTATAAATACCAAATTCTTCATCCCAAGCAGCTTCATCCCATTGTACCATCATCTATATCTATAAATACCAAATTCTTCATCCCAAGCAGCTTCATCCCATTGTACCGTCATCTATATCTTTAAATACCAAATTCTTCATCCCAAGCAGCTTCATCCCATTGTACCGTCATCTATATCTTTAAATACCAAATTCTTCATCCCAAGCAGCTTCATCCTATTGTACCATATTCTCTATCTTTAAATACCAAATTCTTCATCCCAAGCAGCTTCATCCCATTGTACCGTCATCTATATCTTTAAATACCAAATTCTTCATCCCAAGCAGCTTCATCCCATTGTATCATCATCTATATCTATAAATATCAAATTCTTTATCCCAAGCAACTTCATCCCATTGTACCGTCATCTATATCTTTAAATACCAAATTCTTCATCCCAAGCATTTTCATCCTATTGTACCATCATCTATATTTATAAATACTAATTTCTTCATCCTAAGCAGCTTCATCCCATTGTACCGTCATCTATATCTTTAAATACCAAATTCTTCATCCCAAGCATTTTCATCCTATTGTACCATCATCTATATTTATAAATACTAATTTCTTTATCCTAAGCAGCTTCATCCCATTGTACCATCATCTATATCTTTAAATACCAAATTCTTCATCCCAAGCATTTTCATCCTATTGTACCATCATCTATATTTATAAATACTAATTTCTTCATCCTAAGCAGCTTCATCCCATTGTACCATATTCTCTATCTTTAAATACCAAGTCGTCGACTACAACATTTTACCATCTGATTATCCTAGGACTGCAATTTTGTATAATTTTCTCAAAAGGTAAAGCAAAATAAGAAATAAATTTGTGAACTTAATGTTTGTGTGCATTCAATGCACAGGCTATGATTGTCCGCTCATTGTCTTCATCCAAATTCGGTGCTGGATTTCGACACTGGCCATAATGTGAATCATGTGGTCTCGATCACTGCTGAAACAGAAGGATTTTACTTCCAAATAAAATCACAACTCAAGTTTGATGAGTAGTTACGATTTGTTTTCTCTACTGAATGATGGAACAAGCATCTCTTATAACCGAACACAAGCAGTCTCTTCACTTAAGGCCCCAAAGGCCCCTCTGTCTCTCAGACCAATAGAGACCAAAACCAACCCTCTCTGTCTGTTTTGTCTGGAATGTATATAAATATCCCGCCGTTCAGGATAGGTCACACAGTAAGACAACTATAGAATTATAGGCTGTTTAATCTGTGGACGTAAAAACTTACTAACCAGGGTGTCTATTATCTGGAGTGGACATTAATACTGAAGAATTTCAAGTGTCTTCTCTCTCAGCATGGAACCTTACCTTAAAGAATGGAGCACTGTTGTCATATTTGGGCTGGTGAATCTCTGTCCCATTTCAGGGTTCTTGATAAGGTGCAGAAACGTATCTATAATTTGATTGGGCACCAAACTGTCTTCTCTGAACCCTCTCTCTCACAGACATGGTGTTGCTAGTCTCAGTCTTTTCTATAAATACTATTATGGCATGTGTTCTTCAGAATTGTGTAATCTATTCCCTGCTTCCCTTGTTCCAGCTCGTTTGACTCGTTGGTCTAGTAGTCTCCATCAATTTGCTGTTTTGATACCTCATTTTAATACAGCTTCTTATTCCAGTAACTTCTTTCCAAGAACTGCATGCTTGTGGAACTCTCTTCCTGCTGACTGTTTTCCTCCTACCTATAGCCTTGATCTTAGGCATCTCCTGTTTTTGCCATAATCATATTTCGTTCTTGTTAGCTCCTTACATCAAGTGACTTCATGCCTTGTCTGGAGCGATTTCCATAAAAAAATTACTTTTCCAAGTGGAGAAATCAAATTTTGGGTAGTCAAATCTGAGCCAGATATTTCTCCCATTGCAAGTCTGTCGTCTGCATGCATTGCAACTATGCACCCCACTTAACATTTCTGGCATGAATCATCCAGTTCATCAACCGCATTGATTGATTAAATACATTGAAAAGCATTTAATAAGAAGTTGGGTTTTATGGCTCACTTTTCCAACTGATTGTTTTTACAATTAATTTATTACGTTTTTTTGCATCTAACCCACCTTAAATAATTATTTAATATGTGTTCCTCCCCCGCTCAGTCTAATCTCAATCTTTAACTTAGTGATTAGATTAGTGTTAATCTGTGAAAGTTACATCAAAGTTCATTTTCTCTTGTTTTGAGCTTGGTAAATAATGACCAACTTTTGAGTTTGGAGTTGAGCCGTGATTAATGAACTCTGTTGCTGTTTTTCTACTCTGATAAGATTTGAGATTTATTGCTTAATTCTATTTCACGCTGTTAGGCACAGAGGTCATATGGTTTAAATGAGGCATAAAACCAACTCCTCCGGTTTTAATAGCTTAGGTATTTGTTGTTGTTATTATTTCTACGCAGTCTTCATTTCATTTGATGTTTTTGAGGTGAATATACAAAGGTCAAATACTCGAAGGTCAGTATCAAAAGTAAAATACTATGAAGTCGATATCAAAAGGTTAAATACCGCATCAATATCCAAAGGTTCACTACCACAAGATCAATATCCAAAGATTCAATACCAAGAGATTGATATCCAAAGGATCAATACCATGTGATTGATATCCAAACAGTCAATACCACGTGATTGATATCTGAAGGATCAATACCATGTGATTGATATCTGAAGGATCAATACCACGTGATTGATATCTGAAGGATACATACCATTGAATTGATATCCAAAAGGTTCAATCTCGCGTGATTGATATCCAAAAGGTTCAATCTCGCGTGATTGATATCCAAAAGGTTCGATCTCGCGTGATTGATATCCAAAAGGTTCGATCTCGCGTGATTGATATCCAAAAGGTTCGATCTCGCGTGATTGATATCCAAAAGGTTCGATCTCGCGTGATTGATATCTAAAAGGTTCAATACCACGTGATTGATATCCAAAAGGTTCAATACCACGTGATTGATATCTGAAGGATCAATACCACAAGATCGATATACAATTAATGTTTTTTTATTGTAATAAGTGCATGTTCAAATTTGTTGGAATCAATCCTTTCACATGTCTCGTTCTTTTTCTCTCTGTGTGAACAACTGATCACTTTTATGTCAGTTGTCATAGCCACTATGCAAATTGCACCTCCCATGCATCTCCTATTGTTTAAGGCCTTTATACCTAACACAGGCGATCTTATCTTGCTTATGATGAGGAAATAGGCTCTGCTCGTTAGCGTGTAACACATATTCCGGGCCTAATTAATAAAAAAACAGCTTTTAGGCAAAATTCGACTTTATTAATCAACATAGTATCCTTCTAGAGAGATACACTGATCCATTGCTTCTCTAACAATTCGATGTTCTGTTTTTTTTTTTTAAGAACGATTTGTCTTCGGCCTCAAAATATCCCTCAGTTTCTTATATCGCTTCTTCATTGGAGCAAAATCTCTTTCCCATGAGCATTTTTTTGAGGTCTGCAAACGGCCAGTAGTCACTGGGGGCCAGATCTGGAGAATAGGGTGGGTGTGGAAGCAATTTGAAGTGCAATTCATGTAGTTTTGCCATCGTTGCGATAGACTTGTGACATGATGCATTGTCTTAATGAAAGAGCACATTTTTCTTTTTCATTTGTTACCGTTTTTTGGCAAATTCCTCCTTCAAACGCACCGATAATGCTATATATAATATTCGCTATTGATGGTCCTTCTTTTCTTAAGGTAATCAATGAACATAAATACCTTGTGCATCCCAAAATACGGGGGCCAAAACCTTACCTGCTGATGTTTGTGGCTTGGTTGATTTGGACGGCTTTTACCTGCTGCTGTCCACTCAGTTGACTGCCGATCTGACTCCAGAGTGAAGTGATGGATCCATATTTCATCCATTGTCACATATTGATGCAAAAACTCCTTATTGTTGCGTTGAAACAGTTGCATACAATGTTCTGAATCATCAATGTGTTGTTTTTTGTCTAACAGTAAGCAAAAGCGACACCCACTTTGAATACAACTTTCTCACTGACAAA